>JAKSZP010007884.1:0-471345 GCA_022478985.1 Massospora cicadina
TTTGTGGAGAAATTCTCCTCAAATAAAAACCTCTTGTACCCTTTATTCTGGGTGTTGGCTTGTGGTGATGGCTTGACATCTTCACCAACCACGTAAACCCCACCATACATGCAAAGCTCCCTAAAGGAATCACGGTTACCATCCCTTGCCTGGATAAAAGCGCAATGGTGTCCCTAGAAGGTGGAGCCCCTCTCCTTAGGTGGCCTAGCTTCTATATAACTGACTGTCACCCTGACCTCAGCACTTATCCTGCATGAATGCATATCCAGATATGCGGACCTGTTTGATCTCATTAAGTCCCGCCATTACCTGAGCACACCAAGTTTGGCATAGAGTTTAGATTGACCGTTGACCTTATCAAGATATCCTCTCTCATTTATCTTTTGTTCTTGAAGGATGGGGCCGCCTTGGACGTTTGTATTGACGACATGCTTTACAAGGGTCAAATCTTCAAGAAATACTCGCCGTTGTGATACCCAGCTTGTTTGTAGAGGAGCCTGTTGGATCCCTCAGTCCCTGCGTTGATTACGGCAATCTTTACAACGTGACAGTACATGACCCCATCCGCTCCCTTGGAGCAACAGATTGCTGCTATGCGGAGAAGGTTAGGATGTTCAGCAAGCTGGATTTCCTTAGCGCCTTCAACATATCCTTATTAAAGAAGGACAGGAGTGGTTGACCGCTTTTCATACTCGGAAAGGCATCTACCAGTCAGGGACATAAAGTATGGTTTGAAGAACGCCTCTACCTGCTTTCAGAGGTTCATTGATGCTGTCTTTGGAAACCTTATTGGAACCTGCACGATTGCATACATGGACCACATAAAGGTCTTCTTTCCATATGCAGAATCTCACGCCCGCCATCTTATATCAGTCATGAAAAGTTTTGCACATGCAAACCTCACTATTAAGGCTAGCAAGTGAGATTTCTTCCAGTCTAAAATTGAGTTCTTAGGAAACATCATCTTCTCCCACGACCACATGATTGTCACAGGTAAGAAAGCAGCCATCCACAATTAGGCTACCCCTCATCTCTCACAGAGTTATGAAGATTCCTTGATACATGTAGTTTCCTCAAGACGTTTACCCCTCAGTTCCTAAAAGTTGTCACCCCTCTCTACATCGCATCAGGGAAGAAGATTTTCAGTTAGACCACAGAATGCAGTGCCACGTTCCACGCTGGTAAGTCCATATTTTTTCCATCCCAGTGTTAACACATGCAGACCCCAGACGTCCCTCTATTGTCACCATTGACTCTTCCAACTTTGCAGTGGGAGCTGCTCTGTTGCAGGATTGGGAGGATGAACTGGAACCGCGTTAGTATTTATGCCCATATTCCCAGCCAACTAGATTACCAGGGGTTGTTAGAGAATAAACTATATGAAGTGAATTGGATACCGGTTGACCCTAATTTCAGGGTAACAATGTTTAGGGGAATTTTAGGTAATTCGCCTGGGTTTGATCTGTCAGGGATCAATATGGGTGAACGTTAAGATCTCATTGGCCAGAGTTGCTGACAAATTAGGGGCATCTGATAGTTTATTGATAATTAACTATAAGGTGTACCAATTGGGATCAATTGGGTTTCATCACCAACTAATTGGGAATTTAAGGATCAAGTTGCGAGGCAAAGATGCCGCCTGCAAATAGCAAATTAATCATTTGGTTCGTGACCTGCCTTAATGAGTAACAAGTTCCATTACCTAAAAAGGTCACTTGCCAAATATGTTTGGTTCACTGGGATTAAGAGGAAAGCTTTAGGGACACAGTTTTCAACTCTTTTCGTTTTAGGTCTCAGGGATGTCCAATGACAGAATCCTATCCAGAATGGGGAAGTCCATAACTGATGAAATGACAATGGGTAATTCAATAGCAACGGCTTCTGTTTCATCAATGAGGTGCCAACTGAGGGTTTGGCATCAATTCCTACTATAAATTCCCCCAATAATTCACTTAATAAAAACAACCTTTACAGGACACTTTACTATTCTATTTTTCTTCAAGGAAATTATTGCTGTGTGCTTTAATTGGGAGACTCTTTAGGATAAAGAGTAAGTATCTGAGCGTAGATCCAGAGAAGAGAAGCTGAATCAGGGATTGCTGCCAACTGTGTGTCATCAGAGAGAAGCCATAAACGAGGATCTGAGCGTGAATCAAGATAGGCGGTATAAGGGAACGATTCCCTATTGAGGACATCCTAAGTATTTTGAGGGGAAATACAGGTAAAGCGTTGGACCCAATACTAGTACTTTATTCAACTATGGATAAAAGTCTTCATACTATTATCAAATAAATACTTATTAATATCAGACAACGCGGAGAATAGCACAACATCAAACCTGTGCAATTAATTAATTTAGGGGTATTCAGCAGAGAATAATTAAAAAACCCATAAATTTTAACAATTGGTGTCACTACAGGGATGTAGTTAAGTAGAAGACACTAGGACAAGATGTCATATGAAGATGTTTCCAATTTTGGCAATTAAGTTACTAGGAAAAATAACATCATTGAAGACTGAATGTGAAGTGGATTACATCTAATTATGTTTGCCCAGCTCATATGTGGAGCTACTAGTGAAACAAATAGAAGAAGTTACTCATGATTTGGGAAAAGGACTTGCAGTCTCTATATTGAACTGTCTAGTGCTGAAGGAAAACCTGTTTCACCAGATATCAACATAAGATGAAAATTAACAGCATGGCCAACTTGGGTTGAAATTGGGCCCACTTATAATAGTCCTGAGGAGTGAGGTGTTTAGATAAGATACTATATGAGGCATTGGATGAGTTGATATGGAAAATAATTCAATTCAGAGTATTGGATTACATTACTAACGAAGAGTATGAGGTAAAAAGGAAGTTATTGATCTAAGATAGTGGAGAGAATAGCTTGACCTAATGATATTCAATCAATGAGGCAAAAATTGCTGGAGATGAGGATCATTAATTCAAGACGAAATTGGATGAAACTAATATGATAGATCAATCTGTATGATAAAGGAATCGTTTCTGGATCAACCAGTGGTTTTATTTCAATCATTTTGGATGGCAACGAATGCCAAAAAATCGTTTTAAAAAACAATAGGAATCATCAAATGGAACTGTTGACTAATGAGGAATTCACAATTTTTAGAGATATGGAGTCTCAAGTATCAATTGATAAAATACAAAGTGAAATTAGGACCTGTTATACAAATGACAAGTCAGTATTGAAGGCCTAATGAATGAAAATGTATATGGTATTGCCAAAGTCAGCATGCGTTGCCTATATGTGAAGAAACAGTGCTGCTGGTCATATAGTGAAGAAGGTTATTACTAAAAAATTAAAAGTATTAGACCTAAAAGAAGATAATTGCAATGTTCTCAGACGACTACTGAACCATTAAAATGGTCATGTCCTAAGATTTTGGTTAAGTCTAAAATAGGACCACTGGACTAAATAGATGGTTAAATCTTAAGAAAATAAGATTTTGAACCATGAAAACTAGCAGGTTAGAGTATACCTAGGAACCAGTTTAGATGAAGGGGAAAATAAGGACCTCTGAACCTAATTGTAGGTTAAAAGTCTCATTGAAAAAGAAAAATACAAAAAAAGTGCCACAATTTTGATATGACTGGACAATAATATTGGGACAGCAAGGCGGAATCTGCCAAACATAGTATCAGTTACGAATATTCAAGTGCCTTGAGATGAGGCAATATAGGAATTTAACAGGTCTTTATTAGATGTAACAAGTTTATTGGATCACCTCCATATAAGGTGATAAGGCGATAAGGCGATGTTGATATTTGACAAATATCAAGTAAATCGCCTACAAATAGGGCGACAGAGGATTAAGAATAGCAAGCCAAATTTGAGGAGAATCGGAGGAATAGAATAACCCAAGCAATGAGAAATAGTATCGCCTGAGCTGATGTATATAAGCGAAATGGGTGATCTAGAGAGGTAGGTTTTTTAAGCAGATGAGTGGGACAGCAAAAAGTAGCTGTATTTATAAAATAAAATAAAGGAACTGGTTAGGGCAATTGCTCCTATTTTTAAGTATATTTTTAAGTGCGTCCAAAGGACCAATGATCCCCACATCATCCATCCATTGATCAGAGGGCTTGACCTGTGTGAATAGCCTGACAGATCCTAGCAATACCATCCAAAATTATAACAATAAGATAAACTATATAAAATATTAAATATCAGTTTTATTGGCCTATGATTTTTGGACCCTTGATGAAATGGGATTACCAGCAGGGGTAACCAAGAGTATCAATCTATTGGTTGATCAAGAGCAACTTGCTGATCTGATTGACAGACAGCAGGAGGAGGTGCTTAAATTTTTAACAAGTATTGGGAAGTATTCACCCAGGACGACCATGATTTGAGCCGAGTAAGATATATAATCCACAAGGTCAATACTGGGGGAAAATTTGCAAATCAGAATGAGACCAATTTGATGGTCAGAGGCGGCCAAAGTGGTAGTAGAGGAAGAAATCAGCAAACTAGTGAAGTATAGGCTTCTAGTTCCATCGTCAAGTCCCTGGGCAAACCCTATCCTTATCACGAAGAAAGATGGCTTTAATTGGGTGGTTATTGATTATCAGAAGCTTAACAAGATTATAAAGAAGGATTCATACCTACTAACAAGAATCAATGATGCACTAAATTGATTGGGAGAAGCGAAGTATCTCTCCATGATGGATCTAATATTGGAATATTAGCAAATTGTTTTGCTAAGTCAAGACCAAGAGAAATGCGCGACTATCACCACGCAGGGGCTTTATCAACTGACAAGGATGCCCCAGGGTTTGTGCAATGCGCCTGTGACGTTCCAGAGGGCCATGGACGCCATACTATTTGACTTAAAGTTGTCATGCATCCTGGTATACCTGGACGATATAGATATGCTAAGTAGGACTTTTACTGACCATTTGCACCACTTGGAGGAAGTGTTTAAGAGACTATCCGTGGCCAACCTGAGAATTAAGCTGAGGAAGTGTTACTTCTTTAAGAAAGAGTTAGAATATCTGGGATAAGTAATCACTCTAGTGGACTGCAGCCACAAGCCCAGAAGATCAAAGCCATAGAGCGAATGGATGTATCAAAGCATGTTTGAATATCCAAGTGTTCCTTGGAATGGTTGGATACTATAAAAGATTCATTTAAAATTTTTCAAGAATTTCCAAGCCTCTCTTCCATCTACTGAAGGATCTGAAAAAAGGATTTTTTGGAGTGAAGAGGCTCAGAGATCCTTTAATGAATTACGCCATTACTTAATATATTCTCTAATTTTGGAATATCCTAATTTTGATCAAGAATTTACAATACAAACTGATGCTTTGTTGATGGCGATTGGTGCCATATTGAACCAAGTAGATAAATTTGAGGACGAACATCTGGTGGCATATGTGAGCCGGACACTCTCAGCTGCTGAGAGGAACTATATCATAACTGAGCATGAACGCCTTGTGGTCATTTAAGCCTGTAAACAGTTTCAGGTGTATATCCATGGAATGCACTTCAAAGTAGTGACAGACCACTCCTCGTTGCGTTGGCTACACAATTTACAAGAACCAGAAGGATGACTGGCCCAATGGTCACTAAAGTTACAGGCTTATGATTATTAGATAGTCCACCAAGCTGTGGCTTCTCATCAGAAAGTGGATGGCTTATTGCTATTACCAATGGTCCAGGTGGTATACTAGCAGGCAGATGAGCTATTGCAAAGAATGGTTGATGGAGAAATTGGGAATGAGCCCTGAAAATTGAAATGTGCACTTCAAAAAAAGGAAAACACTGAGACTATGGATGGATAAGTTTTTTAATACAATCAATGGGAAGAGATTAATTTCCCAAAGCCGCCGGAATGATTGGCTACTGTTCAAGCCACTCATAAGGTTGTTGGGAATGGAGGCCTGAGAAAATGACCAACTATACTCACCAGTACTACTGGGAGTCAATCAACTATGATGTTTCTAACTATCTAGCTTGCTGTGTGGACTGCCAGTTGTACAAGCCGCTTAATATATATGACTGGATACCAACTGGTCTGCCCTGGATTTGCTTAGCATATGGTGTCCATCAATCTGATGTGACCACAGATGATGAGCACAGGGGGAGTCAAGTACATCATAGTTGCAATTTATCATCTGACGAGATGGGTCAAGGTGAAGGTCCTGGCAAAAGTAGATGATACAAGCACTGCAAAGTTTATTTTAGATCAAGTAGTATACTGACATGGATGCTTGCAGGTCCTACTGAGTGACAATAGAACAAATTACACATCTCATGTGATCCCACAATTAAATGAAATAATTTGATCCAAGGAAATTTGTCTGTACCCTACTGGCAAGAGATTAACGGACTGGTAGAACGAGTCAATGGGATACTGGCCACGATGCTGAGGAAGCTGGTCACAGGAAGAACTTCCATGTGAGGAACATACCTTAGTTTGGTGACGTTCGCCTACAATATAAGTCATTATATGATGATGAATTTATTCCATTTGAGTTGCTATACAGAAGGAAGGCCGCGTTGCCACCAATTATATATTCAGTGGTGGGCCCAACATTGGGGATGAGTGCTGAGCAGTACCTGAACTGATTGACATATATCCTTATTAAAATGCAATTTTAAGCATTTGATACAAACTTTGAAGAAAAGGATTTGAGCAAAAACAACGGATGATAAGAGCCAACTGGCCTTATCAGATTATTAAATAGGCTAAAGAGTTGCCTATTGTAATACACATGGTTTTGGGAGAGGAAAATCGTTGGATTCATTGTGGTCAGGTCCGTTTGAGATTATTGTAAAGATGGCGATGGATGCCCACTCCATCAAGGACCTATTGGATGGAAGGATAGAAAAATATAGTCCATGCTAAGTATTTATAGAAATGTACTGATGAAAAAATAATGAAAAAAGAGTTCCTGAAGGACCGCTGAACCATTAAGCTGGTTATGTCCTAATGAGTTGGTTAAGTCCAAAAAGGACCGCTGAATCAAACTAGATGGTTGTCTTAAAAAGTAAGACCTCTGAACCATAAAAACCGGTAGGTCTAAGTATACCTAGGAACCAGTTTGGGGTAATAAAATAAAATAGATGGACCGCTTAACATAAAAATTCAATTCCCATAGAAAAAGAAGAAAAAATAAAATATTGATAAAAATATTAAAAAAATTATTAAAAATGCATAGAAAAAAGATATATTTTTATAATTTTTATTTTTTTATTGGTTACCCTTGATCAGGGTTGATTCCGCCTATGTTGCCTCTTGGGGGAGGGAGGATGGATTGCAGTAGGAGCAAACAACTTGTTGAAATCTATGTGAGATTGGATGCTAGTGAGGGCTAGACCTACATAAAACTACTTTTGTAGAGTGAATGCTAATCCATGAGAGAAAGCGACTAGGGGAAGAGAGATGGAAATATTGGAACATGCCAAACGCAATACCCTGGATTGGGGAGAGAAGCAACAGAACAAGAAGAGGAAGTCAGTGAATAACCCTGAGTAATATTGATATGGCATTGGATCCAGAAGATTGGTCTTGAGCGCTTGCCAATGGGCTTTTTCAAGAACACTGGACATATGGGCTGGCATCAAGCAAGGGATACTAGGTGGGGGTTTTCGAATCATGCCCCCTATTATAGACATCAGTGGAAGATACTAATGGAACATGCTAGAAACGGCATAGTCATGCAGGGAGCAAATGGCATCCTGCAGACGACGACTATGAGCTTCTTGGAAGTGAAAGCAGAATGATTAATGAAAGCCAGAAGAGGCTGGAAGCTTTGTGGCCCAACTTTGAAGAGCTTGGATGGAAAAGTGAAGAGCATAGGCTGCACCATTCTGATCTATGATGTTTTTTGAGATTGGAGGATTTCAGAGCTATGGACAAAGCCTCAGTTACTTTGTCCCTAAATTCTGCATAAGGGAGTTCAAATTGTTCCCTGTTTCCAATGACCAGTTTTTTGACAGAACAGCTGGTTCATAATACTGGCCAAGTCAGAAAATGAACTCCTGAAGCAAGTCCAATCTGGTGAGGAATATTTAATTGAGAGTGGAGGGCAAGCTTCAGAAGGCTTGACAGTGATGGTAGAAGAATATTTGAATGGTGCTGAATCCAAGAGAGTTTTGAAATCTAACTCAGGAATTTATGACAGAGGAAAATTGGTCATGAGTCATCTAAGACAATTGCTAACCTGGTTTTGTTGGGGTTGGTTACCATTTCTAGTAATTCAATGAAAGGACTGGCCATTAGTACTTGACTGGGAGTATGAGTCCTGGAAGGACCATAGAAGAGGTTCTGACATGTAGATTGACACATCAGCTGGAAGAGCTGAAGGTCTTTATCAGACATGCTATTGAGCAGCTGTTGGTACCATGACTCAGAATTTGACATATGAGCTGGATGAGAGGGGATGTCAAACTTATATAATAGTCAACATTATGCACTCTGAAATCAATTAAGCTATAAGTTTGGAGAAATTAATCTCAAAATTTATGGGATAATCTCTCCAAAGAAGAATTAAGAATGATATAAGGCAAGAGATTATTATAATAAATAACAAGGGCAAATATAAATGAGCATTTTTAAAATGTGCCGTGAAATGAACATTGACAGCAAGAATCTCCTGTCAAGGACAAGGAGAAAATCAGGAAATCGAGGAAGCTGGACCAAGAATCCTGAATATGACAGAAGGTCATATGATCTGACGGGGGAAAACTGGATCCCAGGATTAATATCGTCATGAGATAACAATCAACCCAGCACAACAGAAGGTCGTGGGAACCACGCTCTGAGTAGGTGGTAGTGAGGAGGAAGAGGAAGAGAGCTGCATGCCAAAGGTCATCCTGATCAGCAATGAGTACTGATTGATTGTACTCCACTTGAACAAAAGAAGTATTTGACTAAATTTCCGAAGCAAACTTCTGTCCTAATCCTTTTATCACTAGTAATAAGCAAGAGGGGGATGTGTTGGGATTTTTGCCCATATTCCCAGCCAACTAATTTACCAGGAGTCACTAGGAGATAATTCCCTATAGCAAAGTGAATTGGATATCGGTTTACCCTAATTTTGGACAATGTTTGGGGGATTTTAGGTAATTCGCCTGGGTTTTACCTATCAGGGATCAATATGGGCGAATTTTAAGATCTCATCGGGCAGAGTTGCTGAAAAATTAGGGGCATCTGATAGTTTATTGATAATTAAATATAAGGTGTACCAATTGGTATCAGTTGGATTTCATCACCAACCAATTGGGAATTTAAGGATCAAGTTGTGAGGCAAGTGATGCCACCTGCAACTAGAAAATTGATAAGTTGATTCATGATCTGCCTTAATAGGTAACAAGTCCCATTACCTAAGCAGGTCGCTTGCCATATATGGTTGGCTCACTGAGATCAAGAGGAAAACGTCAGGGTCATGTTTTTTTGACTCTTTCCACTTTAGGTCTTAAGGATGTTCATTGACAGAATCTTAGCCAGGATGGGTAAGACCATTGCTGATGAGAAAACGATGTGTAATTTAATGGCAACGGCTGCTGTTTCATCAATGAGGTGCCAACCAATTGTTGGGCGCCAATTCCCACTATAAATTCCCCTAATAATTCAATTAATGAAAACAACCTTTACAGGACACTTTACTATTCTATTTTTCTTCAAGGAAATTATTGCTGTGTGCTTTAATTGGGAGACTCTTTAGGATAAAGAGTAAGTATCTGAGCGTGGATCCAGAGAAGAGAAACTGAATCAGGGATTGCTGCCAACTGTGTGTCATCAGATAGAAGCCATAAACGAGGATCTGAGCGTGGATCAAGCTAGGCGGTATAAGGGAACGATTCCCTATTGAGGACATCTTAAGTATATCAAGGGAAAATACTGGTCAAGCGTTGGACCCAATACTAGTACTTTACTTAACTACGGATATTAGTCTTCATACTATTATCAAACGAATACATATTACTATCAGACAATGTGGATAATTGCATAACGCTGAGCTTATGCAGTTAACAAGTTTAAGGGTTATCAGCTGAGAATAATCAATAAACCCATAATTCTTAACAGACGGCCTGTTGCTTATTTTTCTAAGATAACCCTGGCGCAGCCCATCTATACTAACTATGTAAGGAAATCCTGGCTGTTGTTGAGGCAGTACAGCACTGGTGGCATTATTTGCATAGTTCATAAAAGGCACTTTACTATCCGCTCTGACCACAAGGCGTTGATGTACTATTGTGCCCCCAGAAGCTGTCCCCTCACCAGTCTAAGTGGTTGGAAATCCTGCCATTGTTTATTTTCAATATGATTACTTTAGGGGTACCCGAAAATCTGTTAACAGACGCCCTATCCTGGAAACCTACCTTTGCCGCTGACCCAGAACTGGTTGACGCCCATAATATCCAGGTGTTGATCAATTTACAACAGGTGAAGGTGAGCCTAATGGCCAAATCCCCTGCTCTTATTATGATGGAATCCTTTGATGGAAATGCTGACACCCCTTCCCGCGTTAGGTTGTCCCCCCTGTCAGCTGACTATGACAAGATTAAGCAGGCCTTGTAGAGGAATGGCGAACCCCTGGACAAAGGTTCTCAGTTGCTAGATGGGGTCATTCTCAATAAAGCAGCTGAGTGTACCACCTGGACTCTGAGAGTGGAGGTGATTCGTGAAGCTCATGACCACCCAACTATTGGCCACCTTGAAAAAAACAAGACGATTGAGTTGATCTGCCGCTCCTACAGTTGGAAAGACATTGCCACAGATGTGGCCAAATTCACAAAGACTTGCCTGACGTGTAACTGGTCAAAAACCAGTCACCTGAAGAGAGCTGGGCTGCTTGTTCCCCTCCAAGCCGCAGAGGGCCCTTGGACTTCAGTGTCTGTCAATTTGTTGTGAGACTCCCCTTGTCCCAGGGTTATGATGCTATAATTGTTGTAGTGGACCATTTCATCCCTTAAAATATCACAATTACCTCAGTTCAGAAAGACTGCCTCTTTGTAGACCGCATCTTTTGCCTAAACGGCCTCCAACAAGGAGATTAATAGTGATCGTAGCCTGCAATTCACTGCCCAAATCTAGGTAGACCTATTATTCATCGTAGGCATCTGCCCCTGCCGCTCCACAGCCTTCCTCTCTCAGTTGGATGGGAAGACGGAGAGGGTGAACCAAGGTTTGGAGCAAATCTTGCGTAGTTATTCCAACGCTGAACATAACAATTGGTCCTCTCAATTTCCACTGGCGCAATTCGCCTATAATAACCTTACTCAAACCTCAACAGGGACATCCCCTTATTGCAAACTATGGTTGCAGCCCCAGCTTCAACCTAAGTCCACGGATTGAGTCCACCATTGTTGTTGCCAATGAGAGTATATATGAGCTCAGAGAAAAACACGAGGCAGTGAAGGATCATCTTGTTGATGATGTGAGGATCTAAAAAGCATATTCTGACCACAAGCGCCATGAATGACCTGATTACAATCCAGGCGACTTGGTTATGGTTAACGCCAAGAACCTCCACCTGAAGCAACCCTGCCGCAAGTTAGGCCTCAAGTGTGTTGACCCTTCAAGATCATTGTAAGAATTTAAGATGCTTGACGAATCAAAATTCCTACTCCCATATTGAGCCTTGGTAGATTGACTCTCAAAACAGTGCAAATGGAACCTTACCCTGGGAGCACCAATACAGATTCAGTCAGGAAGCATCAAGTGCACGAGAATTGATATAAACACCTTAAGGAATCCCATCCCCGCTTCCCAAACCTTGAGAGGCTCTGCCCCAATCTCTTCGGTCATGAGGAAGATGCAGAACAATGAGGGCGTCAAACAGGCGGTCAATATGGAAGGCAGCGAAAAATCCTGATTGTACAGGGCTGCAAAGGTCCTTGAGGCACCATGTCCCACACGCCCTATAAATTTTAACGCCTTCTAACTCAATAAAGTAGTCTATATTCACCCCATCTTTTTTGACCTCTCTGCTAGTTTACAGCTTTGAGACCATTTTTGAACTTCATCGTCAGTCAAAAGAACCTTTATGCCAAGTAAAGTAATGCTTACTACAGGGAGCTCCAAGCTTTCCAAATAAAATCGTCTATCATGAACTTTGGAGAATATTAGCAGTCAAAAAAGTCAACATGCTGATTGGTCAAAAAGCGTTGCTCAATGGATTAGTATCTAGTGGTATGAAGTGCCATCCACGCATCTTGAGAGTTTAGAATTTGAGCCACGTTCCAGTTCTCTCTGCACTCAGTTTTCAGAAAATAGTATCAAATTCAGTATGAGAACCTTGACGACATTGTCCAGAAGTTAATAAGTAGCATATACTCTGTGGGTGCCCACTCCAGCCGTTTCTACGCCTCTTCAAGTCCTCCACCATGTGGGATCTTTTTACCTCGGCCCAGCTGCCATCAGGAGAAATGTTTTCGGGAACCAAGTGAACCTTTGTATCCTCATTCACACAGCTATTGATCACCTCCTCCAGTTAGTTGAGTTGCACCATCATGAAGTCTCTTGGCAACTGGGGCTCACCCAAACTTTACAATCCAATGTCATTGTTTTTACAATGTGGCCTCCTCCTTCATCCATGACAACTGAGAGGCCATTAATGACAACCACTGATTAATCAATGATACTGAGGCTAAATAGCGGTGTTGGATAGCGATATACCTGGCTACATCAAAGACCAACCGCATCAAAATATCCAACTCCTCAAGGCTGCTTGGAACCAGCCCCTAACCAAGTCAAAGTTCTGGTATAGACCCTGCAACAACACTATTAGAGCTGGCCTCTCGTGACTACACTTCTGGGATTGAAGGATCTAAAGCTTAGGGGGCCTGAAGGACCCAAAGGTCCCTATGGGCCTCGAGAGCCCTCTAGCACCATGGCACCTACTCCCAGAGATTCAAACAACACTTGGTGAAAGGATTTTTGGAAGCCCTAGCCACCATACATGATCAAATCTGGAATGTAGCCCAGGGATGCAAAATCTGAGCAGATGGAGTCCCCCTCGACCCTAGAGTCTCCATTGAGGCATTAACAGATGAAATGGATAATTTTAGCACATTCAACAAGATTACTGATAGCTGATTCTCTCGGATTGAACAAACTTATTGAAGGTTTGAGACCCGTCTGACTACCCTTGAGAGTCAGCTTCTCCTAAAGAGCCGATTTTCAGGCCCTAAATGAGCAGGTTGCCCATAAGGCTTCAATTTCCCTGCTCAAACAAAACTGGGACAATATCAAAGAAGACCTCATGGACCTGAGACAACATTTGGACCAGAAGGTCCCCGTGACTATGTGGAGTATAAGTTCTCTGAGCTGGCACCAATTTCTGGGCTTAAAACCCTCTCCACTCCTCCTGTAACTAATTTTAAACCTAGTTTTAAAGAAAGGTTCACCCCTGGACAGGAAAGCATCACCTATGTCCTATATGCTTATATAAGTTCCATGTAAGAAGTCACCAACTGGCAGAAAGTGAAGAATATCCACTCCTGCTTAACAGCACTGCTCAGGATATCATGACTCCCCACATGAAAGAATGTAATACTTAATAACAGGTCCATACGGCCTTAATCCAAGAGTCCATCAGCAATATAACCCTTGGCAATCAAAAATAAGCATTCAAGGTATTTTCTTAAATAAAGGGGAGAGCCAATGGAGTTTTTATTTAACTGAGGTAAGCCAACCAGGGGACAGACATTACCGAATATATGTGAAACTAAGAGAATAACTAAGAAATATAAAAATTGGGCACCCCAGGGTACTCAAATTACCCCTGTTGCAAGCGGGACTGCCAGTTATGGGGGGGGTTGGTGCACTACTCTGAGGGGGTTTCCCCTGCTATGGAGCAGGTGTGAAGGAAAGAGTCTGTGTGGAGGAACCAGAGTGGGAACCATGATTCTATGAGCGCTTTTTGTCTTGGTCTCATATATCCATAGAGCCAGGCTTGGAAGTGATCTAGTAAGTGGACATGGAATCTGTTAATAATCCCATGAATGGTTGGGACCGTGCCCTTGAACGCATCTAATGCAATTGTGTGTATTATCCACATTGCATTGGGTATTATTAGGGAGCGGAGGGTAGATGGTATTGGTGACTCAATCTGGAGCGCGAATATACTCTTTGATATCAAGAATTCCTGTTCGTTTTGAATCTTGAGCAGGCGTGCGACTTCCTGCCATATAGCTTTGGTTGTGGGGCATGTTTCTAGGCGGTGATGTAGGGATCCCTCCCCTCCACATACTGCACATGTTTTGTGGAGGGAGTTGGAGCGGTCCGCCGTCCTATAGGTCCTTCTCAAACAGCGCCAGGCGTTTGCTCTTATCCTTGGTTGTAGGAGTGGGTGAGGTGTTATTTTCCACATTGCTTTCTGTGTGGTTAAATTATAGGGAATGTCCAGCATATCTAGGTATTCTATCCTAGCTATGCTTGGGGTTGTTGCGAGCATATCCCTCTGGGGGTGGTTTTCTGGGTTTCTTAATTTGAACTGGGGGCTGGGTCGTCCCCTTCCCTGTATAGTACCCATGTTCTCTATGGTCCATCCCATATGGCGGATAGTTCAGAGGATATGTTTGAAATGAGGGGAGGTTCCATGCGGACCCGTTGCAGTAGGGTGCTTGGCAAGGTATGAAAGTAGTCTGGGTGGACTATGTGGGTTGGTTAAGAGCGCCTGTGCAAAGTTAGTCCTTGCTGCTCTGGACCAATGTTGGTGCGGGAGGTCTGGAGCAAGGATTTCCTTTATCCAGGTACCTAGGATGTGATTGTCATGGCTCTCAAAATCTATTAGCCCCATGCCTCCGCTTAAGCGTGGGCCAAATAGTGTTTCCATCTGTATAGGAGGGTGAGAGCCAGGCCACAGCCAGCCCTGGATAAGCGCGCGAATTGAGGTTATAAAGGTAGGTGAGAAGGCTATCGCATGGGCCTAGTACCACAGTATTGGGAGGATGAGCGAGTTAGAAACTGTAACTCGTCCTGTTAGTCCTGGGTTCTTCCCTTGAGGGAGGCGACGCGTTTGGATACCTGTTGTAACAGGTTATTTTCCATTGTTTCATTAGCATATCCCCCTGATTCTAGCCAGATTCCAAGGTGTCGGACAGGAGTGGTGGTGGGAGGTGTTGCAAAGGGTAAAATAATTGGGTTTTTTCTTCGAGTGTTGGTGTGAGGTTCTGATGTTGTGGCCCAATTGTTTGTGTATTTGCCTAAGAGGATGAGAGAGCCAATGTAGTTCAGCACCTTTTTCTACACTCAAGTGCAGCCCTTGGTTACCACCAATCATGTTACCTTGATAACGCCATTACCGCTGTCATCTCCACATTGGGATTTTATAAAAGGTTCAATTGAATATGATCGTCTAAAAGAACAGTTTCACCTGCATTCAAGAAATCAAGAAATGATTTATGAGATCCCTGAGTTGACCATCCACTCCAAGGCTAACCTTTGGGTTCCTCCAACTGTCCTCAGGTCCGTGTGATTGAAAAACAGAAAAATTCTTTGCCCCAATGCACCTACTGCAATGGTTTCAGACACAGCACCAAGTAATGCTGCAAACGACTTGCTGAGGAGGTGGAAAAAGGGCTGTCAGCATGAAGGATGAGGCACTCCATGCTGACATTTCTACCACGCCTCAAGAATCAGCCATGACCTCAAACAAAGCTGGAGCTAAAGTACCTGAAGAAATTTCGGTACCAAATGATAATAAGGAGATTGATAATGCTTGCTTGTCATATTATGACTCTCCCATGCTTCTCACATTACCTCCCCAGTTTGGAAGTCTGGTTACCCACATTGCAGTTTGAGCACATAAAATTCTGGTTCTCGCCATAGTTGACAGTGGTTCCCCATAAATGTCATATTGTCCAAGTTGATGAAGCGCATCAAGATCACTACAGACTTGCCACACTATATGGAGTGCAGCAGGCTCTCCCACAATGTACCCAATCTATAGGGGCCTATTCTTCCCTACCTATTTAATTTAAACTCTCTGTAAATACCTCCGCTGTTGTTAGGATTTTTGCCCATATTCCCAGCCTGCTAGATTACCTGGTATCGCTAGGGGAAAATTCGCTAAGGTGAAGTGAATCAGAAATCAGTTGTCCCAAGTTTTGGAGGAACTACGTTTGGGAGATTTTGGGATATTCACCTGGTCATATCTGTCAGGGATCGAGCCAGATGAATACCTAATATCTCATCAAGTGGAGTGGCTGACTAAATAGGGACATCTAATAGTGATTAACTATCAGGTGTACCAATTGGGATCAGTTGGGTTTCATCACCAACTGATTGGAAATGAATAGTGAGTTGTAAGGCGAGTGATGCCGCCTACAACTAGCGAATCAATCAGTTGGTGAAGTGACCTGCCATAATGGGTAATAAGTCTCATTACCTAAACAGGTCGCTAGCCAAATATGTTTGGTTCACTTGGTTCAAGAGGAAAATGTTAGGGACACGTTTTCCAACTCTTTCCATTTGAGGTCTTGAGGATGTCCAACGACGAAATCCTAGCCAGGATGGGGAAGAACATCGCTGTCAAGACTAGGAAGGGTGATTCAATGGTAACGGCTGCCGTTTAAGCAAAGAGGTGTCAACCAAGGGTTAGACAGCCAAATCCCTTACTATATAATTCCCTAGGATTTACTATAATAAAAACAATTGTTATTACTGACATTAGCATTATCTACAAAAAGCATTATTAGCTACAGTTATATTATCAATTCAGTGTATAGTTAGATTATCAGCTTCTATTGTGTCATTCCATCTCAAGGATATTATTGCAGAAGGCAATAATTGGAAGACTCTCAGAGAGAAGAGTAAATATCTGAGCAGGGATCTAGAGATGAAGGAACCACAATTAGGGATAGTTGACAACTGTGTGTTGGGCTGAGAGAGACTGTCTCCAGGGTATCTTAATGATGATTGGGTGGACAAGAATATAGGGAACTAATCCCTAAAAGTACAACTTACAGAGTATCAATTGGAAGTACTGGCCGAAGAGTTGGGCCTAATAATAGTTCAATCTCAACAACGGATAATAGTCTCCATACTATTATCAATTTAATACATTCTATATAATGTGATGAAGTGCATAAGGAAATCGAACCTGTGCGGTAAAAAGGTTACTGGGTTGACAGCCAATAATCAACCACTTAAGTAAATTTTTACAAGTTGGTGCTTACTACAGGGCTAGTTGAGTAAAGAATATATTATAATGTTGTATAAAGAAGAAATGTGCAAGCTGTGGACTGAGATCGCCACTTTGAATCAGAATGCCTTAAACTCAGCGGACCATCAGGAGTTCACGGCCTTGAAAGAATGAATCATCAAGGTGGAGGAAGGAGTAGAAAATGTAGCCAACTTTGGGAACGAGTTAATCAGCAAAGTAAACTCATTGAAGAAGAAAGAAGGAGACCTTGTTTGAGAGGTCCTATTCCTGAAAACAGAGCGAGAAGCAGATTGCATTCATTTAAGAAAGTTCAGTGTGGATATCAAGAAATCAATAAAAGAAGTGGAGGACCTGAAAGCTCACAGATGTGCTTGTGAGCCTGAGATGGCCAGCGATGCCAAAGAGAGAAGTCCTTGCATGATACTTGGGAAGTCAAATACCCCAATAAATATGCCGCCCACATTTATTGTGCCATTTTGGAGATAAAGCCTGAAGTCACTCCACAATTTAGCTGAGTAGCCATACTGAGAGAATCAGCCCAAAATGACTCGGAGGAATTTAGTGCAACACTGAAATCGCCAACATTCTATAGGGATAATGCCCCAGCGTTTTTCTGACTGTTCAACATGACTATGAACAGATTCAGGGATCGTCAAAAGGCGTTGATGGTCATGAACTGCCTGTACATCAACTGTCAGAACCTAGTGTTACCCCACTTGAAGGGGACAGCTGGTCATATGCCGAGGCAAAGGCGGCCATAATGAAGGAGTTCAGGAGTCCAACCCACATGTCGAAATGCAAGCAAGAATTTATGGGAATTCAATTCCATAAAGACAAGTCTCTTGCTAGCTTCGCGGATCAATTTTACCAGGAGTCACAGATCCTGGCTGGAGCAAAAGTGTTAGATGACTTTGATGCAAGAATCACTTTGCAAGTGGCCCTTTGGCCCTATCACAATTTGCATTAAATGATGTCTTCTGTATTTTTGATGGAGATAACTACCTCAAAAATGGTAGACAAACTGAAGATTTTGGGAGAAACGTTTGATGCCCCAAATAGAAGCTTCAAGTCTAATCCAATCCAAAATTCCAAATCCCACGAAGGGAAACAAAGAAGCAAAAGAGGCTACCAACTGAACTGTGCCAGGAAATAAGCCCAAAGAATTCAGACAGTTAAGCAAGAAAGAGAAGGTCTGCTATCAGTGTGGTAGGAAAGGACATTTCACCGTACACTGCAAAAAGCTGAAGGATCAGATTAACATGGTCCAGGTTAAAGAGACAGCAGTTGCCAAAGATTTAAGAAAAGGGCCCGCTGCATAAACAAAGAACAGTCTAGAGCAGAGGAGAAACCTGTTACTCCCAATATCATGAATGAAGAAATAGACATTAGTGATCTGTTTGTAGATGATAAGCAGGATCAGCTATACCAAGTGGTCAACATGGATGTGAATGCCGTAACCAGAGCCAGGGTGAAGAAGATCAACCCCAAGATAATTCAGGAAGTTGCCCGGCTGTACACTTGTCATGAAAACGGCAGAAGAAGTTTAGACCGGCCTGCCAGTCAGGATGTGTGAACACCCAAAAAGCAATCCAGAATGCCAGAGGCATTGCTGACCGTACGACTTGATATGGAGCTGGGAAATGTGATACCATGAAGTGGTGGTGTAACAACAGGGTAAGGAGTGTCTCAACGACAAACCACACTGAACTCATTCCAAACTCAGTGGTTATAACTGCAGGAGGTGGGATTACTGGAACAGTATTGAAGAGATTCTTGGCTTGAGAGGCCAACTCATTGGGGGTGATAGGGAGATGGATTCTCTCTACCCATTGTTGTACATAGGGCCATAAGATCCCCATGTATTGTTGTCAGAAATTCATAAGAGTGGGGTTGTAAGACCAAAAGTGTCAGACTTGCTGGGCCCAATCAGCGATAGAGGGAGCCATGGTGACCAAAAGAATTGGTAAAGCCCACCCAGAGTGCAGGGTGATGGACCACCAGGGAAAAGCTATCTGGGATGCGGTCAGAACGGAAAATAAATTTTTTTGATTTTTTGGCAAAAATTTATTTGGAAAAGAAAGTAAGAAAATTGACCAACAATTTAACAGTGCCATGCAACTGATTAAATAGTGGTTAATTGGGTAGTGACAGGATGGGGTTGGGACCCAATAAATTTGGCCTAACTGGCGCATTGTTTGGGAATGGGGGGTTTATTCTTTATGAACCAACATTGCAAAATTTGGCGGTGGGCCGAGTCTCTGTCAGTTTGACCTCAAACGTCTGAACCAGGGCTCAACTACATTTCTGATAATTAGCATGATGGCGTTTAGCCCAATGAGTGATGGGAATCCCCCAAGGCTATCCCTTATAGGGACAGGTCCATTTGGTTGGGAATGGGTTTGGGATGGCCAACCCACCCGCGCTCAGTCATTTAACCATTCATTCGGTCAACAGCAGCACATCAGATGCAACGCCCAAATTACTATTTGAGGCCTTGAACCCTTGTCGATAGCACCCAATATTTGTTCAACTGGTCTGGGGATTGAATTGGAACCGCTGGGCAATCCAGCTGATATCTCATTCTTCATGCTTTTACAGCCATCCTAATTTCAGGCATCATACAGATTGCCAGCCAAATAGATCCAACCAATTTCAATTTGGTAATCTAAACACAGATTTCACTAATTCCCTGCAACAGTTCTGCTGAGGTAAGTGTGGGTATTGGGGGTGGGATCCAAAGCGGACGAGCTGTTACCCATCGCTCATCTACTATGTGAGCGAGGTCGCCCTGAGTGATGAGAGGTACCGCTATCCTCTTTGGTGTCTTTTTATTCAGGAACAGTAAGATGGCCCGATTGAGAGCCAAAGGATGTTCCCTGAGACTTACAACACCCAACAACTGGCGGAGAAGATTTGAACCACCTAGAATCCTGATGAGTTATCAGATGTCCATTTAGATGAGGCCAATCTGTCAATCCACCTCGGCGCAATAAATGAATCATTTCCTGAATTATTGGCGCAGATCATTCACACCCTAGATTCAGATAATAGCACCACCATTCACTCATTAAATACTATATAACAATACTCTGAGTGTACATATATAGATATTCAAGTGAATTGAGTAAGGGTGAGGGCGATTGTTGACAGCGAAGCGCCCATCAATATTGTGTTGACCAAGCTAAAAGAGGATGAAGATCTCCCCATACTTGGAAACAAGAGATAATACAGAACAGCTGGGCTGAACACCACCGTTTCCTGTGGAGCGTATAGTGCACTGCCACTATGATTCAGGCCATTAGTGCTATCTGCGCCAGCCATAGTTTTAAAGAACCAAAACTATGATATCCTGATTGGAATGTAGTTCCTACAGAAGTATGGAGTTAAATGTAACTTTGAGGATAATATGTTGACCATCCTGGATCAGACGTTACCATTGGTATACCAGATGGACAGTGAGGCTCCATTGAATCAGAGAAAAATTATCATCAATCTGATATAAAATGACAGCTTTGTACCAATTTGATACCAATTAGTTGGTAGGAAGTGACGCGAGATGCCAGTGGAAATCCTAGAAAACTGGGGAATTTCATTAAGGATCAAGAAAGAAAGGACCATACTGTCCAGACCGCAGATAATAGTTGACACAGGGTTGACTTTGGAGATCTGAAGCTGCTGTATGGGGAAGTTGGAAGCCCCTGGAAGAAGTCCATAGTGGAGCCATGGTTGGCTCCTGGGATAATAATGCCGGGCCATGGAGAAATACAAGTTCTCCTGGAGAATTTAGGCGAAAAACTGATGAAGATCAAGACGAATCAGATTATCGCATTCATTCACTTGATCCCAATGGCTGAATTGAGACGATTTCACAATTTTGGGTTTTATGATGAAATGGGATTACTGGCTGGGATAGCCAAAAGCATCAGCCTATTGGTTGATTGAGAGCAGCTCGCTGATCTGCCAGAAGGCCAGAAGGAGGAGGTGCTCAAATTATTTGAGAATTATCAGGAAGTGTTCACTCAGGATGATCACGATTTGGGATGCACATGAGATGTAATTCACAAGGTTGACACAGGGGAAAATCTACTGATAAGGATGAGACCGATCTGAAGATCAAAAGCTGCCAAAGCGGTAGTGGAGGATGAGATCAGCAAACTATTGAATCATAGGCTTCTAGTTTTGTTGTCAAGTCTCTGGGCGAATCTGATTCTGATTGTGAAGAAGAAGGATGGATTGAACCAGGTGGTGATTGGATACTGGAGGCTGAACAAAATTAAGAAGAAAATTTTGTATCCCCTACTGAGGATTGACAATGTGCTGGATCAATTAGGAGAAGTGAAGTATTTTTCTACAATGGAGCTGATCTCAGGATACTGGCAGATCGACTTGCCAGAGAGGACCAAGAAAAATGCGTGATTATTACCGCGCAGGGGTTATACCAGCTGATGAGGATGCCCCTGGGTCTTTGCAATGCTCCCGCGACGTTCCAGAGGGCCATGGACGCGATATTAAGCGACTTGAAGTTGTCATGCATCCTGGTATATCTGGACAATATCTTTGTGTTCAGTAGGACATTTACTGATCACTTCCATCACTTGGAAGAAGTTTTTAAGAGACTGTTCGCAGCTAACCTGAAGATCAAGCCAAGGGAGTGCCACTTCTTTAAGAAAGAGTTGGAATAACTGGGATTTATTATCAACTCAAGTGAATTGCAGCTGCAAACCCAGAAGATAGCAGCTATAAAGCGTATGACTGTACCAAAGAGTGTTCAAAAAATCCAAGTATTCCTTGGGATGGTCGGATACTATAGAAGATTTATTCAAAACTTCGCCTGAATAGCTGAGCCTTTATTTCATTTATTGAAGGATCCAAAAAAAGGATTCATATGGAATGAAGAGGCCCAGGACTCCTTCGATGAGTTACGCCTGTATTTGATAGATTTGCCGATTCTGAAATATCTGAATTTTTTTAGGAGTTTATCATTTAAACTGATGCTTTATTGACAGTGATTGGCGCCATACTGAGCCAAGTAGATGAACTTGGGGACGAGCATCTGGTGGCATATGTGAGCCAGATACTCTCAGTTGCTGATAGGACTACACCGTGACTGATCATTAATGCCTTGTGGTCATTTACGCATATAAGCAGCTTTGGGTGTACATCCATGGAATGAACTTTAAGGTGGTGATGGACCACTCTTTGCTGCATTGGCTACACAATCTAAGAGAAATGGAAGAAATACTGGCCCAATTGGCACTTAAGCTTCAGGCTTACGATTATGAGATAGTCCACCAAGTGGGGGCTTCTCATCAGAACGCGGATAGCTTATCACAGTTGCCAATGGTTTAGTTGGTATACCTGCAGGTGGATGAGCTATTTCAGAGAATGGTCGAAGGAAGATTTGGGGATGAGCCTCAAGAATACTAAGGTGCGCTTTGAAAAATTAAGGAAAACATCAAGACTATGGATGAACAAGTATTCAAGATGATCAATGTGAAGTGGCTATTATTCCCAAAACCGTTGGAAAGAGCAGTGATAGTACAAGCAGCTCACAAGGTTGTCAGGCATGAAGGCCTGAGGAAAACAACCAACCATATTTGCCAGTATTATTACTGGGAATCAATCAATTATGATGTCGCGGATCATCTGGCTTGTTGCGTGGAGTGCCAGCTGCACAAACCACACAAGAATACAACTGGATACTGGCTGGTCCGCCCTGGATTCGCCTGGCACATGGTGTCCATTGAAGTGATGGGACCAATGGTGATAAGCACAGGGGGAGTCAAGTACATCATAGTAGCCATCGACCATCTGATGAGATGGGTCAAAATGAAGGCCCTAACCAGAGTAGACTCTACCAGCACTGTGAGATCCATCCTGTATCAAGTAGTATACCAGCATGGATGTCCGCAAGTCCTATTGAGAGACAATAGGACCAACTTTATGTCTCATGTGATCCCAAGGCTAAACGAAATAATAGGGATCTGAGGAGTTGTGTCAATACCATACCAGCTGGAGACAAACGGACTGGTAGAATGGGTCAATGGGACGCTGGCCGCGATGCTGAGGAAGCTAGTCTCAGGGAGAACTTCTGCATGGGGAACATACCTGAGTTCAATGATGTTCACCTACAACATCAGTCATCATATGGCGACGGGGAAGATGCCATTTGAATTACTATATGGAAGAAAGACCGCGGTGCCACCAATATTATATTTGGTGGTGGAAAATACGTTGGGGATGAGTATTGAGAAATACTTGAACCAACTGATGAGTATCCTGATTGATATGCAATTGCAAGCATTTGATACAACCTTGAAGAAAAGGATATGAGCAAAATTGATGGATGATAAAAACTGACTGGCATTAAAAGAATATCAAATAGGGGAAAGAGTCGCATATTGCAATACACATGGTTTTGGATGAAAAAACAAATTAGATGCATTGTGGTTGGGTCCATTTAAAGTAATCACCAAGATGGCGACCAATGCTTATTCCATCAAGAATCTCTTGGATGGAAGAGTTGTAAATTAAGTCCATGCTAAGTATCTAAAGCGTTAGATTAAGAAAAATAAAGGAGTTCCTGAAAGACCAATGAACCAATAAGTTAGGCATGTCCTGATGATTAGGTCAAGTCCAAAAAAAGGACCTCTGAACCAATCTAGATGGTTAAGTCCAAAAAAGGTCCTCTGAACCATAGAAAACTGGTAGTTTTAAGTACCCAGGGCCCAGTTTGGGGGAAAAGATGGACCTCTGAGCCGAAACAAGGTCAAGTCCCATAGGAAAAAAGAAGAAGAATAAAGATAAAAAAATTGATCAAAATATTGGGAAAAAAGATATAAATTGCATAGATAAAAAAGCTGTTATATTTTTAGAATTTTTAATTTTATTGATTGTCCTCAGTATGGGGATGATTCCGCCTATGCTGCCTCTTGGGGGAGGGAGGATGGATCGCGGTAGGAATAAACAGCCTGTTGAAATTGATATGTAATCGGATGCTTGCAAGGGTGAGACCTACACAAAACCACGTTCTTTTAGTGGATGCTAAGCCCTGAGAAAAAGTGACTAGGGGAAGGGAAATTGAAATGTTGGAAGATGCCAATCAAAAAACCCTGGAGTGGGGAGGAAAGCAGAATATAGAAAGAGGCAATTGGCCAATAACCCTGAATAATCCTGATACAGCACTGGAGCCAGAAGATTTGTCTTGAGCGCCTGCCGATGGGCTTCATCAAGGACACTGGACATGTGGGCTAGCAATGAAGAAGGAATACTTGATGGGGGTTGCTGAATAATACCCCTATCAATGCCATCAGCGGAAGATAGTGATGGGAAGCTCTGGAGAAGAGGTAGTTGTGCAGAGAGCGGATTGCATTTTGCAAGTGGCGACTATGGGCTTCACAGAAGCTAAAGCTGAATGACTGGTGTAACCAGGCGAGGCTGGAAGCTTTATAGACCAACTTTGAAGAACTTGGCCAGCAAAGTGAAGAGCATAAGCAGCAGTATCCTGATACAGAAGGTTATCCAGATCAAAGGGATTTAGCGCTAATGTCAAAGCCTTGGTGACTTGGGCCCAGAGTTCAGCATAGGGGAGCTCAATGTATGCTGTTCCCAATTGAGAGCTCAGAAACCAGTACAGCATGTTTGTAAAATTGACCGGGTCAGAAGAGGAATTCAGGGAGCAGATCTGACCCAGCCAGGAATGAACAATCCGGAGCAACCAGCATAATCTCCAGAGCATCTACAAAGATGTTCAGAGCACAAGCAAAAGGAACTGAATCCAGGAGGGTTTCAAAGTCCAACTCTGGAATTGACTGCAAGGGAAGAGTCAGCCAAGAGTCATTAAAAATGATGGCCAACCTGGTTTTGGAGGGATTAGTTACTGTTTCAGGTAATTTGAAGGAAGGACTAGCCGCTTACACCAGACTAGGCGTATGAGTCCTGGAAGGACCATAAAAAAGGTTCCATCGAGCATCCCAACTCATCTGCTGGAAGATACAGAAGTCTGGATCATACAGACTGTTGAAGAGCTGCTGGTAGTGAGATTCAGAATTTGACATATGAGCTGGATGAGAGGGGAAATGTTGGACTTATATAGAAGTTGACATTGTGCACTCTATAATCCATTAGGCTCCAATTTCAAAGAAATTAATCTCAAAATTAATGAGACAAGCTTTCCAAGGGAAGAATTAGGAATGACTTACAGCCAAGAGGTTATGAGTAAAATAATGAGGGCGAATAGAAATGAGTATTCTTAATTAAGCCATGATGCAAACATTGACAGAAAGTGTCTCCTGTCTAGGACGAGGAGAAAAACAGGAATTTAAGGACGCCAGACCAAAATCCTGAATATGACAGCGGGTCATATGCCCCTGATGGGGGAAAACCAGATCCCGGGACTAATATTGTCATGAGTAAATTGATTAGCCTGACATTACAGAAGGTCATGAGGACCACACTCTGAGAAGGCAGTAGCGAGAAGGAAGAGGAAGAACGCCGTATGCTGAAGGTCATCCCAAGTAGCATTGAGTATTGATGAGTGTACTCCACTTGTACCAATGAAGTATACAACCAGGTGTCTGAAGAGGTGTTCTCATGCCCCAGTCCTTTTCTCGCTGGAAATCTAGGCAAGAGGGGAAATGTGTTGGGATTTTTGCCCATTTCCCAGCCTGCTAGATTATCTGGTATCGCTAGGGGAAATTCCCTAAGGTGAAGTGAATCAGAAATCAGTTGTCCCAAGTTTTGGAGGAACTACGTTTGGGAGATTTTGGGATATTCACCTGGTCATATCTGTCAGGGATCGAGCTGGATGAATACCTAATATCTCATTGGGCAGAGTGGCTGACGAAATAGGGGCATCTGATAGTGATTAACTATCAGGTGTACCAATTGGGATTGGTCGGGTTTCATCACCAACTGATTGGGAATGAATAGTGAGTTGCAAGGCGAGTGATGCCACCTACAACTAGCGAATCAATCAGTTGGTGAAGTGACCTGCCATAATGGGTAATAAGTCCCATTACCTAAGCAGGTCGCTAGCCAATTATGGTTGGTTCGCTTGGATCAAGAGGAAAATGTTAGGGACACGTTTTCTGACTCTTTCTGTTTTAGGCCTTAAGGATGTCCAACAATGGAATCCTAGCCAGTATTGGGAAGACCATCGCTGTTGAGACAAGGAAGGGTGATGTAATGGCAATGGCTGCCATTTCAGCAAAGAGGTGTCAACTGAGGGTTAGACAGCCAAATCCCCTACTATATAATTCCCTAGGATTTACTATAATAAAAACAATTGTTATTACTGACATTAGTATTATCTACAAAAAGCATTATTAGCTACAGTTATATTATTAATTCAGTGTATAGTTAAACTATCAGCTTCTGTTGTGTCATTCCATCTTAAGGATATTAATGAAGAAGGCAATAATTGGAAGACTCTCAGAGAGAAGAGTAAAGATCTGAGCGTGGATCTAGAGATGAAGGAACCACAATCAGGGATAGCTGCTGACTGTGTGCTGGGCCAAGAGCAACTGTCACTGGGGTATCTTAATGAAGATCAAGTGGACAAAAATACAGGGAATGAATACCTACTAAAATGACTTACAGAGTACTTGATCGGAAGTACTGGCTAAAGCGTTGGGCCTAATAATAGTTCAAACTAAACTATGGATAATAGTCTCCATACTATTATCGATTAATACATTCTATACAATGTGACAAAGTGCATGAGAAATCAAACCTGTGCAGTAAAAAGGTTACTGGGTTGATGGACGATAATCAACCACTTAAGTAAATTTTTACAGCTGTCATACTGGATACACGAGCTATGATCTTCTTCTTGATACTCAGTTTTTAAACTACTCAGTAGTAGTACATTATGACGAAGGATTTTTATCTTTAGTGGGGCATTGGGTCCCCCTAATATTTGAACTTACCACGACTCTAATATGGAGGTCAAGGACCAAGCTTGCCTACTAGAGAGTGAGGGCTGAATTAATTGACTCAAATATCATGTATGGGTCTCTCAGGTCCGGCTGCCCACACCTGTTGCTGATGTACAAGGAATACATGCCAATCTACTTACCTAAGGTGACCACTATACCTCCAAAGTCTCAAGTCCTTTCTGACACCAGATCCATGTTAACATCCCCTCCAGATACCTGCTGCAAATATGAGGTTAAGACAAGCCATCCGCCAAGAAGGTGATAACTTGTACAGGAATTATAGGTCCAGCTTATGCTGGATCTATATCAGTGTTGTTGGCTAACCTTACCGACAAAAATAGGGTGGTAGGCCCATACAGTCCCACCGTTTGTGTCTGCCTCCTACCAGAAGAGGCTGATGACAACGTCTAAAGTTTTTGGGAGTCTATGGGACTTCGGTTTAGAGATGACCCATCAGTGCCCCTGGTTGATACCAGTATCAGAAAGGATCTCATAGAAGACCAACAGCGCAAAGTTCAAGAATTTTTTAAGAAGTATTCAGACCTATCCTTGGCCTCAACCTACAACATTGGAAGAATGAACAGGGTTTTACATCATGTGGAGACTGGGGACGCTCCCCCTTTCAGTACTGACCTTACAAAAGAGTAAGGTTGAAGAATACCAGGTGGCGATGGAGCTTAAACAACTACTTGAAGCTGGACTCTTAGTGTCTTTGCGCAGCCCTTGGGCCTCTCCTCTTCTGCTGGTCTTGAAAAAGGATGGCAGCCATCAGGTGGTAATGGACTATTGATGTCATAACTCCATTACCAAGAAGGGCAGTTATCCTCTTCCCCAAATTTATGGCTCTCTCCAACTTCTTGCCAGATTGAAGTACTTCTCCACAATGGACCTTTCCAATGGATATTGGCAAGTGGAGCTCGCCCTCAGTGATTATGTCAAGTGTGTGCTAATAGCTAACAAAAAGCTACTTAAACTGACGAGGATGCTCCAGGGCATTGTAATGCTCTGGTCACCTTCCAACGAGCCATAAATGGAATCCTCAGGGACTTGAAGTTATCATGTGTTCATATATACCTTGAAAATATCACTGTCTTCTCATAAACTTTCAATGGTCATGTGAAGCATCTTTGGGAATACTTTAATGATCTTGGGAAGTCTCAAATGAAATCAAACCCTTGAAATGCTCCTTATTCCAGTCCAAAAAAGAGTTCCTCTGACATAAGGTCCTGAAAGATGGCATTTAGCCTTTTCTGACAAAGTCAACTCCATTGAAATGATGTCACTCCCCCAGAATCCGAGGGATATTCAGGTATTCCTTGGCATGGTGGGCTATTATTTTCAGTTCATCCCATGGGTTGCCACCTGGTTAAGCCCCTGTTTTACCTCCTTCAGAAAAACGTGACTTTAAAGTGTTGGCTATAACAAGAATTGGCTTTTCATGCAATAAGGACCGCTCTTTGCACTAAACCCATTTTAGTCCAGCCACGTTTCAATCAACCCTTTTGCTATACACAGATGTGAGTGATGTCAGCTTTGGGGCCATTCTGGACTGGTAAGATATAAGTCATGTAAATCACCCAGTATCTAACATCAAAAATACCTTAAGCAAGGCTGAACGGAACTATAGCGTTACCAAATGAGAATGCCTGGCTGTCTTGTTAGCGATCAAGCACTTTCAGCCCTATCTCTATGGCACCCACTTCACCATTGTCACTGATCATTCCTTGTTCCAATGGCTGTAGCAAATCAAGGACCCAGATGGTCAGTTAGTCAGATGGGCCTTAAGGCTACAGAGCTATGATTTCAATATTGTTCATCATGAAGCAATCTACTAGAATTACGATAGTCTCACTAGAATGCCAATGCTGGCTGCCTTGACCTCTGAAGAAGACTGACTGTATTATCTAATTGGCTTAACAGAACGCTGGGAGTTGGAAACTCCTAAGATCTAAGCCAAGCTCCAGAAAATGACATGAGACACTCAG
This sequence comes from Massospora cicadina, assembly GCA_022478985.1. Taxonomy (NCBI): domain Eukaryota; kingdom Fungi; phylum Entomophthoromycota; class Entomophthoromycetes; order Entomophthorales; family Entomophthoraceae; genus Massospora; species Massospora cicadina. The sequence goes on from JAKSZP010007884.1 coordinate 29,070, forward strand.
ATCAAGGCAGGACTGTTATATAAAAGGTTTAATAAGAAATAGCTCCCCTACATCTTCCCTTCTTCACTAACTGACGTTATCTTAGAGGGGCATGCAACTGTGGGACACAGGGCATTAAAGAAGAATCATGAATGGCTAAAGGCAAAATGTTACTGGGAATAAATGGCATAAACTATCTAAGAGATCATGAAAGCTTGTTACACTTGCTGATCCTAATATCTAGCCAGTCCCTAATATCAGCACTTGGTCACTGCCCTGTCAGGTCCTTTCAATTTCATTTAATTAATGTAGTAGGCCCTCTTCCAACAGGGCTGCATGGCCATAAAATATTCTCCTAGCCAAAATATTTGACCAAATGTGTCAAAGCGATTTCTGTCCCCTCTGCCTCTGCAAAAGCTACAGCTCTCTTTCTTATTCAATCTGTGTTTACCTAGCACATATTCCAAAAAACTTTACTTTTGGACAGTGAGCTAAATTTCACCTAAAAGTAGTTTAAGAACTTACTGCACTTTTTGGTACTAACCAGAATTTCACCGCCCCTTACAACCCATCAATCAATGAGGTAGTGGAACATGCTAACAGAACCCTTGACTCTATTCTGCGGAAGATGGCCGCCTCTGACCCTGCTTGCTGGAATCATTACATACCCAACGCTTTGCTTGCTCACTGAATAAGCCACCATCAAATCATCAAGATGTCCCCCTACAAAGCTCTAAATAGGCGTGCTCCCCGTTTAAAAAGTAAAGTTCAGCCTTTTTTCAAAGCCTCTGCACCTGAGAACTCCAATTTAACTATGAGGGCCTTAGCCGATGAAATTGTCCAGCTTCAAGCTCTAGCCATGCAAGGCATTGTCACCACAACAAGAAGAAGACATCCCAATTTAATGTCAGCTGACCTTTCTTACCCATTTTCAACTATGTGACCTCACTCTCTCCTGTCACATTGACCCAGAGGCTGACAGAATAAGCTCAACGTTCTTTGGTCTGGACCTTATAAGGTCATTCATATGGTGAACTCTGAGTATTCCATTGCTGAAGTCAATAAGTGAACAGTGGTGAATCAAGTACATGGCTGCTTCATTAATCCTTATACCCCCTTTAGCAGGATCTTGAGGGGGTCGTTGTCAAAACTTAAGCTAATGAGCAATTTAGATTCCCTAAGATTTGGATCAAGCTTCAGTAGATTGGCTCTCAAACCAGTGAAAAAGGAACCTTACTCTGAAGGCACCAATACCAGATTCTATTAGGAAACATCACATGTATGAGAATTGATGGAAACACCTTTAGGAATCCCATTTCCGCTTTCTAATCATGGGAGGCGTGGCCCCCACCGCTGCAGTCATGAGGACAACGCATAACAATGAGTGCGCTGACCAGGTAGTTGATCCTTAAGGCAGTGAAAGATCTTGATCATATGAGGTCATGAAGGTCCTTGAGGCATCATGTCCCCACATGACCTGTAGATATTAACGCTTTTTTTAAACTCAATAAAGTAGTAAATATTCGCCATACCTTTTTGTTTTTTGACTTTTCTGATAGTTTACATCTTTAAGCTCATTTTTAAACTTCAGCATCAGTCAAGAAAACCGCTATTTTGAGAATCATTAAGAAGGTTGGCCCGTCAGCTTACCATGTTAACCTACCCCCTTCCATCAGTGTTCAGCACTCTACATAAGTGCCTCCTGGCCCCTTCAATGGTCTCATGCCGCCTCACCCTAAGCCTATCATAGTAGATGGTGAACTCCAATATGAGATTGATGCTGATATTGCTTTATACCTATACTGATGCTACCTAAAGTTTCTTTTGTCCTAGAAAGGTTATGATGAGACTGAGAACAGCTGGGTACCCATTGAGATATGGCCAACGCTCAGGACCTAATCTGCAATTTCCACGTTAGGTTCCCTGACGCTGTAAGCCCTGCCATACAAGCCTACTTGGCCGCCCTAAAGCTTCCTAACCCCACAAGAACTTTTCTTTGGCTAATGTTCCCTCTGGCGGCGTGGAACCCCGTCCAAGTGCGGAGGGTGATGTCACAGTAAATGACATATTTTCTGAGGTTGACCTCCTCACCAAAGCTAAGTCCAATAGGCCTTTGGGTCTTTCCAGAACCCTTAAAGATAACTGATGTCCTCTCTAAGGTCATTAAATGGAAATGGTTTCTGGTTATGCCAGACAGGGTTGAAGGAAACTGCTCTCCAGAGGCAGAAAAATCTGGATGAAATCACCCCAAAACTTGAAAATCACGTTAAAAAGCTATAGAGTTTGGTCAAATTAAAAATTTTAATTTGCTAAAAGGCAAAAATTTTAGATTTAAGATTGGGTTTTGTTAGTCACTTTGAAACCAGTGCAAATTCATCCTTTAAAATTTAAGCTGCAATTGAGAAAGGCTTTGCTTTTCTAAGATAAACAGTTAAATTTTATTAAAGTTTAGGAATAAGTTGCTGAAGTTGATCAACACTTTTTTACTCTTATTAAAAACCTTGTTGAAACCGTCGTGATGGCCAGACTCCTTTTCCGCTCTGGTCTAACCCTCATCTTGGGCGTGAAACTGCCCTTTATGCTGTGGGTATTTCAACAACTCCACCGCATCTTATTTCGCCACATTCTGCCTCAGTTCTTATGCTACCTACCCAAGCTCTCAGAGACTTATGTCCCTAATGGTTGTAATCATTTTAGTGTGCGTTTACATAAGAAATTACTTGATAACATAACCAAGTCTACCTGGGACGTTGCTTCCTTTTGCTGGGCCACTTTGCCCTGTTTTGACACCTTTTCCTATGCTTTTTCCTGTGACAACCTGTTATAAATTTCCTGTTGCACTCCACCTCTAATAATTTATATGAAACGTTTTTTGGTAGTAATTGTAAGGAAGCTTATATAAAACCCCATAGTTTCTGGAGATACAGAGTGGCACTTAGGACCAGATAGCCTAAATATATAAAGCGGAAAAAACAGTTAAACAACCACCAGAACTAAAATAAAGAACAATAGAAGATAAAGAATGTCACAAGTTAGGGAAAGGCAAGCATGTACCACGACAGGAACATAAGTTGAGATAAAGTCATAAAGCTTTAAATTTTTGGAAATAGTAGGTTTTAGCTATAAAGTATTTTTTGTCAATTGAGAGAAATAAATTGTTGAAACTGGTGCTTGGGCGTCATATTTCAACTTCATAGATTACACCAATAAATCAAAATACTCTATGTGGATAGCTACTTTGTTCATTACTTCACAAAAATAAAAGATAATATCAGAAATATGGTTTCAAACTAAGACAATAAAATACCACTTTGTAGTATCAAATGCTTCCAGAAGTTGCTAGGCTTGCTCCAGTAATTTACATGATAGGCTGATACAACTTATTTTGAAAAATTTCTTCCTTGGAAACCCTCTCAGATATCCTACATCTATCAGAGTTTTTTCATTAGTGCTTTCCATGGTTACTAAGCAGCAGCTCCAAATGAGAGACTAAAAATTGTATTATCCAAATTGGATTGTAAGATGAACAACTAAAGTGGAGGCATATTATGTAAAGATGCAATATACCAGATGCAGTTGTGTATTGCCTTTCCGCCATAGTATATATGACCCTATTATCAATGGTTTTATGCCAGCAAGGTGGCAACGTAAAGTAGTAGCTAAAACAAAGTAGGAGGCGATATAACGAGCAAGGCCACAGCATCAGGAGCCAATACAGTTATGAAATGAAAAAGAGCCAGCAAGGTTTCAGGAATCTAATTAGTAGTAAATACTCTAGGCCACTACATATAAATGCAAAGGCTGAATGGCATAATACCAACTATAATAATCAAATCCACTATCTAATTATTAGTTACTTAATGAAATTAAACTTATAAAAATAATGTATTCAGATGGTTGTTCAAACTTAAATACAACATTTCAACCACTTGACCAAACATCATGTAACAAAGATGCGTTGTTCAATTAACTTATTGTGAACTGGACTGTTGGACCAGACTTCTAAAGATATTTCTTAAAAACTTAAAATTTACCAAGTTGATAAGGTGGTTTTTAACCAGATCCTTCAAATTATAGGCATTTGTAGATGTCTTCTCAATGATTTTAAAAAAACCCTTTATATATGTTCTTCAGCTTGTTAGTTAGTTTGAACCCATGATTATCATAATATAAAATGAGTCCCTACAGTAAAGTGGTGTAGCGTCCTTGGTCTACATTATCCTGTTCACATGATTTTCTTTTCCACGCTAGCGCATTGGAACATGCAGCGCTTTGTAATTGCATTAAATTCTGTACCAGAATTTTCAAAAAATGGGAGTCATATCTTCTTAACCGACACAATAATATGAAATTTTGGGGAAGCACTGGTTGCTTCCCATGAATTAAAGCAAATGGGGTATTCCCATGGCGTAGTGATAAGATATGTTTTAAGAAAAAGGCAAAAGGCTAGAAAAGTTTCTAGTTAGACGCCTTTGCCATGATTATTCTATGCAAAATCCCAAAGAGAGTACCATTCACTTGTTTTATAGTGCCATTGGTCTCAGGGTGGTAAGTCGTGGACAATTATCTACGTATACCCATTATGACATTAAGCTTGAAAATCTTCTGGGACGTAAAGTTAGCCCCATTATCCGTAAATGAAAATTTAGGGAATCCATACTGATAGTTATGCCCTTTAGAATAAACTTCGCCATAGTCATGGCACCTGAACCCCTTACTGTTTTGGCTTCAACCCATTTTGAGATGTGATCAATGGCCACTATTGTATATTTTACTTTGACCAGAATTGTTAGTCAACGGTCCCATAACGTCCATAGGTACAGTATGTCATGCAAAGTTGGGATTTGTCCAACTGATAAGAGGTGACTTTTTTGGTAAGGCAGTTCCACCTGGCATTCCTTACAACATAGGGGGTCTTTTTTAGTGCTAATGGCGTCCAACCCAAGAACAGTGGAGGATCTTGTGAAAGTCAAAAATCCATGGATTTTAATAATGGTATTGTTTCAATAATTTAAACATCTTTAAAGTCACCTATCCAAGTCTTGTGGGCTTAAAGAATAATATTGGTCCACTCCAGGGTTGAGGTATCCAAAGGGTGCTAATCACTTAGTGCCTTTTAAACTTTCCATTTTGGACAATTGTGTCCTTTTTCAATATTTATAAGCCGCTTTGAACTTACGCTGGTTTATTATCATAATGTTACATCAGCATCTTATTAAATAAATTATCAGCTACATTAGCCACTAAGTAAACAGTGGGCAGTCAAGATAGCCTATCAGCGTTTTGATGCTTAATACCAAGCTAGTGTTGAATTTCAAAATCGTAGGCTTGTAATTTAAAGTCATAGTGGGCCAACCGTCCTTCAGGCTACTTTAGATTCTTACATCAATGAAGAGGGGCATGATCAGTCACTACAGTAAAATGTACTTGGTGGATGTAAACCTGGAATTTTCACAAGCATTAATAACTGACAGCACTCCTTCTCAGTTACTGTATAGTTTTGTTCATGAGCATCCAAGGTTAGACTACAATAAACCAAGGGATGCTCAATGTTTTTGGATATAAGTTGGGATAACAACACCTCAACGGCAGTGAGTGAAGAGCCAGTCTAATAATAAGTATTAGCTTGAAATTGATGGACAGTAACAGCGGCGCTTGGGTCAGGTAATGTCAGGATTAGATCCTGAACAATTTCTCAGCTCTTTTGAACTGAGTGTCATTTTCCTAATTTTTTAGTTTTTCAATTTTTGATTAATTTGATTTTGATTAATTTTTTAATTCACTTTATTCGATTCAATTCAATTTGAAATGGAACATTTGTTCAATTCAATTCAATTCAAATTTAATTATTGTCATTATCCATTTTTAAGAATTTTGCTTTAAGTATAAACGCATTGATGGTCTCCTATGCCCTTTTTGGGGTCATATGGACTCTAAAACTGAAGTGCATTGTGCAGTACCCTCAATGCATCAATTTTTGCCTTACATCCCTAATCAATTGAGGTAATATACCCTCAATACAACATTTTATTGCCTTACATCCCTAATCAATTGAGGTAATCTACCCTCAATGCAATATTTTATTATCTTAAATCCCTAATCAATTGAGGTAATCTACCCTCAATTCTTATAGTATACATAAACCAGGCTAGCTAAGAGTAATATTAAGCTAGCATAAAGGATTTTAATACCATTTGATTTTTATTATCTTTTATATTAGCTATGATTATTTAGAACCTAGTACTTTTATTGCAGTTCTTCCTATCCAGTGTGCTGGTAAATATTGTGATACCAACTTCCCAGGCCCACTTGCCCCCTCCAAACCAGAACCCATTACTGAACTTCTTATTGACTAACTTGCCAAAGGGAGAACCTTTCACCAAGACCTCAAACATTCCACCTTTCATGTACCACTATGCACCCCTTTTCCTTCTAGGGTATATAGTGGTGTACATGATTCTCAATTGTTTCAGAAATCAATTAGGATGTTACTCTCTTCTTGCTCACCTTGCACAGGTCCTCATGGTGGAAGTACCAGTTATCACAAACTTAACTGGATTTAATTTCAGGGCTTTTTTACTCCATATCATAATAAAAGTCACCTCCAAGCTGGTGCTTTACAGGTGAAGTCATATTTTATCAAAAGGCCAGTTGACAGTTCCTGGTCCACTTAAAGGGCAAGCCACTTTTTAAGGTGGTGAATTAATGGCTCACCTATTTTGCTAAAGTTTCTACAAACTGATGATGATAGCCAATCATTATAAGGAACACTTGAATATTGCACTTACTACTCAGTTGCATCATGCATTTGATAGCATCACATTTGCTGAATGGGGCTGCAAGCCATTTTTATCAATGAAATTTCCCAGGTATTCCAACTGCTCACAGAAAAATTGCACTTACGTGACTTGATCTTCAAATATGCCTTTAAAAAAAAATTGATTATTTCTTCCAAGTGTTTTAAGTGTTCATTGAACGTTTTAGATAAATGTAGATATATACTAAATGAATGAGAACACAAGTAATCTTTAAAACTCTGAGGATACTATCCATAGCACACTGGAAGGTCTCTGGGGCATTGCATAGCCCTTGCAGCATTCTAGTTGGTTGGTAGAGGCTCTTGGTGGTAATCATAGCGCATTTTTAACTTTTCTTTCTCGTTGCAAATACTTTTGCAACCTATTCAATTCAAGACTGAATCTAGTTTGATAATCTCATAGAGGAGATTAGTCTGCGTACATGTCAGGGAGCAGTTGGGCAAGCAAGGTAAGAGGAGCAGGTGGAAGGCCCGCGGCCTCCAACGTTCAAAAATGCCCCGGAGAATCCAGTGGAATAGACAAAAATCTTAAAAAACTGGCGGTCACGATTTCCCCAGAGATACTCGCATGGCAAGCACGATGCAACCAGTACATCAACACGCCACACTCCCAACCACTTTTGTTGGTGGAATTTGGAGTCCGCGTGTATCTGGACATCCAAAAAATGGCCTTATGGGAAAAATTTTGTGAAGATGTACACAAAATTTTCCTGACCGCGGTGTATGTTGCACCTCACTCCATGTCACGCGGTTGGCTGGACCTAGGTTTTGAGAGCAAAAAAGCAGCAGACGAGGCTGCAGTGGTGCGCGTAGTGGTCAACCTCCCCAAAGGGCAATGGGTCATTGAAACCAAACGCACCAGATGGACAAAATCAAACCAAATTTTCCTCAAGTTTGACTTTTGCCTACTATGGTAAAACGTGACATTTTGGAACAACACCTGAAAGATGGTCTCGCCATATACGGTGAAATACAATCTTTCAAAATGCAACGCTTCACGCTGATGCCACACCTGTGCACCGGCAAAGCCATCGCAGTTCTGACCCCAACTGAGGAAATTTTGAAGGACCTAACCTAGATCCTGCACTCCACTTTTATTGATATTGCAGGGCATACCACCCACCCATTCTGGGTGACTGTGGACAGCGCGCCCCCCATTTGCACCCACTGTGACGCGTTTGGCCACAAGGCACATGCATGCCCCATCAAGGAGGGTGTCACATTCCAAGAGCACCCCTCAGCGGCCATGGCCAAAGGAGAGGCGCACTACAAACCAACCACAAGCACCAAGGAGGCTTTCCTGTGGGGAGCACAAGGCTGCTACCTATTGGTAAAGCCTATCTCCCTGCAAGAATGGAAGAAGGCTAAGTAGGCCTGTGGGGCCGCGGCCAAGAAAACGGCCAAGGCTACCACCACTATCCCACACTCACAACGCCAGGAGGACATGGAAACCTTTGTGGTGTTAGCAACTCGGGAATCCATCAACCAATCAGATTGGGAAGCCCATGCTGAGTGGGCCACTCAATCTGAGGATCTGATGGGAGACTTAATCTCACCCAATCGTTGCACCCAAGCTCCAGTCAAAAGTGACTTGGGACCTATCCCAACTGAAAAATTTTTTTTGACCCACTCAACAGTGCACCGAACTCATCCGCACTGCAAAAAATTCGTCCAATGTTGGGAAAACAAAAAGTGAAGGCCAAAGCCAACGTGACTCTTTCCGCAAAAATCAACAAAAACTCTGATAGCATTGCTGCTAACACCTGCGCTGCTGTGAAAGCCCGTGGGGACCTAGAAGAGGCTGGTGGGCCCAGGAGCCCACCCTCTTGCACCTAAGGTGTGATGGGGGAAACCTTTACTTTAGGGACATTGAATATTGCCAGACTCAAGGCCTCCCCATCCCGGGCTAGGAAACTGAGTTTTTTACAACACAGTTTACCCGTGGATATCTTGGCCATCCAGTAATCCCACTGTCCACGAGGTTCCGAGGAAACTTGGAAAACAATGCTCCTCCCATCCCTATCCTTTTGGTCAAAGCACTGTGGGGTGCTAATTTTGAAAAATAATTTTCTCAAATTCATATCCTCAGAAACATTCCTAAATGGCTGAGTGCTCGTCGTCACCTTCTCATGGGCTGATGTAGCGCACACAATCATCAACATCTATGCCCCAAATGGTGCACATGAGCGTCAGGAATTTTTCTCGTTGGTCAAATCCCTCCCGCTACCCCCTGATTCTTTCTTAATCAGTGACATGAACTGTTGGCTAACCTCACCAACAGACCGGTGGCCTCCATCACCCCACGCCCCACAGGGTCACGTTGAACTATGCGTTCTAAAGGCCACCCTTGGGTTAATGGATGCGCTGCCATGACATGCCCCACTGCTTGAAAACATGATGTGTCCCCACGTCCACAACAGCCAATTAAGGTCCATGACCTGCATTGACCTTATTCTAACGCTGGCAAAATTCCAACCCCACATCTCCCACTTTAAAACAACAAAAATGGAATTCTCTGACCACCGACTGGTCTCTATACATACCACCTATCTGTCACAGTGGCTAAGGCCCCACATTGGTGTAAAATCTGCCCCCCCGAGCTTGCATCTCCAGGATTTTCCACATGGGTGGAAGAGGCAACTTTGGCAAAAAAGTTTGTTGCACCGTTTTGCGCGGACCCCATTTCCACATGGGCAACTTCGAGAGGACACCATCTGTCACTCTCGCCATCTCTCCTCCAGATGCTCACAAGCCACATCGGCGGTTATCTCACGCACTCTGGCAGAACTGGCACACTTGGAGTCCAACATTCCAGCTACAGGATACAGCCCTGCATGGGGCTGGAAGTGGGCGGAGGCAGCCGCCCACCCAACGCACTCGAAAGGCAACACAAACATTAGGTTTGTGTTCAATACAGGGCCACACGCATCACAAAAGGCGACAAGTGCACCGCATATTTCTTTAAAAAAAATTTTGTACCACGCCAGAGCGTGGCCTGCACACAGATGCGAAGATTGGATAATTCTATTGTAGATACACCAGCTGAAGTGGCAATCGAAATGCAAAAATATTACTCCGAGTTGTACTGAGCTGAACCAATTCAGCCAGCCAAAGTGGCAGAATTTCTTGACCAAGCTCATATCTGCACCATTTTCCAATACCCGGAAATAATGAATTTAATTACTCCAAATGAATTATGGACAGCCATTCACAGTGTGCCAAACTGAAAATGCCCAGGCCCAGATGGCATTCCATGAGTTCTACAAAAAATATTTCAAATATATATCCCCACTTCTGCTTGCCTCACTCAACCAAAGCCTGTTGGAAACACGCCTCCTACCAAGAGGACATGAGGCCTTTACTGTCACACTATTTAAGAAAGGGGATAAGCTTGACTTAGCCAACTGGCGCCCCATTTCTCTAACAAACACAGACACCAAAATTTTAACAAAAATCATGGCTAACCGTTAGGGATTGTAGCATCTGCCACCATCTCCCCAGAACAATTTGGTTTCATACCCAGAAGGTTGATTTGGGACAACATGCACTCTGTGGCTAACGCATGCTAGTCCACAGCCTCTGGGGCACTTGTATTCTTGGACCAACAAAAGGCCTATGATAGAGTAAACTGGGAATACCTAAGGGCCTTCATCCATCAATTCCGCCTACCCCCTCACTTCATCAACTGGGTGATGCTGCTCACGGAATCTGCAACAATGGCAGTGCGTGGCCCTGGCTTCCTAACGGAAGTAGTCCGCCCTCAAAGGAGCTTGCGACAAGGGGACCCCCTCAACCCACTCTTATACAACTTCAGCCTTGACCCACTACTGCGAAATGTGAATGCCCAACTCACTGGGGTCCATGTGCCAGGCCAAGCCCCAGTCAAGATATTGGCATTTGCAGACGATTGTGTGGTTGGGGTGTCTAATAATTAAGATGCACGCGCGCTTGAAGCTCTCATCCAGGAATATTCCCGGGTAAGCAACGCGGCACTGAACGCCTCCAAAACTGAAATCATCCTCCTTAGTCAGTTTCAGAACTGCTGGGCCCCAGCAATTAGTTCCCAACCCAGCCCATCTGCCCACCCACGTCCACGCCTTAAAAACTCAACACACACCGCTCCACTGGTGCTCCCCTTCATGCCATGTCCTACCATAGGACTGGTGCGCCATCTGGGCGTGTGGATGGAGGCAGGCGGATATGCGTCAGCAGTAATGGAGTGCCATATTCTGGACAACGTGACGAAGCATATTACCTCTCTCAGAGCCCACCCTACTTCCCTTACTGGCAGGGTCGTTTTAGCCAACTCTATGCTCCTATCCAAAGTCTGGTTCGGAGCCCACGCCATTCCCTTCTCCCCAAGCTTCTTCAAATCCTTGTATGCCTTGCTGCAAGGATGGCTTTGGTCAGGCCGCCCTCCACCAGTGCGGCTAGAGGTCATGTTTGTCCCGCATCATCATGGTGGCATGGGCCTGCTTGACTTCAAAGCCCATGCAGCCAAGATCCTGGGCACCTGGATCGCGGCTGTCACCACTCTTACACTCCCATCCCAACACTGGTCCCGCGCAGCCCGCTCCAACTTCTCCTGAGCCTTGGGCCTCAACAATCCATCAAACCCCCACTCCCTGATGAAATACCTCGCATCACACACATCGGCCATAGGTACTCACGGGACTAAAACCCACTACAAATGAATCCTACTCTCCATGCGGAGTGCAGAGTGGAGAATTTGTATTAGTGGACATACAACCTAGAGAGGCCGCCCCTCTCCTCAGATCACACAAGAGGTACAGGGGCTACCCATCCATGATGGCGTGATCCCCATTCAGCCCCATGTCCTATCCAGGGTGGACTACCTGGACATGATGGACATCCCTTATTCCATTGAGACCCAAAAAACAATCTGTAAATATGTACATCACCCTCTGTTGCAGCCTCAAGTCCGCTCCCATGTGTGGTGCTGCCTGAGGCGGGTGTATCGTACAGCTGAGCGCTCTAACGCTTTACACTCATCCTGTGTCATGTGCGGCCAGTATGGAACGCTGTTCCACCGCCTGGAGAAGTTCTTCACCTCTAAAGTGATATGGCGCGAAGTTCAACGTCTGCTGGGCCAGGATCAAACACATCCCTTCAGTCTGTCAAGAGATATGTTTGCTCTATCAATGGCCTCCTCCCTTCCACCCTCCCTCCGTGCTCTGGTGGTTGCAATCGCCATGTGGACCATCCACACGATTGTCTTAGATGCCATCGCAGGCTCTACCCCACCCTCCCAGAAACTGTCCACAGATTCCGGTCTCATTTGTGGACCACTTTCAAACGTGTATGTTTGGACACCTCCCACCGCGTCGCCAACAGCTGGTCTCCTCCTGGTTCCCAGTCTGGTTCATCAAATCAGACCCCTTCCTCCACACATGCTCAATAGTGGCCACGGCCCCTTCACACGTTCCCTCCCCTCCCCATAAGTGGCGTTCCCACAGGCAACAAGAGATAGCATCGCTTCTCTGGGGTGCCTCCCCCCAGTACTAAGTTTATCTGTCCTGAGTCATATTTTGAAGTGTCCATCCCATGGTCAGCCTTCCCCGCAATAAACTTAAAATTTAAAATCATAGCGCATTTTTCCTGTTCTTCCTTGGGAAGCTCAATATGCTAGTAGTCAAAAATTTAATCCATGCCAAAAAATATTGAGCTTTGCCAAGCGGTTTAGCTCATTGTTTATCAACGGTAAAGAATAGAATTTTTTAAATATTGTTCAGCTTCTGATAACTATTATTACTATACGATCTGAACCGTCCTTCTTCCTAGTAATTAACATTGGGGAGGCCCAAGGACTCTTGGAGGGCACTAGCATCCTGTGTTGTACCAGCTGATTAATTTCATCATTAACAACCTTATCCGCTGCTTTTTACCACTTAATAAGTTGAAGGAAGATTGGTGGATGGTTTCCAGTGTTGGTGTGATGAATTAAATCATTAGCACAACCCAAATTACAGTCATCCCTAGCAAAAATAACGCTTTACTTGTTAAAAAGGTCTAGCGCTTGATCCTTTGCATCCTCAGTTAACCCAGATAGGCTTTCCTGAGGCACTAGAGAACAAATAGATTGCTCATTATCGCCGCTAAGACCTAACATATTTAAAGGACTAAAATCAGAAATATTATAAACTTCCTCTACTGGTAACATATGCACAAAATTGTAAACTGGTGTCACTTTACCTGAATAAAGTATGCATACAAATTAGCCAACGGCACCTGAATTTTTAGGTCAGGGAGGATAATCCCAGGCGTGGTGACAGGATTTGTATTGGAATGACAGAACGGTGTGAATAACTAGCCATATAATCCTTGAAAATCTCCAAATTAATTTTGGTACCTATTATCACTCAATGACCCTGCTGAATAGTTAAATTACTATTAGCGTGTAGCAGAATCCCAATAGATTCCACAATCTGGTTGGCAACCATTGCGTATGGTCTCAAATCCTCTGACAACGCAAGGGCACTAATAAATTTTTTAAACTAAGTCAACCACCCCCTAAGTCTAAGGCGCCAGGACCTCATCATTTTAATTATAAATTAAAGGGAGAGTTTGTCTGATGTTTCTAAAGTATTTTCCCTAAAAATCAGCCTTGACTCCATGAACCCGCCTGAAGGAGGTCCCAATAAGAAAGTCGTAATCCTTATTTGAGAAAACAATACCTGGTGCAGAGATTACTATGGAGACAAATTGCAGCAGCAACGGACTATATACTTTTTCAGAAGTTGTAGTTTGAGGGCCCACAGTACCATAGATTTTTTTATTTCAATGTCAGGAGCTAGGCCCAACCTCTTCATAGGTTTAGTGGACACAATATCAACTAACGCCCCAAGCACAATTTCATATAATTTAAAATTAATTATTAAAATTTTAGTATATGTGCATTCAGAAAATAAACATCACTGGATTTATTGCTAGTACATCCATAGTATCTGCTTGGCGTAGAAAAGTTGAATCTTCAGACTTATCTTGGGACTGGATTTAATCAAATCTTAATAGGCATCACCACCAGTAACCCATTCAATTGGTATATCACTGGATGTAATTGGAAGCTCTTGAAGGACTAACAGTTGAGCGTAAAGCCTCTCTACTAGTGTTGACACGAGCTTGGTTTCAGAATTTTTCAGAGAGTGGTTGGTTGCAACTAATCTATCTTCAGTTATTAATCACTGATCTTCCAGAGGCAAGGCGGCATCATCTTCCTTCCATAGTATAAAAGGAGAAGTCAGAGTATGTTTCAGATTTGGGATATCTTTAGAAGAGATAAAAGTAAAAACCCTGTTATACTCCGCCTTAACTTTTCCTAATTTTGCCACTTTCACATGGCTCGCTGAACAAACCTTTGATTTAAAACTGGACTTATATCAGCGATTGAAATAATGCCCACATTCTTACACGGATAACAGCTAATCTAATTATTGTCAGGTTTTTTAGTACAAGGCTATTTGGCCAAGTTAACTCCCTAGCAGGGCAAAGACCCCAGTCAAATTGATCGTGTGACCCCTATGGACTTGAATTAGGCGCTTCAAAGGTGACAGAGAAACAATGGATATAATTTATCATGTGGGTTATATCATTTTATCTCATTCAAAACTGGTGTCAAAACCCAGTGAAACTCGGTATAGGGCTCACAGGCATGGTGAAGAGCAATTTGGGCGTCAAAATCATGTATCACATTAGCCCAATATAACGTCTGCGCCTACAAATAAAAGTATTCATCAAATACTTGAATTGTTTCATCTCTTTTTTAAGGATATAAGGAATCCCATCTTGCAAATGGTCATCCTTTCAGCTCAGTAAAGCTCTTTGATAAAAAGATCCTTGGCGTTAAGTTAATATATACTGGCCTTCTTTAGTTTCAGCAAGACTCCTGACCTTTTATAATCCAATAAATTCATAACCTCTGCCAACTTAGCGGTATTGGATGTTCCATCAATGCTATCCTCAAAGAGGTCAATAAAACTGTGCACTTTTGCATTCTTATGTAATTTTGTAAATTAACAGGGCTAACCAAAAATCACATAGCTGCAGGGTCAAGGGCACTGAAATGTCTCTATCAGATTCTCAAAGTTACTAGTACAAGATAAGAGATTAACACACCTTTTGTAATGAACAGGTTCGCGCCAATATTCCATAAGGTGATTGGGAAGCAAGAGCCTCATAGCTGATCCTACTAAGGACCAGCCTGCCAGAGCCAATCCCCAAACCCATCCACCAAGTTTTGCCATTGCCATGTACCTTTGGATCACTGTCCACATGCTGTAGGAGAATACTGAGATCCACGCCAACACCACACCATGCTCACCAATGGAGCCCATGTCTTTTGATCTGATTATTTTATTTAAATAAAATACTCTTTTCGCTTATGCAAGCAAATCTTTACTTTATTTTTAGGTTATCATAGAAGACTAAACTGGCTATTCAAGCCAGCCTATCCTCAAATTAAATAGTGCTTTTGCAAGTATGAAATAAGCTTTCTCCTATGCCAAGCTTTCATGAACAATCCAGCACATCTCAAGTGAAGATTCAATCCCCATTGAATCATTGCCCATACCACTCATAAGTCTGACGTCATATTGACTCAGATGCATTTCAGCTTCAGACAGTCAAATTTCCCTTGCTCTGATTCCCTCTCATTCAGGTTTTTTCTTATAAATTCCATATTTGGATCAGTACTAACTGATATGTAGCAATGTATGGATCAGGTACCACTTGATCCGTTACACCTTTGAGTGGCTGTTTTGTCAGGGTACATGGAAGCACCAAAAATCAGAATATGGGAACAATCTCACTACCCCTCTCCATCAAAGGGATTTCCAGAGTGGCTTGTCCCTAGCGACATTTGCAAAAATCTGATAAATTTCAACTTGAAATGATTCATCATGACATAAAATCGGCAGCATT
This sequence comes from Massospora cicadina, assembly GCA_022478985.1. NCBI lineage: Eukaryota > Fungi > Entomophthoromycota > Entomophthoromycetes > Entomophthorales > Entomophthoraceae > Massospora > Massospora cicadina. The sequence goes on from JAKSZP010007884.1 coordinate 44,803, forward strand.
ACACTTGCAACGTTTTCTATAAATTGCTAATCATTTAGGTAGCGTTCAGCAAGTCTTCTTTCAAAACTCTGTTTCCACTTACTATGGGCTGTAAATCTTTCCCTGAGTCTTAAGGTCCAAGCATAAAGAGTCAATCTTTTGATACAGTTCAGTATTAAGGACATCAAGATGTCATAGATGGACTTCCATACCTTTTACTAAATCTTTTACTTGACGATCATGACCTAATAATATCTGAAAATAGACCAATGTATGCTTTTAAATCTTCATGTAATTGACAAATTTCATCAAAATGATTTAAAAAGGACTTGTATCCAGGAGCCTTGTAGCCAGACACTATATCATCAGATTGTTGCGTTACATTTACCCCAAGGTAACCTCTGCTGGGTGGTTAGAATCCTTTTTATATAAAACTGCTCAGTGTAACAAGGTGTAACCCCTGTAGTGAGCACCAAATTTTGAAACGGCTTTAGGGCGTCATATTTCAACTACACAGATAACTACACCAATAACTTAAAGTACCGTATGTAGACAGTAACTTTGTTCAAAAACTTAACAGAAAGAAAATATATTGTTGGACCATCTAGTACTAAAAAAAGAAAATATATTGTCAGCATAAGGGTTTTATATAAGACATCAAGAGATCACACAGTAGTATTACTTAATGCCAAAGTCTCATGAGCTTGCTCAAACAATTCTTCTGATAGGCTGATACAATTTATAATAGAAAAAGATCTTCCACCATGGCAACCCTCTCAAATATCCTACATCTATCAGAGTTTCATTGTTGTTTTTATGGTTACTAAGCAGCACCTCTAAATGGTAGAAAAATATCGTATCATTATAGATTTTTTTCAGAAAAATGAATAACTAAAGTTGAGGCGTTTTCATGTAAAGATGCAATACACCTGATGCAGTTGAGTTACTGACTTTCCTCCATAGTATATATGACCCTACTACAAATGGTTTTACGCCAACATGGGGGCAACGTATAGTATTATAATAAAAGTAAAACAGAGGCGATATAATGATCAAGGTTACAGCGTCAGGAGCCATAAAGTTAGGAAATGAGAAATGTGCCAGTGGGATTTCAGTGATTAAATTAATATTAGATTAATAATTTAGGTCACTACATATAAATGCAAAGGCCAAGTGGCTTAATACCAACTATACCAATCAAATCCACTATCTAATTAATAGTTACAGTATGGCATAGAAAGTATATATATCATATCCAGATGGTTGGTCAAAAAACCATTTTTCAAGCCTATTGCTCATTCAAGAAATTTGCTGATTTTATTATTAAGTAAGGCCTAAATTTTTAGACTAGTCTTGAAACTTATAGCCATGAGGGCCCTAATGAAGGACATGATGGAATGATTTATTAAACTATAAAGTATATCTCTTATGTTGAAGAAAGTACCAAAACAAATAGAAAGCTTTAAGTGGCACTATATTATGAGGAATGGGATGCTCAGCTTATTACTTTAATTCTTTTATAAAATATTTTTACTTAAATCTTTTCTAATAAGACATACCTGGTGAACCTGGAACCCCTTTTTCTATCAAAAAGGTTTACATTTATAGTTAGTACAAATATTAAGTGAAGCGTTATAATTGGTGCTGGAGTTTGATAAGGTAAATACATCATAAAAACAGTTTAGGAATGTTCCCTTTTTAAGTTTTGAGGATTTACTCGCTTATTGAATATAATTCTGCTTCAATAGTTGGGAAGAGTTTCAGCCAATTTATCCTTAATTTTGCTAAGTGTTTTATAGTATTTCCTAACTGTTCAGAAGCTCACAAAGCTTAAACAATATAAATGAACACTTCTGGTCTCTTCTAGTTATCTTCCTTTTTTTATTGGGAACCCTCCTGATGCAGGTAATAATGACAAGCTCCCCTTAACGCATGTTTACACTACTAAATATAAAGATAGATTTAATAATAAGATGGTGAAAATCTGATAAAAAATAGAAACATGATAATATGGCAAGATTATTATTTTTTCAATGCCTGTAACAGTATTTTATAACTCTAGGGAATCTCTTGTAGATACTCATCTATTAGATGTGTTCATCAAAGCTAATCCAATTCTCTATGGATTATGGCAGTAGTTATTAAAGAGACCCAAGTTAATTTGGCCCTTGAATTAATTAATTACAATTGTTTCAGCCCAATTGAAGGCACTTCTACTCTCATAATTGGGAGGATTTTAGGCATAATATTAGCACCTCAGTCGTATATATTCAAATTTTTAACCAGCCCAACTATATTTTATCCTACAGTTGACAAAATGCAATAAATTTGGGGAAAAGAAAATATAAAATTTAAATAAAATGCATTCCTAATTGAGTCGTTGGCAGGCCTTTTGATAGTACTAGGTACTCCTTACTTGGGCCATCTATGTGCTAGTACTTTGTGACAATTACAAAGATTACATACATATTTAAATTCAATATTCATAATTGTAATTGTATTAAATTTGATAGTGCAATTAAATTTATGCTGTAAACCCATTTGATTCACCCAAGTAGGCCCCATAATCAGCCATAATAATAATATATCCTAGCTATTAATATCTACAATAATCAGGTTGTTTAGACTCAAATAAGGCGGTCTTGGGGTGAATCTGATTTAACAGATTATGCAGATAATTGGGAAAGATCAAAGGATCCATCAATGGGAGTAATCTATCAGCATTGATGGTTTTCTCAAAGTGTTTATTTTTGAGTCAACCATCAAAAACTAACAGCCTCATAGCTTAACAATTGGGAAACCATTTTCTCCTTTGAGGGAGCCTCATATTTGTATTCATGAAGTAGATTCCAATCAACAGTTTCATAAGAAATTAGACAAAATAACATTAATGAATCATTAAACTAATTCCCAATCTCTAATAAAGAGATTGAGAAGCTTTAGTACAATGGGCGCATAAGTCATGAGTCATGCATGAACCAAAAATACCATTGTTTGCCTCAAATTTGGAAGGATACTGAAGATTCTGATTTTTAAAGACCTAGGAGTTCCTTTCAAAAGAATTCTTTCATTACCTATAATATTGGACATTTTTAATATAGTTATTAGCTCATATTCTTATATATCTATCAACTATATGCTTTTGTTATGTTCTCACATTAGCTTAAAAAATCAAAGTGTAAAGTTACTATTAACCACAGAAAGTGCACCCACTGAATCCTTCTCAGGGTTAAAGTGCATAATCCATTTTAATAATATTAGTACTTCACCTATTGTTATCCTAAGGGTAGGTAGGATCTCCATTGAGTATAGCATCAAATCAAGAACTCTTTATCACTAGATCAACAGCTGCATAAAGCTGACAACTGGTGCTCAATATAGGACTCAACAAAGTTGTTATAGGTAAAAACTTCATCAAAAAATATATAAAATTAAGAGTCTAATCTCTCCATGGAGTAGATAGCGTAATAAGATGATCAACACCTCAGAGTATATGGTACCTCCCGTACAGCCAAGAACCTGATTTTCAAGCTACCTTAAAGTTTACCTTGACTACTATTTTAGAGAACACTATCATACTCAATACAATAACATTATCAAAACTATTCAACAGCTCTTAAATGGAATCAAACTAACTGGGAGAAGCTCTAGCCAGTCCTGAACCTCTGCCATATTATCTACTATGAGTGACCTTTATTAATCTTCACAACTAGTGTTAGAAATTTGGGTGCTGAGCATACTTCTATCTTCTCTAGTTTGTAAACCTGGAAATATACCTTATACTACATGTTGTAAGAATGCATCATCAGGAGGTGATCCATCAATTGATAAATGTTGAGAGATGCTTAAGTATAGTGTTGTAGCATGAGTGCTTAATGCTACGTGCATAGGCTGTCAGTTAGTAAGTCCAATTCTTACCTTCTAAATCTTCATAACAGCTAAAAATTAATAAAAAGTTATTTTTGATAAGTTCCTGGTATAGGAAATCTCTAACACTTCCAAAAGCATTAATTTGTATATAAAATTATATGGATTAAGAAGTGTTGGTCTTCTATTTTGTGACTTAATAATTCTATGGCTAAGAAGTTTAACAATCAATACTTGAAGCAGTCTAATACTAATGACAAATATTAACAATTTTTAAGGGTGTTAAGCCATGCTTAAGTCACATTATCTAAAGTAACCATCCTATGGTAAGTATGGCGAAAGAGACTTATTGAAGTTAAATACTTAAATGAGTTATAGAACAAATTATGTACCTTTATTTTAGTACATAGAATATGGGTTTTTTATACATTACATTTAACAATATAATCACAAAAGGAGAAAAGATTAATAAAATAATAGAGGGTGAAATCCAGATGGGAGGCTTATGGTCAGGCGATGAATCCAGAATGTAAAATGCCTTAGTAGCATAATTTTAATAGGGAGAAAAGGTCAGTTGAATTACTAAGCTATATAAGACTTGGTGTCACTTAGGTCAATCGTTGGGAAGACTTTTGATTCTTACATTTTTTTGAGTTCATCTTAATTTACTTCCTCAAGTGCCACCTAGTGTAATGGTCATCTGAAAAATTATTAATTCTTCATTTTGATTAGGCAGGATTTCATCTCATAATATACTGGGCTCAAATCAGTCTAATGGAATTTTCCTAGTTTCAAGTTAAGCCTTAACATCTGTAAATTTTCCGTATAGTAATTTTAATTGATTTCTTTAATCCCTTCTTGGGTTCAGGCGTTGATTTTCTTGTAAGAGTCAATTGCTTGATATTCTTCCTTTTATGTCCTTTATCCTGATATCTGAAACCATCCCTCAAGGATATTGGCAGGGGAGTACTGATATAAGAATCATATTTGTACATAGTTGATAATTACTTCAGTTCCTAAAGACTTGTTTGAGTATTCATCCCCAAACTTGTAGTTATAGCGTAAAGTCTATCTCAGATGAAATCTACTTTCTCTTGTGGCACTATATGATTATGATAGTCCAAGGCTAAATCAAAAATCTCAAAAGTGGGGTAGAGGTTGTCAGGATAAATCAGCTTCTTGGTTTTCTCTTGTGACCATCTTGACTAGATTTGTCATTGCCTCTGATTGAAGTTGTATAATCTTCTGGGCTAATCTTCTAAGCGCTTTTACAGGCTTATTAGTCCTATAACTGGTTACTTAGTGAGCTAATAGATAGGATTACAGGTTCTCTACCATATAAGTCCTTAATTGTGATATTTTTTTGATAAAAGGAAGCTTATCCTGTAAGAAAACAACGCACTTGAGAGATATTATTCTCAGTGTAATGGATTATAAGTGGCCATCTTGCGTGATATTAAAACTAATGTTCCATTTGCTCTTTCTGCATTCATGTTTGTTGATGGTTTTAGGGAGCTGAGAATAATTAATGAGTTCTCATGTTTGTATCTAAAATTCTCAAAGTTCTTGAGTAAAGTTCTTTTCCATTGCTGCATAGCAGTACTTTCAGGCAACCATGCCTATTGAATATACCTTGATATTAAATTAGCAGTAGCCTTGGATGTCTGCATGAGATAAGCGATTACTTCTCCTAATTTTTGAAATGATCAATCCTCACAACGATGTATTGATTTTCTCCTGTGGATTCAGGCAGTTGACATATGACATCTAAACCAATGTATGAAATATCTTCTAGGAGTCATTGGCTGATACTTGTACTTGGCCTTATTTGGAAATATTTTTTACAAGTTATGAAAGTGTCTAATATTTCCACTATAGTTTCTAGTATTCCTTCCCAATTTCATCAATCCTTAATCCATTATTAAGTTTTCTGGCTCCTCCATGTCCTAAAGTATTGTAGTCTTCTATTATTACTGGTACCCATTCCAAAGGTTGCAAGTAAGGTAGCCAGTCATTTCTGACTTTTTTGTAATAATCCATTGAGAAATATCATATTTTGATTATGTTGTTCCACCATCTTTTGAACTGGTTCATCTTTGTCCTTCCATGAGTCTGGATTCATGAGTAAATCTGTAATCTTTAAGCTTCACTATAGTCTAAATGTAGTAGGGGTAATCTGGTCAATCCATATATGTTTATATGTTTCATTTCAGCTTGATGATGTTCATATCATAGTGCTGAGGTTTAAAGGCCAGAGGGTTAGTCTTCCTATCAGATCTTTCATGATTTTCAGCCGCTAAAAAAGCGTGGTCTGTAACAACCGTATAGTTTACACTGTACAAAATGGGCTGTAAATGTTTTACTGCAAGGAGAACATACATGCACTCTTTCTCCATGACACTAAAATTCGCTCATTTTTTTAAAAGCGTTTTGTTGTAATAGGATACCAGGTGGTCAACGCCTTCCTCGTTTGATTTCAAATAAATAAATCCTACTTCTAAGTTAAAAGCTTCTGGTATAGATAATTAATGGCTTCCCAAGTTTTATGTCATAAGATTGGTTTTTTCAACAAATCTTTCGTGGTCTTTAATGCAGTTCTTTTCTATAATCCCCATATGAGAGGGGTGTTTTTAGCAAGCAAAGGGACGAAAGTTTTGGCGAGTTGAACAAATTTAGGAATAAATTGATGGTAATATCCCATCATTCCTAAGAATACCTGTATATCTCGGAGTGCTCTTCAGCTCAGGCATCATGGAGATAGCTTCAACATTATTGTACAAGGTTGAATTCCTTCCTGCAATATGACATGTCCTAAGAATTACAATTACTGTCAGAAGAAGGTACGCTTTATAGCTTTAGTTAAATGTGGCTCCCTTTTTAGTTATTTAAAGACTGACTTGAGATGGTCCAGATGATTTGTAAAGGTTTTTGAGAACACCAGTATGTTATCTAGGTAGATGATCATGCAGCTCAGTTTTAGATCTTGCATGAAGTGATCCTTTGCTCATTGTAACAAGGCAAGAGTGTTACATAATTCCTGAGGAAGCTATGTAGTTTGAAATAATCCTTCCAAGCTTACAAACGCTAATTTTCTTGGTCCTTGTTGATAGATCCATCTGCAAAATACCCACTAGCGAGGTCCATCATGGAAATAAAATGAGGTGGAGAGTTAGGCCAGAGCATATCAATTTATGCAATTAGATAGCTGTCCTTCTTTTTGATTCTTTTTAGCTTCCTAAAATTCCATTGCTATTCTGTGACCAACATTTTCTTCTTTATAAGTAACAGTGGTGATGACCATGAACTCTTGGAGGGCATAAGTAAGCTGGCATCTAATAGTTGCTTGAGCTCGATTTTCATGTATTACCCTTACCTTCAAATTCCTATACAGCTTAGTTTTAATGGAGTTATATCTCCTACGTTGATAATATGTGTCCAATCTTTCATGTGACCATAGTCAACATCTGACGTGGATAAAACATCTTATAGTCCTTTAGTAATTGATGAACTTTCTCAAGTTCCTCCTGATTTATCTTCTTTTATATCTGTACTTGAATATCACAAATTTAAATTATTAACGAGTGGCCAAAATTAAGGTGATTACCAAAAATGTACGTTGTCAATTTATCAATTGGAAGTAGCTTATCTTTTCCTATCTCCTGAAGTTTCTTGTTTAAGATATCTTGATTAGTTAGGCTTCCAGGTGTATCTAAATAGGCCGCTAATAACCTGGGTTGACAATTCCTGATAAAACTCTTAGTTCATATCTACTGACTCCATTGACGCTGGTGATATGTAGCAAGAAGTTTGGGAAAATACTCAGAGTATGTTGGTAGAAGTCACTCTTTAGGATCTTAATTTTATATTTAACTTCTCAGTAACATAAAATGATATGCATTCTTCTGTACTACTGAGTTGGGGAGCTTTTTCATATTTTTTCCAGAGGTAGTATTTGGTTTTCACTAGATGCGCTCACTGGTGCTAACACTGGGAAACCCAATATGGTGGCTGACTGAAGGAAACTATGGTCAGTCAAGAGGACAGGGGCAGCTTTAGGTGCAACTTTGGACGAGACTTTGTTCATAATTTAAAATATAAGCTGAAATAAAATAAAATTATATTCTAATGAAAAAGTAATTTATTAGACTAAAATTGTATGGTTTTTTAAAGGGTGTGTGGGGTGTCAGGTTTTTGAGGGAGGAGCTCCAACCTGATCCTTATTAACAGGGCCCCAAAGCCCCCAGCGAGTTAAGAGGCCATCAAGGCTCAAATAAAAGCTAAAAACGGAAAGAAGATTGAGAGAAAACGGGGAATTTTATTAAATGACCTTAAGGTATTTATTGAACTCGATGGATCAGGAACAGGTGGATTTGGCATTGATTGCCAAAGCTGAGGGAAACAATAATACATGGGGAATGGGTGCATCCTCAGAATAAGTCGCCAGTGCGCCTGAAGGGATAATTTGATTGGGTGCGAGCACCAAAAAGGATTTTGCCACAACCCAATTGAGCGTTTGCATCCTCAACATTAGTCACTGATGCCAAATTTTAATAAAATATAATTTAATTATCAGGTCAGTCCCCGATACTTTGGATTGGGCTTACCTCAAGTTAATGGGGAGCCCAATCTGGCATCCGCCAATAGGTAGGTCAAGACCCCTAGTCAGGGCTTCCCCCAATTAAGGGAGAATTCTGACAGAGCCCCCTCCAAGCCTCAACTAGGGGTCAGAGCCAAGGCGGGGGCACCAGATCTGGTGGCAGGGAGGAACAGGCCAAGGCAGCCAGCGTGGAAACAATGGAGGGATTTGGCGAGTGTCATCAGAAAAGTGGCACCATCATCAGCGTAAGGGCTGGCATCAGCCCGGGGGCCAGCATCAGGATTGGCACCCAGCATCAGCACTGGGGCCAGCATCAGGAGGAGGTCCCAGCATCATGGTTGGCACCTGGCATTGACGTGGTGGCTGGCATTGGCATGAGAGCTGGCATTGGCATGAGAGCTGGCATCAGGAGGAGGTCCTGGCATCAGGGTTGGCACCAGGCATTGGCCTGGGGGCTGGCATCAGGAGGAGGTCCCAGCATTGGCGCTGAGGCCAGCGTTGGGGATGACACCCTGGTAACCTGGCTTGCCCTCTTGGTTCAGAGGCCAGGGACAGCACTCCTCCTTCTGTTCTTAGCTCTCACTGAGAGCTCAAGTGCCCCCTGTAGTGAGCATCATTGTCAGGTTTTCAGGAGAGGAGATCCAACATGATCCCTATTAACAGGGCCCCAAAGCCCCCAGCGAGTTAAGAGGCCATCATGGCCCAAATAAAAGCCAAAAACGGAAAAAAGATTGAGAGAAAACGGTGAATTTTATTAAATGATCCTCAAGGTATTTATAAAACCTTGATGGATCAGGAATGGGTGGATTTGGCATTGATTGCCAAATCTGAGGGAAATGATAATACATGGGGAATGGGCGCATCCTTGGCATATGTTGCCGGTGCGCCTGAAGGGTTAATTTGATTGGGTGCAAGTGCTGAAAAGGATTTTTCTATGACCCAATTGAGCGTTCAGCATCCTCAGCATTATTCACAGGTGCCAAATTTGAATAAAATATAATTTAATTATTGGGGTCAGTCCCCAATACTTTAAATTGGGCTTACCCCAAGTTAATGGGGAGCCCAATCTGGCACCCACCTGTAGGTGGGTTGAAACCCTTAGTCAGGGCTTCCCTCGATTAAGGGAGAATCCTGAGATGGGGACATGGTGCCTCAAGGATCGTCATGGCTCCATCCATTCAGGATCTCTCTTGTCTTCTGAATTGACCACCATTTTGAACTTTACTTGGATCTCACCGCCCTCATGACTGGATCAATGGAAACCACGCTTCACATGACTCATGAAATGGGGATGTAGAAATTTCCTTAATTAGAGTAGTTTATTTATGTCCCTAATTCAGTATAACAGTGGAAAACATAGAGTTGAACCCCATTTTCAAACTCATTAAGCCATTTGGCATTTGTGCCCCTAGAATGAAGGTATCAATCATTCCAATGGACAAGGCTTTCACCTAAAACAGATAGAATCCCAACGGAGCCCCCTCTAAGCCTTGTCCTAGGGGAGCAAATTGTGGCCTGAGGGTTAAGGTAGACATAGGACTCAAGTTTGAGGGCGTACGGAGCCTTAGGCTTGATGCAGACCAGTTGGTGATGCTGGCGCTGTGGGATGAGGCCACCCCAATATTGTCAATGGTAAAGCCATAGACAACGAGGGCACTGAAGATTGGGGCGATGCTGGGATCTTGCCAGTAGAATTTGTCACCCTAACAGTTGAGCGTGGCATGCTCTTGGATATAATCCTCTGTGGTAAAGGGTTCTGATCATTCTTTGAAAAAGGTGGTTTTAAGCTCCTCAATCTGTGAACGGCTGCTGGCTGAGCACTCTAGTCTTTTGAGGTGGCTGGCTTTGAGCTGCCTTCTGGTTTTGAGGTAGATATCCTTGAGGTCAGATAACTCCAGCCTAAGCTGCAAGTTGTCAACCTTGAGCGTTTTGATCTGGTCAGTTTTGTCCCAGATCTCCGATTGCAGGCCAAACAGCAGCCTTCATTCCTGGATAACTTCCGACTTGGAGGCCTTTTCAAGTGACGCCAAGCCACCATCTCAGGATTGGGGTGAGCAAATCTCAATAGTGACTGAAAACGACCCATGCAACAAAGTTTGAGAGGGAAATTTGAAGTGGGCCAAAAGGTTGGCATTAGTAGCAGAAGTATTGTCAGCCAGTTCCTCAAGCTTCACTTTTTCAAGACCCTCGTTTTTGTCAGGATTGGCGCTATCCCAATCTGAGAGCTGAACTAGGTAATCTTGAATTTTGTTTTAGTAATATTTGGCCTGATCTTGGGAGGGGAGCCATTAAAGTCAAAAAACGTTAGATTTTCTGGATTGGAGACATTGAGCTTATCACAAATAGTGCAAAGGTAAGTCCCAGGTATTTTGTCTGGCGTTTTTAGCGCATTGTCACACCAATTGTTTTTGAGGCTTACAGAAAATTCCTAAAGTTTGCTGTTTTTGTCAAGATTGAAAGCTGGTTCTTGGTTTCGTCATAATTTAAATTGGTGTTATTGATGCTCGCTGGCCACATATGATTTGTCATTTGGCACTTTTGGTTTTAAATTGGCTATGAGCTTTGTTTCCACTTTCTGCTCTGAAGCATCAGAGTGGGAAATGACATGGAGAGGAGGTTTTAACTTTTCATAATCTAAATAAATTTTAGCGTTAGGATTATAATTAATTGTTTTTGTTAAAATTTGAGCACTTAGATTGTTTTGATCTTATTTTTTTCAACCGGAGGATGTGTTGTAGCTTGGCCAATTTATTTTTGATTTTGTTTAAAGCCAAAAGGTTTTTGAACATTTTTCTCTCATCACAGTAGACAGGTCCTAGCGTCCAATAGTCATTATGCTGGGTAATATCTTCAAAGGCTTCTTCTCTCCTAGCATCCCACATCCTCTTGAAACGTGATGCTTGATTCCTGTAATAAAATATTGCTTTAATTAATCTTTTTTCTTTATGATGCTGGCATGTTTGCTCTATAACATCTTTTTCAATTTCTTCAGGCGTACTTAACAGGTCAAGCAAAGGTTTTAAATGATTATATGTTTGGAAGTGCACAAAGTCTTATGGGACACACTTAAAGAATTTCTTTGGAAAGTTGGTCCCCACTGTTACTGAGCCTTATCCATTCCAGAGGAGGTAGGTCAGAAGATTAGTATCTGGAGTGCTCACTGTAGACTGATTTTCGTCCAAAGTTGATGGTAACTCCTCAGGTTGTGCCTTGGAAGCGCCCCTGTAGTGAGAACCAGATATCAGATTATTTCCAGATGCCCTCGCTGGTGCTAACACTAAAACACAATATGGTAGCTGACTGCAGGAGGCTATGGTCAGCTGAGAGGATAGGGGCAGCTTTAGGCACAACGTTGGACAAGACTTTGTTCATTGAAATAAAATAAAAGCTTAAGTAAATAAGATAAAATTATATCCAACTGAAAAAGTACTTTATTAGACTAAAATGCAAGGATTTTTATAGGGTGTGTGGGGACATGGTGCCTCAAGGACTGTCATGGCTCCATCCATTCAGGATCTCTCCTGGTCTTCTTAATTGACCACCATTTTGAACCTTACTTGGATCTCGCTGCCCTCGTGACTGGATCAATGAAATCCCGCTTCACACGAGTCAGGAAATGATGATTTAGAGATTTCCTGAATTTGGTGTAGTTTATGTAAATCCCCTAATACAGTGTACCAGTGGAAAACATAGAGTTGAACCCCATTCTCGAACTTATTAAGCCATTTGGCATTTGTGTCCCATGAATGAAGGTATTGACTATTCCCCTGGACATGGCTTTCATATAAACTATGATGAATACTGACAGGTAGAATATCATAGAGGCAAAGCTTAGCAAGGTACTTAACCAGACGAGAGAGATTTTTATTGCTGGAGTCTTTACTATCAAGTACTAATAAGGACTTCATAATTGAGGAGTGATAAACATACTTCTTTCATACTAATGAAACATTCATATTATATCATAAACTGTATACTAAAAAGTAAGTCATAATGGCTATTGCCCAGGGAAACTGAGGGAGCTGAGAAAACTAATTTGCCAACTAAAATTGGCAGGAATTATTATGCGCCTATTGCCTTAGTGTTGTTCAGACTGTCAGTGCTATACTCTTAAGCGTATTTACAATCAGGGGAGAGTTTGATTTTTTTGATGAGATGGGATAAACAACGTTGATTGGAATCGCTTGTTTAAGATAGCCATTACTGGGACATTCTAAATCATCACCTATACTTTGTTAATGGTTACTCCAAACTTTGGCTGGAGGTCTAAACCTCTTTAATGTGGAACATTGCATTGAGCTTTCATGCAGTCTCAGGGTAAATCTTCTTGATAACCAGTAAACTGTGCACGCTTGAGATGGGTCAGATCAACAGGGCAAGGTATAAATCATCATCGCTGACTGTATCAATGATTCTAGGGTATCCAATAAACTGAATGAGGTAAGTGCTTACAGAACCTGGATTGTATTGATACCTTTTGTGTTCAAACAATCTAGATGGCGAGCTCAGCGGGTGTACCTAAAGTATTATAAACTGTGTCCCCATAACCCTTTAAAGTCACCTATGGAATTGTTTTCAATGCATGAAAGATGAGTAGTAAGTAATATTTTCCTTTTGGGTACTTTAGGTTGGTCAGCTTTATAAATTTCTCCCACTAAGTTGACCGGCCTTTTCCCTGATCATCAAGGTCAGGGTTCTTCTTAAAAGCACATTTCTTCAAAGTGGTTTTCTTCTTGCAGTAGTTACACTTGGGCTTCTTTACCTTCTTAGGCTTTGATTCCTTTACATTATAGCTCTAGTTTTTGTAAAATTATTTCAGGAGGTCTCTGGCGTATGTATACCAACCACATTGAGCAGGGCTTCTTTTATGTCCAAGAAACAGTTAATGCTTCATTTGACATATGTGACGTGCATGGCTAGGTCAGGGTTACTATGTAAACCAGTTACAATGACATCTACGGCATCATCTAATGTAAGAATTTTTGAGGTCATCAGCATTTGGGCCTCAATGTGTAACTAATCACAAACTTGAACAGGGTTTAATTTTGGTGTAGCACAATTTTCATGGAGGCATGTTTCTTCATGCTCAGGCTTTGCTTGAACTGAATATTTGATGAACCTTCATTCAATTCACTCCAAATGTTTAAGTCGTTCATATGAGATACCATAACCTTTTGAGCCGTATGGCTGAAACAAGTAAATTTATGCTTAACCCTATGGTGGTCAGTCACACGTTCCATCGCAGCTTTATAGGTCTAGAGGAAAGGTGCAATAGTCTCTTCACCAGGTGTAACTTGTCCTTTAAAGTAGGTTAAATTTAGTGACTTCCTTTCCTGAGACAAATTATACACTAGGAGCTTCATATTTGGTACCTTTGGTATGTGAGTAGATCTGTTCACCTTATCAAGAGATCCAAAAATTGACCTTGTAATGGGTTAATATGTTGCTATTTCCTCCAAAGTAAGTCTTAGCGTGGAATCCAAAATATTTATTCTTCTTTTGGGAACACCTTCTTTATTCACCAAGATCTTAAATTGGATTTCCAGATCATAAATTTGTTGGCAAGTGGGTTAGCTGTAAATTTAATAGAGTTTGTTCTTATCCTCTAATAATTCAATGCGCCAATTCAAGTCCTCTTGCATCTCTTTGCATTCAGTTCTCTGAGGAGATTTGTCAGTCTTGGCTTTCAGCTCTTCTGTGATAGTATTCCAACTTTATCAGCTTTGTTTAGTTGACAGTAGAATTGGCTTATGCCTTCTTGACTAAGTAATTTGACTCCCATGTTGCTCTCCAAATTTGGTGAGTCATTTGGTAATGGAATGAGTAGACACCTGTTTCACACGAAATGCCAGATCATGCTCAACATGGGCTACATGGAAAATAGTACGTTGAGGTACTGATTAAGTATCAGATATTTGATAAGTCTTGAGCTCATCAATTTGCCGTAGGCTTGCTCTAGATTAAACTTGAGGAGCTTAATCTGTTCTTCCTCAATACGATGGCTAGTAGAAGCTTGGACCACCATTTCTATTAGCTTTGACATTTTGTCATCAGAGCGCTTGGCAAAGGCGTTGAGTTTCTTTTGATATTTTTTATTGACTCCATAAGTTCCTTTCTGAGAAGCTCCATAGCCATCTCCAAATACTTGATAACACCAGAATAAATGTTCCGCATTTAATTATGTAGTTAAATGATATAGTAATGATTTTGCTTTGATCAGTTAGTGGATGTCCCCTATATTTTGGGATTCTAAATTATATGCTTGTTTGTAGGCCAGCCATAAGGTCCCTTGTGTATTAATATGATGGTGAAGTTCCTCGTTATGGAATTCTAATAGGTGCACAATACAATAAAGCACTGAGCGTACAAATTACTTGATGTACCAAGATAGATCTGCACTTGAACTGTATGTCTTTGGGAGAACGTTTGATTTGTATAGTTTCATGAGAGTCCTGTCCATGGCAAATGCCCTTATGCGTCTGGTTCTTTCTCCTGGGTAGATAATTCCTTAAAATTAAGCCTCAGACTCTTTAATTAAGAATCCAGGTTATGCGTCAAGGTTCATAAATCTCCATTGGTTTATCCTGAAATTCTTCAAATGTGACAAGGGTGTACTTCCCATTTTATCCTTCTTCACTGTTTTCTTTGTGCACCCATCGGGTTACACTACTAAACTTAATTGTCTTCCAAAGTGAATTTACTTAGGTACAGGTATTTTAAGCGTTATCTAAGCCCCTGTAATGAGCGCCAGCCAGTTGGCTTCCAATTTTGTGGCTTGATGGTGATATGCCCAAAAAGTTTAACAGACAATACTTGAAGCGGCCTAATACTCATGACAAATATGCTTTTTGAGGGTGCTAAGTCATTCTTAAGTCCCATCATCTAGAGTATCCGTCCTATGGTAAGTATGATGAAAGAAACTTATTAAAGTCAAGTACTAAAAAGAGATATAGAGTTATTGGCATAAATTTTAATATAGAATAGGGTGTCATGGAAGCGGCAGAAGAAGTTTAGACCAGCCTGCCAGTTGGGATGTGTAAGAACCCAAAAAGCAAACAAGAATGCCAGAGGCATTGCCACCCAAATGACGTTGTATGGAACCAGGCATTGGGAAACAATAAATCATTGATGCAAGAAAATAGTAAAGATTGACCCAAGGATGAACCAAATTGAGGCCGCCCCAGACCCTGGAGGTCTCACTGCAGGGGGTATAACCACATGTATGGTTTTGATAAGGTCACCGGTAGTCAGGGTAAAATCAACTGGGGAGACAAGGGGTGGATCCTTGCCTGAAGATGGTGGATGTACAGCCACAAAATCTCAGTATATTATTGGCGAAAGTTCATAACGACTGGGTAAATTGCCAAAAGTATTTAGCTCGCTGAATACAGTTTACAACAGTGGGGGCTATAGTGACCATTAGTACTGGTAGAGCCCAACCATTATACAGGCTGCGGGCCACCAGAGAAAATATTGGGAATGCAGCCAGAAGGATATCAATAAAATCAAAGTTGATAGTTTTTTAGAGGCAAAGTTTTATTGTAATGGAAAGGAAGAAAATTGACCAACAATTTTATCAGTGCAATGCAACTGATTAAATAGTGGTCAATTGATGTGGGGACAAGTTGGGATCAAGACCCTCAATTTTGACCTAACCAGCAAACTATTTGGGAATGGGGGCAGACAAGTTTACTGGGAACTGACATCAAAGTAAACAGTGGCAGACCAAGTCACTGTCAGTTTGACCTTGAATGCCCAAACCAAGGCTCAACTACATTTATGATGGTTGGCATGATGGCATCTAGCCCAATGAGCAGCGGGAATCCCCAAGGCCACCCCACATAGGTGTGGTCCCAATTGGTTGGAAATGGGTTCAGGATGCCCAACCTTCCCGTGCCCAGTCGCTGGGATGTTCATTTGGTCAGAAGCGTTGCATTGGCTGCAATGCCCAATTTGCCAGCAGGGAGCTTCAAACCCTTGTCAATGATGTCCGATGCTACTACCTGCACATCAGTGATGATCCTTGATGATTTGGGGAGGGGGTTAATTTTTGAAATCATGGTGTTAGCTGAATCAAAACCTTTAGAGATTCAAGCCAATAAATCAGTCTTTGTCCCTTTTTGTCTATGTGGGATCCAATAATTGGTCATGTTCCCACTCAATTTTGGACTGAACGACTTCATTTTGGTGAACTCAACACAAATTTCCCCGATCAAATGTACTAGTTCTGCTGAGGTGAAGGTGGGCACTGGGGGAGAAATTCAAAGAGGAAGGGCTGTTACCCAACGCTTGTCTACCATGTGAGCGAGGTCGCCCTGGGTGAAAAGGGGTACTGCCACCCTCTTTGGTACCTTCTTACTTGGAAACGGGAAAAGGGCCTGATCTACGCACAGGGGACATTCCCTAGGACTTACATAAGGATTTTATATGTTACATTTAATAAAATAAAGCTCATATGGAAAAGAATAAATAAGATAACAGAGGGGTAAATTCAGATGGGAGGCTTGTGGTCAGGGGATGCGTCCAGATTTTACAATGTCTTTGTAGCATATTATTTGATAGGGTGAAGGTATTTAGAATGCTTTAAATTGGTTGAGACTTGTTATCACTTTGGTCAATTGTTGAGCATATCCTTGATTCTTACCCTTTTGCAAGTACACCTTAATTTTCTGCCTTATGTGCCACCTAGTGTAATGGTTACCTGATATTTTGATGATCCTACATTTTGATTAAGAAGTATTACATCTTAAAGTATCTTTCTCTTGTTAATCTGATAGAATTTTTCTATTATATAATTGAGCCTTACCAACTACCAGTTTTCATATGATTAATCAATGTGACTTCTTTATCCCCTTCTTGGGACTAGGCATCAATCCTCTAATGAGACTTTAATGGTCAAATTCTCCCCATCATGTCCAATATCCTGATATCTGACACACCTAAAAATTCCTCATAACATGTAATTAAGATACTTTGTCCTTAAAAATTATGATCATTTTTAAGCCTAGTTTTTATATTTTCAGTAATAGTGGGGCACAACCCAAGCTTTTAATCCTAGTTTTTGATACCATAAGGTTGAGATATAGAATCATATACTTAACCCTAGTTCTATAAAATTCACTATATAAATTATGGTACAACCAGTGATCTCATTAGGTAATTAATAATATTTCCTCAAAACAATATATATTTAATAAAAAGCTCTCATTTGTTATAGATACAATTAAAAGGTTTTTTGTATATTATAAAAGGCTATAAATCAAATTCTAAGGTGAGGATACCCCAGTGATAGAGTATGGACCCTCTACTACTTCCTCCATGACTCTGATCCCAATAATGAACTTTGGGTAGGGGACAATTATGACTGTGTTGGTTTTGCGCACCAATGCCCTGAATCAAGATAGCAAATAGCAAATGCGTTCCATGGTGTTCCTGGCCTATCATACGCCATGCATAAAGGTTTTCCAGGTTTTATACTCCTTTCCATTTATCACTTCCTTTCATTGGTGCAGTATCATCCTTAGTTCAGCCCAGCTCAAATATATATTTAAATTTAAAATTTAAAATTTAAGTTTAAGTTTAAATTTAAATATCAAATTTCAAGATATGGACAAAATAAGGGCTTGAAGAGAGCTGAAACTTTATTATGGTATCTAACGAAAATTACCATAGTTGTTCTTACTTATACCGCTATAAAATAATAGTTGTTCCTCTTAAAGAACAATCTAAAAATAAATTTAAGTAACACTATATGATACCCCTATCAAAATAGTGATACCTATTGACTGCTCATGACAAAAAAAACATATTCTAGGAATCTCTATTTTCTTTAATATCTAATATTAATATCAGATCATGCTTTATGCATGATAAATACCAGTTCGCTGACCATGATCTCTAATTATATAGTCTTTAGGACCATATAAGTAGCTTAGTAGCCAGCTTCTAATCTTAAAAGGTACCTTAGGGTACCTAGGACACTTATATTGTTGCAATAGTGTAGCCCAACTCTAATGGATAGAGCAGCTTGATGTTAATCTTGAATAAGTTTTATAATTATAGAATTTTTACGTTCAGTTTCTCTTTTTTGCTTTGATCACTTTTAATAAGCAAACTCAAAATTAATTAAAATTACTTCTAAACTGTCTTTTTTCCCACGCCACTTCTAGTCTATGTTGACTAGATCAACTCCTGCTACCCCACATGTGGCAGCAGTGCACCGCCTCCTGGCGTTTATTAATCACTAATGGATTGCCCCAGACTAGCCCAACTAGGCCATGAATACTTCCAGTTGCTATGTCCCTTTCAAGAACCTAGCCCACCACCTTGCACGCTCTCAGGCGGTGCTCAGAAGCCCTCTGATGCTCTCTTGGAGCAACCTGCGTTTCAACCTTTAAGTTGAGAATGGTAACCTCTTCCCCTATGTAAGCACAGCCATCATTGAGCTGGCCACGGCAGTTTACAAACCTTATAGATTTTTAGATTTCCGCCCCTTGAGGGGTACTTTAGTCTTACATCGATGAATCCCCCCCCTTGGGTTGGGACCATCTAGTACTAAAAAAAGAGGGGTACTTTAGTCTTGGTTTCTTGTATGACGCCCATACCATGACAGCAGCACAGCTACCATTAATCTATAAAAATATACCAATACCAGCCATTAGAGCTCACTTGCCAGATGAGGCCACACTGGTGGTATGGTTTGCCGCTTGCCTGCCCACCTCTCCCCTGAACACCTCTGCCATGAACCCACAGAGGCTTGTCTGCCTATGGCGCTGACCCTCATGTCGAAGTTTGTGGTTCCAAATGGCGCCAATAATCTTGGTGTGCCTTGTGTGTTCATGACAATCTTCCCCTTCTGTTATGACACCTACCTTGCATTACCCCTCCCCCCGCACCATGATCAGATATGCACCAGATCATACCTTCTTGGAACGCGCCAAAAATGGCTGCACCATTTTTCACTTGTGCTTTGCTCTTAACCACTCAAAGTGCAGGTGCCCATAATTTCTTCAAAACTAATTTTGCCGCTTCTCCCTCTGGCCTAAGCCCTGCTACTAATTTTACTAGTTCTTTGCATGGGGATCATTTCTCTCCCACCCTCTTCTGCTGTGGGCGCTGCTCCCACCGCTCCGCCCAACCAAGTCACAACCGCCAGAACCATTTCTTAAAATATGACTGCTCATGCGCTGGCAGAATTGCCGTGGTCCACTGTGCATAGCCAATTAGAAGCTGCCACTGCACCAACTCCTGTCGTTAATTCAAAGCTGTTCATGTAAAATCCTTTTGAGGCTTTCAAATAGATGACATTACATACTGCACCTACGGAATTAATCCTGACTTTAACTACTCAGAATCTTTCACATGACCCCTTGATTAGACTCCTCTCCACCATTTCCATCCTCACGTTAGTTCCCAATTTACAAAATATTCATCAAAAGAGTGTTGATGCAGCTGCTGCCCCCACTAACTCTATTCTCCGCCAATCCCTCCATATGGCGATCAAGCCACTTAGTAAGGGTTTTCCTATATCTAACTTCCCTGTAAATTTCCCTAAGGATACAAAATTAGTTATTTTAGAACTGGAATTTGCATCTGGCTGTCATGTGTTGACATGGCGAGATTTTCACTCTACAAACCCAACTACCCCAAACCTTCCAATGCATCAAGCCCTTAATTTGTGCCCAAACTTATTACCTTTGCCAAAATTTCAACTCACCCAATATGTCAAGGCAATACACACTGCTGGCCTCATTGGTGAGGAGAACCCCCGCCTCTTTCTCTTTCTGACGAATGCTGCTGATGCTCCTAACCCCTCCCCCTTTTGTCTGCCTTTGCCCACCACCTGAAGCCAGCACCAGAGGAAAACCCCTCCATCCCCTCTTCCCCTTCTATAATGGATGCTCAAGCTAATTCAGCGGCACCATGATAAGATTTATTATTTTATTAAAAAATCCCTTTGTTTAGCACAACGTAAATAAGGATGCCTGGAGGACCCCCTCTTAAGTTGGGCATCACTAGTACTAAAAATAGATAACAGAGGTTTTAGACTCTAATCCAGTATTTCTTTTTATACTAAAACTGTCTTATAAAGCCTTATAACCTATTGATTTCTTTGAGGTACACCAACCAGGGGATGGACAGTACTGAAACTCAAAAAATAAAATAACACAATTGAAAGAACAATTGGGAAGACAAAACAAAAACAACAAACCAGGCGGGGAGTGGAAACTGCTAACCATCATGCTGAGGATGAGGGGGGTCAGGCGGTTTGTCTGCAGATGAGTTTGCCACGACTATGTCATTTTGGTTGGAGAGAAGGACTAAAGAGGAGAGCCAGGGTGTTGGGGCATCAGCATAGTGTGGGTGGATGGCGGTGTAGTGTGAGTTCTACACCTCCTCATCAAGATTAGCACGGTAGACCACTTCAACAAATTCAGCTATGTGAAGTTCAGCTTGAATGCAGGCTTTGGGGAGTTGGACAAAATCGGAGATACTGTGGTGGGTGATTTTAGCAGGTGGGTTGAAATCTGCTAGTTTAGCGACATACATGACAGCAGCTTTGGCATTGTCAAATAGTTTTGAGATAACGCAGCAGGGAGATTTGGGGAAAATGAGGGGAAGTATAGTGTGGGCAGCCCTAGTTGGTTTCAAGTTAATAATTTAGCCACTGCTTTGCGTAGGTTTGGGCATTAGGGGAGAGGCCACAGCAGCTAAGGTGAGCTGGTGTTCATTTTAGTAGAGAAATTGGGTTTAGGAGTAGAACGATTGGGGGGTGGTGTATCATCAAAATCAGACAGGAAAATTTGGTCTGACCATAATTGAACTGGCTGAGAGGTTGACCAGTTTGCTCAATCAAGATAACGTTACCTAATTCGTCAATCTCAGCCAATAAGTCCCATGGATTCTGGCTAATAAGAATAGTGGCATTATAAGTTGGGTGGGTGGTAGTGGGTGAATGGGTTGCTTGGGAGTGAATAGTAGACCAAGCCTGACTTTGATTGGCGTGAGTAGAATTGGGTGGGTTAATGTGAGTGGTTTTTTTTGTGGGGGCCAATTATCCCACTCTGTCCCATCAAATGAGAATGTTGGGTGGAAGAGGGCAGAAAAATGCCCCATTTGGAACCCACTGAATGAGGCTCCAAAGCCACATCAGAGGAAGTGGCTCAGGGGTAGGATTTTTTTTGTAATGGTCAAGTCCAAAACAGAGGGGACTAATTTGGTGACCATTATCCACCCAAGCTCAAAAATTGCTCAGGCGTTGCTGCAATATAAGCAATTGGGATTTGGTGGGCTATGACAGGGTGGTGTTGGATAATGGTACCAGTTGTGTAAGGGGAAGCAAGGCGCTCTTAACCGGAGGGAACAGTGAAGATGAGGTTGGGCTGAGATCCATACGCCATAAGCCCCACAGCTGATCATACAAAACTTGGGGTGGGAGGTGGGAAGGAGGGACGCAAAGGACACCACCATAGTGGTTTCTATACGCAGGCGAGTTTGGGTAGTAGGTATGGGGATATTTTTTAAGGGGAGTTGAAGCCACTGCTGCAGTGGCCTCCTATATCTGGAATCCAATACCAAAATAGCCCTTAAAAGGGTGGAAATCAATAAAGCCAGCCAGTGCAAACACAACAGTGGCCAATTCAATAATTGCCTTGTTGGCATATGGGAATAAACGTTTGTAGTCAACTCAGAGGCAAAGTCAGATTGTGGGTTGATGGAGGGTAAGAGGATGGGGGCAAGAAGGGTGGATGCGCACCAGGTGGAGCGCTAAATCCTATGGGGCGACAAAACGGCCAGACAAAGATGGCAGGCTATTTGACCCCATGTGAACATGTTTTCCCGCAAGGCGGAAAATGCTAGGTGGTGGAGCACCACTACCCCACATTGGAGCAGCAGGCGGCTGTTCCATGGCGTATATTATAAAAGGGCGTGACCAGATTGCTGTGGTAAATTAAACTTATTTCTTAAATAAAATCACTCAAAAGTGAACTTAAGCAATCCTTACAACTTAGGTTCATATTTTTGTAAAACTCTACAACCCTACTCCTATATCATATAGCATTGTTGTTTACAGATAATCTATATGAGCCATTCTCTAAGGATAAACTATAAAATTTAAAATTTGCACCCCTAGATAAACTTATCCAGATGCTACAAAAATTTATACCTTAAATTATGTATATTCATGGTATGTTGACACACAATACCACAATTTTATATTACTTCTAGATATGAACTTCTAGGGCATAATTTTTGCTCTATCAAAATTTGTTATAATAAAAGTATAAAAGATCATGTCTTTTAAGTATAAACTTCCGCACATTAATAATCTAAGCCAACAAAATTTAACATCTTTTACCTTTTCTAGGTTGTCAGCTTGATTGATACTAAACTTATAAGATTTACTTATTTTCATAGATATAATTACATATAGTTATGTAAGTTAGTATTGATATCTCTTTCTATAAGGTTATTATATATACTAACTATAATATATGTGAAGCTTGTAAATACATTTTAAAAATATATATTTAAAAACAAAGTTCTTTCCACTATAAGCAAATCAAATATGTTGTTTTGCCTAAACCAAAACAAAATGACCATATATAATATACCTCCTCACAACTAGCATCAGATAATCTTAATCTAAAGAGATAAGCTTTGTATATTAATATGATTGATGCTTTCAAATTGAGTTGGTTACAGACCATTAAAATAATAACTTCTTACATGCCTAATTAAAAATATGAGCTATCTTTAGGCTGATTGTATGCGATTGAGTCAGAACCTAAAAATGAAGCAGTCACATATTTGTGGTATAGGTTTAGTAAAAGTGGTCAGCTTATTTCCTAGCAGCTAAAAAGCTATAAGATACTAAAATTATATAGCTATAAATCAATCAAATCATATAAATAACTAAGGAGGCTGAAGCTTGGCAGATAGCCTCAAGTAGTAACCTTCTTGATTTCTTTATATATTTAAAAGCAATGATCTTTAGGTTTTATCCATATTATAACTATATAAGTCTATGTAATCATAAAAGTTGTTCTCACCTCACTTAGTTGTCATATGTAAGCATCTTCATCAGGGAGGGCTTTAGTGACAATGTAGATAAAAGTTAATCATACTAAGCTTTTAAGTTTACCTAGTAATCAACTTTATAAGAAAATATATTTAAATCTTTTTTATACAAAAATTTAGAGTATCTACATTGTTAATAAGCAGAGATGATACTTGCTTTGACAAAGTATTATGAAGTTTACAATTGGAGTTGTAATCCCTAAATAATCTTTAAGGTTATCAGAAAATCTGTGTAAGCATATAATATTAGTTGATATAAACAATTACCTCTATGACTCTTCACATATAGCTATTAATATACTAGCATAGGTAATATCTTACCTAAGCATCCTAGTACTGAATTTATATAATTTAAAATTATATCTAAACATATCAACTTTGTAGTCACTTTTTTGGTTTCCTTTAAATTTTTCACAGAATTTAAGATTATATTACTCAATCGTTCTATTTTAATTGTTGACATAAATGGTAAGCCTGTTGCTCGCAGGTGCTTGAACTCATGATTTTAACAATAATGACGTTCACAGAAGTTCTTAGTATTGGTAACTTTTAAGAAATTTGGGACCAAAAGGTATTTTACAAAAAGGCATTGACAAAGAATAAGAATATCAATATAATAAACAATCCTTAATTTGGTAATAATGAGGGTTTATATAGCCATTTGATCAAAGAAAACAATAGAGTTTATCTATCTATACCCACTATGATCATGCAACATTTAATATAAAGAATATACATTCAATATGGTCAAAGGAGTAGTACACGTGGAGACAGATGGGCTTCATAAATTTTTTCTGGCGTCATATTGATTTGTTAACATCTAAATATTTTGGATTAAAAGATCCTTTGGATTATTGCCATTTCTCTTATTGAATTTGTACTGATCCACTGAATCAAAAAGAGAGAGTTCATCTTTTATTATTGCCATGAGCTTAATCCAAAGTTATATTCAAATTAATGCATTTCTGATCTGGGCTATCGCATTTTGATTCTATGGCTAAAACTTTTTTGATGTGGTTGACAAGTAGAACTCCTGAAAAAAATTTCATTCTTACCTATCTTAACATTAATTAACTGGTCAGATGCTCAAATTACATATCATTTTATGATGCTTTAATTAAACTTAACTAATCAGTTGCTATGATGTATTCCATTTTGGTTAATTTGAGTATTTTCTAACTTATGATTGGTTGGGAAAATATATTATCATCCTTCAACCCTCCTTCAGGTCTATAAAAGAGGTTTGTTTTTCTAAGGCACAACTAAATTCATGTTAGTTTGGGGAAAAACTTTGGAGTTATTTGTCTAATTTCATGAGTACTTTCTTTAGATTTAATATACAAAAGAAATTAATAGATACCTGGATATTCTTACTAGCATGACGAACATCCTTATATCCAAAATTACCTCATTCAAGGATCTTGGGGGAGAATAGTGACATAGAAACCGTCCATGAACTCAGTATATAGTAATCCAGAGTTAAGATCTAAAAGAGTATTCATCACCCCTCTTATAGACGATTAAAAAAGGTCCTTTCCCAGATTGAACCAAGTCTATCACTAAAGGAGTGATGCAATTGTGTTAATATAAAACTAAATCTGATATTTGGAAGAAGTGTATAGTTTGTCTAAGTTCATTTGCAGCTTGGCCCTCTTTAATAACTGTCTTTACTAAGTTAGTCATAGTTTCTGATTAAGCTGAATGATACGTTAAGCCAATCTTTTCATATCTTTATCTGAGTCTTCAGTATTAGCAGAGAGGACATTTTTAAAGCTTATAGGGCAGGTATTCCAAGTTTCCAACTATATAATACTTGGAAAGGTGACATTTTTGATATATGATGATAACTATTATGATACACCATGAGTGCACAAGGCAAGTGTTGATTCCATTATAAAGGATCTGAAATAGCCATTTTGCATAAAATTGAAACTAAGGTTTCTTTAGCTTGATCATAATTACCATGCATAGAATGGTGTAAGAAACGTAAAAGAGTCAATGAGCACTCATAGATGTAGCCAGAGTCTTGAAATCTCTAGTGGTAAAATTTTTCTATTATCAAAGAGGAGAGCCTGGGGACAATAATGATGGGTAAAAATCTGTTGATGTAAGAATGTGGCGGTGGCTTTAGCATTTTGGACCAGAAGAGCAACAGCCTCACTTTTTTAAATTGTTCAAATCCTACTGATATATGCAAATTTTCGCTGTTAGATTAAGGTAGTATACCTACCATATCCAAGTTAATGGTATGAAATGGTTGTTGTGGGTATTGTAGGTTGGTATTGATAAGTGGTTTTATAAATAGTTATTAAAAAAGTAAATATTAGTCTAAGACTTTGGTAAATAATTCCATGTTTTACTTTCTAATATAACCAATCTCTAAACCATTAGTTTGTTTTTGTATCCCTCCATGTCCAAAAGTAGAGTGTTCTTTTATATTCACTGGTAATCATATAGAAGGCCATAGATGTGGAATTAATTTATGCCTACTTTCTTGTATAATTTTTTTCTTCAATATTGGTGTTTCAAGAGTCATAATAACATCTTCTTCATAGTCTCATCATCATCCTTCTAAGCTTCAGGACCATCGAAATTGTGTAAGCTCTCTTATTCACTATTGTCTAAGTATAGGATAAGCAGGTGAATTAATCTAAGTTCATATGTTATGTCCTAGCGCAATGTTCAATTTTCATATTGTAATGCAGGTTATTAAAGCCTAATAAGCCAATATTCTAGCGGGATCCTTCATGTTTTGTAACCACTTCAAAGAGGCGTGGTCTATGACAACAGTGAACATAGTTTCATATAGAAAAGGGCAATAGTGTTTTACTTCAATCAGGATTGTAAGGGACCTTTTCAGTGACACTATAGTTGCAATTGGGATTTTTGCCCATATTCCCAGCCTTTTAGATTACCAGAAATTGCTAGGGGATAATTCCTTAATGCAAGGTGAATTGGAAATTGGTGGATCCTAATTTCAGAGTAACTACGTTTGGGGAATTTTGGGATATTCGCCTTGTCATATCCGTCAGGGATTAAACCAGAAGAATATTTAAGATCTCATTGGGTGGAGTTGCCAAAAAATAGGGGCATCTGATAGTGATTAAATATCAGGTGTACCAATTGGGATTGGTTGGGTTTCATCACCAAAATATTGGGAATGAGTAGCAAGTTGTGAGATGAGTGATGTCACCTGCAATTAGTGAATCAATCAGTTGGTGCGTGACCTGCCTTAATGGGTAATAAGTCTCATTACCTAAGCAGGTCGCTAGCCAAATGTGATTGGTTCACTTGAATCGAGAGGAAAACGTTAGGGACACGTTTTTTAACTCTTTCCATTTAGGTCTTGAGGATGTCCAATGACAGAATCCTAGCCAGGATGGGGAAGAGCATCGCTGCTGAGATGAGGATGGGTGATTAAACGGCAATGGCTGCCATTTCATTGAAGAGGTGTCAACTGAGGGTTAGATGACCGAATCCCACTATAAATTCCCTAGAATTCACTTAAAATAGAAAGACAGATAATAAAATAGGATTTACCAAAACAAGTTCTATAGTAAAAACAAAACTATAGTTTTATGATTTAATATTATATATAATTTAATTAGTAAACTATTATCAGCTTTCAATTGTTCTATTCTTCTTAAGGATATTATAGCTGTTTGCAATAATTGGGAGACACTTAAGGAAAAGAGTAAAGACCTGAGTGGGGATCTGAAAAGAAGGAGACACAATCAGGGATTGATAATGACTGTTTGTTGAACTGAAGAGACTATCATCAGGGAATCTCAGAGAAGATCAGGTTGGACAGAATGAGGGACAAAATCCCTAGATCATGACATCTCAAGTATTTTACGCAGGAATACTGGCTGAGCGTTGGGCCAAGTTATAAGAATTCCACTCAATTATGGATTTTAGTCATCATACTATTATCAACTGTTAATATCATATACTATACAACGTGGATGATGTGCACAAGAACTGAACCTGTGCAGTAATAACTTTATTGGAGTTGTTTGCTGTTAATACCTAAACCAATAAATTTTTACAAGTTGGTGCTCACTACAGGGGTGTAGTCAAGTTGAAGAACTTATAAGAATGTCATATAAAGTTGATTTATGCAAACTGTGGATGGAGTTAGCCACTGTGAATCAGAATGCCCTAAAATCAGTAGATCATCGGGAATTTACAGCCTTTGAAGAATAAGTTGCCAAGATGTAGGAAGGGATTGATAATATTGCAAGTTTTGGGAACGAGTTACTTGGGAAAGTAACTTTTTTGGTAAAGAAGAAAGAAGGGGACCTGACCATCTAGTACTAAAAAAAAGAAAGAAGGGGACCTAGTTCAAGAGGTCTTATATCTGAAAATAGACTAAGAAGCAGATTGCATTTGATTGAGAAATTTCAGTGCTGATATCAAGCGACTGATCAAACAGGTAAAGGAACTTAAAACTCAAAAATGTGATTGTGAGCCAATTGTGTCAAGGGATGCCAAAGAAAGAAGTCCTTGCATGATAATTGGAAAATCAAATACCCCAAGGAACATGCCACCCGCTTTTGCTGCCATTTCAGAGATAATGCCTAAAGGCACTCCTCAAGTGAGCCGAGAAGTTGAAGCAGTAGTGGAAGATGAAATTAGCAAACTAGTGAAGCATAGGCTTCTAGTTCCGTCGTCAAGTCCCTGGTCAAGTCCAATTTTTAATCATGAAGAAAAAGTATGGCTCCAACTGTGTGGCGTTCAACTACCAAAAGCTGAATAAGATTACAAAGAAGGATTTATATCCTACCAAGAATCAATGATGCGCTAGACCAATTAAAAGAAGCGAAATATTTCTCCACAATGGATCTGATCTTGAGATATTGGCAAATTGACTTGCCAAAAGAAGACCAATAAAAATGCATGATTATTACCACGCAGGGGCTATACCAACCGACGAGGATGTTCCAGGGTCTATGTAATGCGCCTGCAACGTTCCAGAGGTCCATGTACGCTATACTTAGGACTTGAAGTTGTCATGCATCCTGGTATACTTGGATGATATCATTGTGTTTAGTAGGACGTTTACTGATCATCTACACCACTTGGAGAAAGGATTTAAGTGACTGACCGTGGATAATCTGAAGATTATGCCGAGGTAGTGTCACTTCTTCAAAAATAGTTGGAATATTTGGAATTTGTAATCAACTCTAGTGGAATGCAGCTGCAAGCCCAGAAGATAGAGGCCATAGAACGGATGGCTGAGCCAAAGAGTGTCCATGACATTCAAGTGTTCCTTGGGATGGTCAGATATACAGAAGATTTATTTGGGACTTCGCCCAAATAGCCAATCCCTTATTCTATCTGTTGAAGGATCCAAAAAAAGGATTGTATGGAGTGAAGAAGTGCATAAATCCTTTGATGAGCTACGCCAGTATCTAATAGATTCTCTGATTTTGAAATATTTGAATTTTTATCAAGAGCTTATTATACAAACCAATGCTTTGTTGACAGTGATCAGCGCCATACTAAGCCAAGTAGATGGACTTGGGAACGAACATCTGGCGGCGTATGTGAGCTGGAAAATCTCAGTCGCTGAGAGGAACTAGACCGTAACTGAGTGTGAATGCCTTGCAGTCATTTATGCATGTAAGCAGTTTCAGGTGTACATCCATGGAACCTACTTTAAAGTGGTGATGGACCACTCTTTGTAGCATTGGCTCCATAATTTAAAAGAACCAGAAGGTCGACTGGCCCAATGGGCACTTAAGCTACAGGCTTACAATTACAAGATTGTCCACAGAGCAAGGGCTTCTCACCAGAATGTGGATAGCTTATTGCAGTTAACAATGGTCCAGTTGATATACCTGCGGGCGGATGAGCTATTCCAGAGAATAGTTTATGGAGAAATTGGGAACGAGCCCCAAGAAATCCAAGGTGCGCTTCAGAAAGTGATATAAAACACTAAGACGATGGGTGTACAAGTGTTTAAGATGATTAATGGGAAGTGATTGTTATTCCCAAAGCCATCGGAAAGAGTAGCTTTCATTCAAGCCACTCATAAGGTTGTCAGGCATGGAGGCCTGAGAAAAACAACTGATTATATTCACCAGTACTATTACTGGGATACAATCAACTATGATGTCACTGACTATCTAGCTTGTTGCGTGTAGTGCCAGCTGCACAACCCACATAAGAATACAACTGGACACCAACTGGTCCGCCCTGGATTTGCCTGGAATAAAGTGTCCGTTGATGTAATGGGACCGCTGATGATGAGCACAGGGGGAGTCAAGTAAATAATAAGTGCCATCGACCATCTAACGAGATGGGTCAAGATGAAGGCCCTGGTAAAAGTAGACGCTACCACCCTTGAAGTTCAACTTGGATCAAGTAGTATCTCAACATGGATGTCCACAGGTCCTGCTTAGCGATAATGGGACAAACTTCATGTATCATGTGATCCTGTAATTGAATGAGATAATGGAGATCAGAGGAGTCATGTTAGTACCCTACCAGCTGGAAAATAACGGACTGGTAGAACAAGTAAATGGAATGTTGGCCACGATGCTGAGGAAGCTGGTCGCAGGAAGAACCTCTGTGTGGGGAACATACCTGAGTTTGGTGACGTTCGCCTACAATATCAGTCATCATACAGCGACTGGAAAAATGCCATTTGAGTTGCTATATGGGAGGAAGGCCACGTTGCTACCAATTTTATACTCAGTGGTGGAACCAACATTGGGGATGAGTTCTGAACAGTACTTGAACTGACTGACAAATATTCTGATCAATATGCAATTGCAAGAATTTGATACTACATTGAAGAAAAGGATATGAGAAAAAGTGATGGACAATAAGAACCAACCAGCCTTAGCAGAATATCAAATTGGAGAAAGAGTAGCCTATTGTGATATGCATGGTTTTGTAAGAAAAAAAAACTAGATGCGTTGTGATCAGGTCCATTTAAAATTATCGCCAAGATGGTGACTGACACCTACTCCATCAAGAATCTCTTGAATGGAAAAATTGTAAATCATGTCTATGCTAAGTACCTGAAGCGATGGATCAATGAAAAAATAAAAGAGTTCCCAAAGGACCGATGAACCATTAAGTTGGACATGTCCTGATGATTTGGTTAAGTCTGAAAAAGGACCTCTGAACCAAACTATATGGTTAAGTCCAAAAAAGGTCCTCTGAACCATAGAAAACTGGTAGGTTTAAGTACCCAGGACCCAGTTTGGGGGAAAAAATAAAAAGATGGACCGCTGAAACAAAACAAAGTCAAGTCCCATGGAAAAAAGAAGAATAAAACTAAAAGATTGATAAAAGATATTGTGAAAAAAGACAATAAACCGCATAGAAAAAATTGATATAGTTTAATAATTTTTATTTATATTAATTGTCCTTGATATGGGGATGATTCTGCCTATGTCACCTCCTGGGGGAGGGAGGATGGAATGCGGCAGAAATGAACAGCCCATCAAAATTGATGTGAGATTGGATGCTAGCGAGGGTTAGACCTACATGAAACAAGTTCTTTGAGCAGACGCAGA
Organism: Massospora cicadina; assembly: GCA_022478985.1. Classification (NCBI taxonomy): domain Eukaryota; kingdom Fungi; phylum Entomophthoromycota; class Entomophthoromycetes; order Entomophthorales; family Entomophthoraceae; genus Massospora; species Massospora cicadina. The sequence continues at coordinate 75,859 of JAKSZP010007884.1, forward strand.
TCCCTGTGAGAAAGTGACTGGGGGAAGGGAAATTGAAATGTCAGAAGAAGCCAATTGCAAAACCCTGGAGTGGGGAGTAAAGCAACAGTATAAAAAGAGGCAGTCAGCAAATAACCCCAAGTAATCCTGATATAAAACTGGACTAGAAGATTAGCATTGAGCGCCTGACGACGGGCTTCATCAAGAACACTGTACATATGGGCCAGCAGCAAACAAGGGATGCTTGATGGGGGCTGCTGAATCATGCCCTTACTAAAAGCCATCAGTGGAAGATACCAATGGAAAGCGCCAAAAATGAGATAGTCATGCAGGAAGCGAATGGCATCCTGCAAGCAATGACTACAGGTTTCTTGGAAGCTGAAGCTTAAGGAATGGTGAAACCTGTGAGAGGCTGGAAGCTTCATGGACCAACTTTGAAGAACTTGGCTGGCAAAGTGAAGAGCATAAGCAGTGATATCCCAATCTAGGATATTCTCAAGATTGGAGGGATTCAGCACTAGGGACAAAGACTTGGTGACTTGGGCCCATAGTTCAGCATAGGGGAGCTCGAAATGAATACTTTTACCAATGAGAATTTGGTAGCTAAGACAGTGGGTTTGCAGTATTGTCCAAGTTGGAAGAGGAACTCAGGAAGAAGGTCGACTTGGAAAGAAAAGAGTGATCAAGAGCAAAAGGCGTAATCTCAGGAGCATCCACAATGATGGTCAGTGCATCTGCAAAAGGAGCTAAATCCAGGAGAGTTTCAAAATCAACTCTGGAATTGATGACTGAGGAAGAATTGGCCCAGAGTTGTTTGAAATGATTGCAATCCTGGTTTCAGAGGGATTGGTTGCCGTTTCTGGTAATTTTACATAAGGACTAGCCGCTGGCACCAGACTAGGAGTATGAGTTCTGGAAGGACTATAGAAGAGGTTCCATCACGCATCCCAACTCATCTGCTGGAAGAGACAGAAGTCTGGATCAGACAAACAATTTAGATGCTGCTGGTACTGCAACTCAGAATTTGACATATGAGCTGGATGAGAGGGGGGTGTCAGACTTATATAGAAGTTGACCTTATGCACTCTACAATCCATTAAGCTCCAATTTCGGAGAAATTAATCTCAAAATTATGGATAATATCTCCAAAAGAAGAATTAAGAATGACTTGAGCCAAGAGGTTATGAAAGAAATAACAAGGGCAAACATAAATAGGTATTATTAATTGAGCTGCAAAACAAATATTGATGTTGAGAGTCTCCTGTCTGGGATGAGGATAGAATCAGGAAATCAAGGATGCGAGACCAAGAATCCTGAATATGACAGCAGGTCATATGCCCTGATGGGGGAAAACCAGATCCTGGGGCTAATATTGCCATGAGTAAATTGATCAGCCCAGCATGACAGTAGATTGTGGGAACCGCGCTCTGAGTAGGCAGTAGCGAGGAGGAGGAGAAAGAGCGCTGCATGCCAAAGGTCGTCCCAAGCAGCGTTAAGTATTGACAATCATACTCTTCTTGAGCCAATGAAGTATTCAACCAAGTTTCTGAAGTGGTGTTCTCATGCCCCGATCCTTTTCTTGCTGGAAATCTAGGCAAGAGGGGGGATGTGTTGGGATTTTTTCCCATATTCCCAGCCTGCTAGATTACCAGGAATTGCTAGGGTATAATTCCCTAATGCGAGGTGAATTGGAAATTGGTAGACCCTAATTTCAGAGTGACTATGTTTGGGGGATTTTGGGATATTCGCCTGGTCATATCCATTGGGGTTTGATCCGGATGAATACTTAAGATCTTGTTGGGTGGAGTTGCTGACAAAATAAGCGCATCTATTGGTGATTAACTATCAGGTGTACCAATTGGTATTGGTTGGGTTTCATCACCAAAATATTGGGAATGAGTAGCAAGTTGTGAGATGAGTGATGTCACCTGCAATTAGTGAATCAATCAGTTGGTGCGTGACCTGCCTTAATGGGTAATAAGTCCCATTACCTAAGCAGGTCGCTAACCAAATGTGGTTGGTTCACTTGAATCGAGAGGAAAACGTTAGGGACACGTTTTTTAACTCTTTCCATTTAGGTCTTGAGGATGTCCAATGACAGAATCCTAGCCAGGATGGGGAAGAGCATCGCTGCTGAGATGAGGATGGGTGATTAAACGGCAATGGCTGCCATTACATTGAAGAGGTGTCAACTGAGGGTTAGATGACCGAATCCCACTATAAATTCCCTAGAATTCACTCATAGTTGAAAGACAGAAAATAAAGTAGGATTTACTAAAACAAGCTCTATATTAAAAACAATTCTATAGTACTATAGTTTTCATCCAGTATATAGTTTAAGTAGTAAACTATTATCAGCTTTCAATTGTTCTATTCTTTTCAAGGTTATTATTGCTGTGTGCAATAATTGGGAGACACTTAAGGAAAAGAGTAAAGATCTGAGCGGGTATCTAGAGAATAAGGAGAAACAATTGGGGATTGCTTCCAACTGTGTGTTTGACTGAAGAGGCTGTCACCAGGGAAACTCAGAGAAGATTGGGTTGGACAGAATGAACGAAAAAATTCCTAGATCACGACATCTCAAGTAATTCAATATGGAATACTGGCCAAGCCTTGAGCCAAGATATTAGAATTCCACTCAACTACAGATAATAGTCATCATACTATTATCAACTGATTATATCATTTACTATACAACGTGGATGAAGTGCACAAGAACTGAACCTGTGCAGTGATATGTTTATTGGGGTTGTTTGCTGATCTTAATCAAACCAATAAATTTTTACAGTTGCATTCCTCCTTATAGCATCTTATAAAAAACAAACAGGATGATCAACGATATTTTTGTCCAGTTGAGCAATAATAGCCCCAACAAGTGTTATTGGAGCACTAGTCAATAAGAAAAATGGTTTCTTATAATTTGGGTGATGTAGGATAGGTCTTTCTTGCAATAACTTCTTTTTTAAAGTCTCAAAAATAAATTCTGTTCTACCCCAAAAGAAGAAGGTTTTCTTGGTTAATAATCAAATGTGAGTCTCATTGAGTTGAGAAAACTTATATGTAAATTGATGGTAATATTCTATAATGTCTAAAAAATCTTATAACAGAGGTATTTAGGTTCAGGCATTTTGGATATAGCTTTAACCTTATTTTGTAAAGTTTAGATACCTTCTTGGGAGATAAAGTGTTCAAGAAATTCCTATTTTCTTTATAAAAAATTTCTTTTTGAGAATTTTTTAATTTGATGTTAGATTTTCATAACCGTTTAAAGCCTACTTTAAGGTGATTAAGATGATCATTGAAAGTCTTAGAAACCCTGTAAAATTAAGATAAACAATGAACAACATAACATAAGGTCCTATAATATGTGACTCATTGCTCATTGTTAAGCGTCAGGAGTTTTATAGACCTTGAGATTGTCAAGTAGGTAAATTAGGCCTTCACTACAAATGAGCGCGCACTTTTCTTGATATAGGGATAAAGATCTATTTGCCAGTACCCTCTGGCCAAATCCATAGCGGAAAAGAAGTTTTAATCAGAGAGTTGATCAAGGGCGTCATCAATGTAGGGTATAGGATAGCTATCCTTTTTTAGTGAAGCTATTCAACTTCTGGTAGTCCATCACAACTTGGTAGCCACCATTCTTTTTAAATGTGTAAAAAAGAGGACTAAGGGATTTAAAATGGTTCAAGCAACCCAGCGTCTATTACATGTCTGATCTCTGTTATCATCTGTTGTTCTTTGACATTCAATTTACAATAAGGGTTAAACTGGATAGGGCTAGTATTACCCACATCAATAGTGTGGCTACAATTTTAATATCCTCATAGTCAGTGTCAGATATAGAAAATATATCGCTATATGCATCTTGTAAAATAATGAACTTTTTCAAGCTCTATAAGTTAATTTATCTGAAATATGAACGTTATGTATATTGTAAAGCAATTTGTTGGTAGGTAATCCCATGTCCAACATGGTACAAATATAATAAATTTTTTAGTAACTTTTATTTGTAATAGTAGGCCTTTTCCTATTTATTAATATTTCTTCATGAGGATTTCATTATTGGCGAAAAACCTAAAAGAATATTTACATGCTGTTAGTAGGCTGGATCTAATATTCTAGATAAGACTCAAGATTCAAGTGCTGACTCCATTTATCCTCAAAATATATAATAATCATTGCTAAGGATCTATAGAGTGATCTTGATATTAACCACATGATGTTCACCAGGTTTTATTACTTATTTCTTCTGAGGCATAAAAGGGAATTCCATCTAAAGCATCTACAGAATCAGGCAATTTTTGTGTATTGTCTTGATGTGGTATATTGTAGAGATAAGGCAGAAGCAGGGTAATCAACCAGAAAAGAATATTCTTTCTTGATGAGATCTTTATATTCAAAAGCCAAAGGAACTTCATAGTGAGGAGGGAGAGTAAACTTTTCTTCATGTTAAAGGTACCAATATATTCAAGCATAAACTGAGTACCAATAGCATGTTATAGTTACTGTTGTCCAACCATGGCTGGCGCTGATAGGACAAATATTCCCAAAGCTATATGGTCAAAGAGGAGTAAGCTCTAATACCACAAGTTTTATTTGAACCTGCTGTTCTGTACTATTAAAACATTCTAAGTCAGGCACTACTTGATCTTCTTGATAAGTTTCAAAGATAAAACATTGATGGGGAGATGTCATTGAGGATGTCCAAAGCTCTGACTTTCTTAATTACAAATTCTGCCTTCAAAATTGTTCCTCCAAAACTGGGGAGGTAAATCAAGGTATTTGAGATGGAACGTAGAATTGCGTTTTATGAGAAGCCTCAGTATATTGTTTCTTGATAGGTAAGTAGGCTGTAAACATGTTGAATTATGAAAATCAGTAAGGCAATAAACTGATCGGCATCACTAGCTGTATCACTTACTTCAAACATATCAGAACTTGACTAAAGTAGGTTCCATCTGGTACCATGTCATTGTCTACACTCATGGCGTTTAAACGACCTGGAATCTCTATTTCTGAAGGCGCTCCTAAAGCATAACAGCCAACATCATCATAATCCCATTCAGAATCTTCTTTAAAGTTCTTTTCTATACAATTTAGATGTGCAATTATAGAGGGGGTTGTCAGGTTTTACAGATTGACTGTCAAATAGGGTTTCTTGTCCCTAAGCTGGTAATTAATTCCTGATCCCTTCTCTCAAACTTTTTCTATAAAAATAACCATTACTATGTCCAAAATTGTTACATTATGTGCACTTAAGGCATTTGGGTTGCTTTGTATTTCGACCTTTGATAGCCAAAACTCAGGGCTTGGATAGAATTCCTTGGATAGTCTCAAGTTTATAAAAACAGCAACATCCAATGGGTCTTTTTTAAGGCATAAACATATATAAATAGCATTTCACAGAGGTGATGTGCATAGCAAAGAAGGATAAGCCAACCCATTCATAATAAAAGCTACTGTATAATTGAGGGTGAGCATCTTGGAAGTCAGCAGAGTCTGAGATTTGATATAGTATCATTTGAAAAAATCAGCAACAGATTCCCCTTTATGCATATTGATACACATGAAATCCTGGTTTTTCATGCTCAGGCTCTGTTTTGAACAAATTCTCTGATAAGAGCTTTCTTAACTTTGGCACAAGTACTGAGACTATCCATATGCAGTTCCATAACTCCTTAAGCCATATGACTTAAACAAGAGAGGATTTGCTCAACTATATATTTGCTGGTTGTTCCTTCCATGGCTGAATCATAGACATACAAAAGTAAGGCAATGATACCTTCACCAGAGTTTTACTTTTATTAAAGGCGGTGTCAGAAAACTGCCTCCCAGGACACAGAAGAAGAATATTGTGTGTTTAAATCCACTTAAATATTGAAATGTCAGCCATTTACAAGTTTGCAATAAGTCAAAATGCAATTTAATTAATTTTAATTTTAATATTGAGAAAATCGGCCAAAAGACCCTGTCCAATTATTGCTGGAAACCAGTTAATTGGGTAACACCATTTTGAAACCTGCATCGGTGTTAAATATAAAATTAAATGGTTGGATTACTTCAACCCCACAACAGACTTTGGGGCAATTAGCGGAAGATAATCCTAAAACATCACCTAGTCCTTCACAAGCCTATGCAAGGACCCCCCTTTTATAGGCATGGCGGAGGTTCCCCAAGGCGAGAGGATTTTGTCTAGCAATGATTGATTTAAGTACATAAGAACCTTACCGCATGGGTACATTCTGCCCCTAAAACCCCAATTATCTAGTTTCCCAAAAAGTAACTCCCATTTCCCACAATCTGATAGGAGAGTTTATTATATTTCCTAATTCAAAATGCATCACAGCTATTTTAAACTATTCTCAAATTCCCCCCAATCCTCAAAATCAGTTTAAATACGGATTGGGTGGATATCAAGGGAATCGTTTTTTCTCATATACCCTGCACTGCTAATAAAAATAATAAAAGCCCCAAGTTTTTATTAGTGTATTTTTATTAGTATTTTTATTAAAACTTTTTCAGGATCCAGCAGCATAAGCACCAAAAAGCACCCCTAAACTGGATTCCTACAAAATGGTGCTCACTACAGAGGACATCTGTACTCAAAATATAGTTTCTCTTGAAAAGCAACTAACCATTGTTTTATCCCACCTTAAGGAGCTTGAGCAGCGCCCAGTTATAAGAAAAACCCTCTTCAAGACAAGTTCACACCTGGTGAGGGCAGTATTGCTTCCTTCCTCTATGTTTATGAATCTGTGATGGAAGGAGCAACAGACCAACAAAAAATCAAGTATAATCTTCTCTGCTTAAACCGTTTAGCTCAAGAAATCATGGTCCCTTCCATGGTCAATCTCAGCTCTTGGGCGGAGGTTAAGCAAGCGCTTATTGATTAATTTGGCTCCAAACAATTTGCAACGGCAGAAAAAGGCCTTTATGTGCCTTAGTTTACAAGAGGGAGAATCTATTACCTCTTATTTTGAGCGCTTCTATACAAAATTTCATACTCTGTTGCTTTCCAAAATGCTCTCTCTTGATGAGGCAATTGCAGCTAACTTGGCTGGCTTAGCATCTCGTCCTCCCTTGTGATGCATCTCTCTTCCATAAAGCGCACTTTCACAACTGTTTGGGATATCAAGGAGGCCTTATTAGCGGTTGCTGATATCTATGAGCTTTACCCTACCCAAGGATGTTTGAGTCACGCAGTTAAGCCAATGAAGTTAGTATCTACTACTGCTGTTACCCTTTGGAAACCTGAACTTACAACGTTGCCAGCACAAACGGTTACTCCTTCCTATAACAATAAGCAGATGGTACTGGCTGTGACATGGAAGTGCATCCCTGCATCTTCAAATAAAAATACTCAGCTGGTGAAAGTTGTTGACCCTTTACCTTATCTATCTTCTTCAAAGCGGCTTTCCAAGTGGGTTCAAAGCCTGCTTTTCCGCATAAACCCCTTTCTTGGGTCCCAATAACTCCCACTAACAGTGGGTAAAATGACCAGGTCACAAAGGCTAAACCGCTCGTTTCACAAAAACACTAACCCCCTGCTTTGAAAGTCGTAACTCAAGTAGTGGGAATTACAACGCCTCCCCCAAAATTTAATAAGGTGGAGGAACAACTTCTTAACATATCCTCCTATAAGGGTAGGACTGAACCTACCCCACCTCCTATGGGCTCCCTAACTTGCATTGATAAAGCCTCTGACAATGAGTCTGAGGGGGATATGAAGATGTTGGTCATTACGTTTTAGGAGCCCCAGGTGAAGTGGAGGTACCTGATCATTTGAATCTGGAGAGAGTAAATTGGGCTAAGAATCTCGTCACACTTATCTTCAGCATGTGATAAGGTGTTTCAAGATTATTGACACAGCTAGTGACGCGGACCAGTTCATTTCTATGTTTCTCCAATCTACTAAGAGTGTGCTTACTTTGTAGACTATTAAGAGAAATACCCTGAAACTGAAAAACGCCTTGCCTCCACTTTTCATCTAAAAAAGTCCTTGCTCTTCACCCCTCCTTGGGTGTTACTCTAACTAAACTGGAAATCGTTGTTAGTGGAGTGCATGTTAAAGCTATCTTGGACACTGGGTCCCCAGTGAACGTTGTGTCAACAAAGCTCATGAAGAAAATTAAGCTGGCCCCTGACCTTGACTACACTTGAGAGTTTAAATGGCTTGGCCAAACAACACCCATGCCATTGGAGCCTACTCATCTCTGCCCATACGGTTTGGAAATCTTCTCTTGTCATCTCCAGCAGTGATTTTGACAAATAATACCTATGACTTACTCATTGAAACCCAATTTATGCTTGAATTTGAAGGTGATTTAATTTGAAGCAGGGATATCTCTCCCTTCTTAATAATGAGGTTCCTCTGATTCTGTTTAATAATGAACCTAATATAAAGGGCTATGTTTGCACAGTTGAGTATCCCTCCTCCGCTTTATCCCTGCATCACACCACAGCAGGAAGGCGTATTAAACTGTTGCCTCTCTCAGTGGACGCATTGGAGGGTATTCCTTTCTATGATTCTGAAGAGGTGGTCATTAAGGCTGGGGAACAAAGGGTAGTTGACACGAAAATTACCATGAAAATCCCTCACAACTGCCTACTGCACCTCATCAGCATAGAAGGAGTTAGTCCTAATGAGCCAAGAGTTTTGCCAGGCGTATTAGACCCGCGGCTATCATCAGCCTATCAACCTGTTGCTGGTAAATCTCACCAAGAAGGATATGGTGGTAAAAAACATTAGGAGATCGGAAGAAGCCTGTTGATACTCATTGAGGACATCAAGCAAGTCCACTGTATTGGGTCTATGGCAGATATGAGCTTACCTGATGACCACTCTATATGTACCCTACCATATGTTCAAATCTCTGATGAACTAATTCCAGCTAAGTTGAATAAAGTCCACACCTTACTTGAGGCTTACAGCGACATTTTCTCCAAATCTGACTATGATAATGACATATGAAGGGGTGGATTCATACAATTGACGTTAATGATGCTAAACATGTTCACTCCAAGCCCTACCACAAATCAAAAGTTGAGGAGCTACAGATGCAGATGGAGCTCAAACAGCTTCTGGATGCCGTATTACTGGTGCCTTCACAAAGCCCTTGGTCCTCCCCCATTTTATTAATAAAGAAGAAAATGGATATCATCAGGTAGTGATGGACTACCTCAAAAAAAACAACCTCACCAAGAAGGATAGTTACCCTATCCCTCACATTGATGACGCTCCGGCACAACTTTCTGGGTCTAAATACTTCTCCGCCATGGACCTGGCTAGCAGTTATTGGAAAATGGAAATTTCTCCACAAGACCAGGAGAAATGTGCTCTTATCTGCAGTGAGGGTCTCTTCCAGCCTACCTGACCCCCACAAAGTCTGTGTAATGCACCTGCCGCTTTTCAGCGAGCAATGGACCATATCATGAAGGATCCAAAACTTAAGCTGCATCATTGTCTATCTTAATTATATCACAGTCTTCTCCAAAACTTTTTATTGAACATCTTGCACACCTTTAGGAGGTGTTTTAACGCTTGCGGGCTTCTAATATCAAATTAAAGCCCTCTAAATGTACATTTTTCCTGAGGAAGCTGGATTTCCTTGGACACTCTATCTCTCAAGATGAGATACAACTGCTTCAAGATAAAGTTGGAGCAATACCGAGATGCCTGCGCCCAAAACCCTTCACAACATCCAGGTATTCTTGAGTATGATGGGGTATTACCATCAATTTATACCAAAATTTGCGCAGCTCAGTGAGCCCCTAGTACGGCTCCTAACTAATAACACCCCTTTCCATTGGGGTGATGAACAAAAAGCAGCCTTTAAGACCCTAAAGGCACTGTTACAAAAACGACCAATACTCCGCCATCCTGACTACAGCAAACCCTTCATGTTGTTCACAGATGCCTCTGACTAAGCTGTTGGTGCAATATTAGCTCAGATCGATGAGCATGAAGTCGATCATCCTGTGTCTTACTTTAGCAAAATGCTTTCAAAAGCAGAGCGTAATTATAGCGTCATGGAAAAGGAGTGCTTGGCTGTCCTGCTTGCTGTCAAACACTACCGCCCATTCCTATATGGGACTCCCTTCAAAGTAATTACAGACCACGCTTCATTGAAGTGGTTACAAAATATGAAAGATACCATGGGGCGGTTGGCTCGCTGGGCTCTTAATCTCCAGCATTATGATATGACCATTGATCACTGAGATGGGACACGCCATAAGAACGTTGATGGGCTGACGCGGCTGCCTGTCCTTCACCTTGACAATAGCGAAGCTGAGCAGTTGCATGACCTCCTAATGACTCCTGAAGCATGGGCTGATGAAGATGAACCAGTACAGAAGATTCTCACTTGGCACTCCTGAAATATGAAGGTGGAGAATGGCAAATTATATAAGAAAGTAGGAGTAAATTGGTTGCCTTATCTCCGGCCATCCAAGCGAGTGCCTGTCATTTTAGAGTCTCACACTCTCATGGGGCGTGGCGGAGTATGCAAACCCTATAAGTGGATAAGAGTATGGTACTATTGGGAGGGCATCATGGAAACCATAACTGAAGTCTTAGATGCATACCTGACCTGTAAAAAACAAACCAGCTTCAAGACCTGATATCAGTATCAACCTATGAAGCCCCACCAACCCTTCCACACCATAATTCTGGATGTGGTAGGCCCTCCTCCTCAAACTACAGGTGGAAATCACCATATTTTGGTTGGTATTGATCATTTCACCAAGTGGGTTGAATCTGTTGTTCTTCCCGCGCAGACTGATAAAGCCACGGCCACATTTTTACACCAGTACATCTTTACCTGGCATGGGTGCCCCAAGGTCCTCCTATGTGACAATGGGAAAAACTTTGCTTCCCAAGTGGTAAAGCTCCTCGCCACTTTTAAGGGAGCTCAACAACTCTTCTCAGCCCCATATAACCCATCCACAAATGGTGCGTTAGAAAGAGTTAATGGGACCATGGTCTCAGTATTATGCAAAATGGCCACTTCTGACACCCTCCACTGGGATCTTTATTTTCCCAGTGCACTCATGACCTACCATATTAGCTATCATCACATCCTCAAAATTTCCGCCTTCTGGGTGTTATATGGGTGAGAACTGGGGGTTCCAGCACTATTAGCTAAGTATATTTTCTCTTATCAGACTGATCCTGAACAAGCCATGAGAAAGTTGGCTCAACACATCATCCAATTACAAGCAGAGGCCATGACTAACTTATCTAAGATTTTTACCAAAGAAGGCCAAGCTGCAAATGAGCTCAGGGCCCCTCTCCCCTCATTCCAAGCATCTGACTTGTACTTCATTACCAAAACCAAATCACACCAAGATGTGAAAAGCTTGTTTCTGTCTGGGAAGGGCCTTTCTCAGTCGCATACAAATGAGGGGATGAGTTTTCTATCAAATCTCTCTCCTCTGGACTCTTCATCAACCACATTCATGGCTGTCACCTTTGGCCCTACTCACCCCCCAATATTCTTGAGGGTGGTAATGTTGGAAGATTGCCTCCCAGGCCGCAGAAGAAGAACGTTGTGAGTCAAAATCCACCTAAACGAGGAAATGTCAGTCATTTATGTGTTTGCGATGAGCCAAAATGCAATTTTATAATGTTAATAATGATATCAAAGAAACGGCCAAAAGACCCTGGCCAATTCTTGGTGGAACCCCATTAATCAGGGTAACACCAGTTTTGAAACTTGCATGGGCACTAAACTAAAAATTGAACAGTAAGATTACTCCAACCCCACAACAGACTTTGGGGCAACCAGCGAAAGGTACTCCCCCAGCCATCATTAAGTCCTTCACAGAGCCTATGTGAGGACCCCCCCCTTTTATAGACATGGCGGAGGTCCAAAGGTGAAAGGATTTTCTCTAGAAATGATTGGTTAAATTACATAAGAACCTTACTGCATGGGTACATTCTGCTCCAAAACCCCAATTATCATTTTACCAAATAGTAACTCCCATTTCCCACAATCTGATAGGAGAGTTTTTTCATATTTCCTAATTTGGAATGCATCGCAGCTATTCCAAAACTAACCTTGAATTCCCCCAACCCTCAAAATCAGTTTAAATATGGATTGTGTGGATAATGAGGACATCTCTTTTTCTCATATACCCCGCGCTGCTAATAAAGGATGATAAAAAACCCAAGTTTTTATTAGTGTATATTTATTAAATTTTATTAATACTTTTGTGTGATCCAGCAGCGTAAACACTAGCGAGAACCCATAATCTGGATTCATAAAGATGGGTTAAGAGGGATAGGATCATCTCCAGCAATTGAATTATGGTAGGAGTATTGCATTTAGTGACCACAGATAATACTCTAGTTGATCAAGAGAATAGGAAAGCTGGTTGATTTGCTATTATATAAGTTCTATTTGAGTTTCCATTGCTTCAGAAAAATTTGGGCAGAGAATTCACAGGGAGACATTCTGGCTTCAAGCACAATCTTAATAGTCCCAAGGTCTTCTAACCATCTTTCATGCTCTATAGTATCAAAGAAAATATTATATCAGAGGGAGCCTAAATTTTGGTGTTAGTCCACTTCCTCAACATGCTTAAAGGAGATCCTGAATCTTCTTAAACCCCTAAATTGTCATTTAATTGTGCTTTTTGATATTGTAAGTAAGTCTTATAATGATTATAATAATCCCAACTTGAGCTAAACACTTTGACATCTTAAATAAGGTCATCTCCGTCAATACCGCTCTTAATACTGTAACTCCTTCTCATATTTTGTAAATTAACAGGATAAGAATTTAGCATTTTAAGGGTTGCCTTCAGCTTCAACTCCTTCTATATTAGTAAGTTTTAGTTTCAGAGTGGTAAAAGAGCCACAAGCTTCTTGAGGAGGGTGACTCTCAAGCTCCTTAAGGCAATATAAGGCCTGAGCCAATTGCTGTTCAATAAACTATTTTCTGTTCACTATCTTTTTGAGAGGTAGAAGCTTGGGAAAAGAGTTTGCCATGGGTTTTAGCTTCATGTTTGGTAAGTTGTAAATTTTTCAATCATATGCCAGGACTTGGTGGCGGTCTTCTCCAGTTCATTATGGAATATCTCCATGGCTTTTTCCACATAATATACTACACCAGAATCTATCGTTATAATTGATCATGATGATTGTTAATTAAATTTAGGTTTTCTTTTAATTTAGATCTCACATTTCCAACATGACTTGACGCCAAGTTATATTGATTATCATGAGGGTGTCTCAGGGCATCTTTACTAGCTATGTGACGCTGAAGCTCTTTGCTTTCACTCCTAGTAGATGTACCATATGGGACATGGCAGGGTGGACGAATATTCTGATATAAGTTGTCATGTTAGTCAGTTTATGTATAAATCCAGGAAAATTCTGGTTTTATAAAGGAATATAAGACAATCCTCAACAAATGAACCTCTATCATGGGATGCAATGTCCCTAGGATTCAGGATGCCATGGGTTGAATCTCTGGAAATTAAGTGGAAGGTCAAGAAATATGGTGGGATTCTGGTATGACAATGTGGCTGAATTATTCGCCTTCAAATGTAAGAGCAGGAGGGCTATCTATCCTGCCATTGTCTTTGTTGTTCCCATTCGTGATTCATATAGTAATCCTAAATGTAGATACATCTTCTATCTTAATTGTTGATAGTTATAGGTTGTGGTGTATAGGGCCCCTGTAGTAAGCACCATTTGTTTATTTACTGGTAAGCATGCTGCTTGCAGGTACTTATCCTCAGAATTTCAACAAAAATGACATCCACAGAAGTTCTAAAACTAAGCAACTATCTAAAATTTTGGGGGAAAATGTAGCCCACAAATGGCACTGAAAGTTGAACAGAATATTAGAATAATAAATGATCACTTTAAGCACTAGTGGGGCTCAACCCAAAAAGGGGGACATTCATGCATCTTTATTTATGGTAATCCAAAAAAAATATTATCTTTAGAGAAAAAACTATACTAATGTGGTAACTAAGCTAATAGCCTAAGAAACCATATTAATTGGGAAGGAGGGTCAGGTGGGATCTCCATCCAGCGTGTATCAAAGGACATGCAAGAAAGTGTACAGAAGCAGAGTTGTGGCGTCAGTGGCATGAGGTTGAAGGCTGTCAAGTTGAGGATAATTATCATTGATGAGACCAGCAAAATGCATAGCCTTAAGATACTGAGTAAGTTGTAATTCTACGTGCCTGACTAACTCAAAGCTAGATTTTGATGGTTGAATTAATAAATAAATTCTTCAAGAAAACCATCAATGCTAATAGATTACTCCCATTGATAGATCCTTTGATCCTTCCCAATTTATCTGCATGATTTGATAAGTCAGATTCACTTCAAAACCGCCTTGATTGCGCTTAAACATCCTAATTACCATAGCTAATAATAGCTATGATATAATTATATTATGGTCATTTATGAGACCCATTTGTTTGAAACAAGTGGCTTTTACGGCATAAACTTAATTGCAAGTATATGTTTTGTTAAATTACAATCATTGCATAATATGTTTTTGTATGTTGTTCATCATTTAATTGTCACAATAGCACAAAACTTGGATGGCCCAGATAGGGAGTGCCTAGTGCTATCAAGAGGCCTGCCAAAAGCCCAATTAGGGGCGTTATTATTTAAATCCATATTTTGTTTTCCCCCACTTATTATATTTTGTCACCTGTATAACAAATTGTTAATTGGGCTGATTGTTAAGAAAATATACACCGCTGAGGTGCCAATATTAGGCCTAAAATCCTCCCAATTATGATAGTAGAAGTGCTTCAATTAGCTAAATGATATTAAGTTAATTCAAGGGCTAAATCCAATTGAGAAATTATAAATAACCACTTTCATAATTCGTAAAGGATTGTCATGGTTTTATGAACTCATTTGATAGCTGAATATATCCAGAAGATGCCCTAGAGGTATAATATACCAGCACCTGGCCTACTATATAAATCATCATATTATACCAGTTTATATTATTTATTATCATATATATTATCAAGTCTTCATTTAATCTTATCTCCATATCAAGAGTGTAGATGAGCTTTAAGGAAATCTTGCTTTGTTGCTTACTTCAAAAGATTTCCCAATTATAGAGGGGAAATTACCCAGAAGAGACCAAAAGGATCATATTATTTTAAAGGCCTTGTGAGCTTAATAAAGGTTAGGAAATACCAAAGACGCATGGCAAAATAGAGGATAAAATTGGGTGAAACTCTTTCTGACTATCTAAGCAGGAGTCTATTTAATAAGTGAGTAAATACTTGAAATTAACACTCTGGCACACATGAAAAGCTTAAAATTTGTTGACAGTTTGGGGGTAAGTCAGTTAAAAAGCAAGAAGTTTGCATCATAAATGCAAGCATGGCCTGTTGAACGTGCAATATCCTTAATTGGTTCTAGGTCTCCTTCAGGGAACTTGGGTGGGAAGTTCAGACAAGAATTTCTTTTAACCAGAGGCTCCATAGCCGCATGGAGGGCTTGGCAGTAAGGAAAATCGGTGGGGCTGCAACTGCTTCAAGAGCCATCTTATTTAAAATTTTGTAGGTGTTAAAGCCCTTATGAGGGCGGAATTGGGAATGAGTAGCAAATTAGGTGGGTTAGAAAAAGATTCAGGCTAATCAAAGTTGGGGTTTCTAATATATTCCACATCAGCATCATCCACCCATTTAAGAGATTTAAAAGGGTTTTAAATGGAATACTTGGGCCAGAAATGGGATCAGATTAGCTAGGCCAGTGTCACAGCTAGTGACATATTTCCTGGAATTAACCGCCCTTCTAAAGCTAAGTCCAACAAGCCCTTGGGGAGAGATCAGAGCCCATAAGGGTCACTGATGACCTATCTAAGGTCATTGACAAAAAATGGGTTTTGGCTTTGCCAGCCAGGGCTGAGGAAAATGGCTTATTTGAGGCTAAAACCCAGGCGGGAATCAAATTTAACACCCAGAAAATTACAAGATATGTGGTTACGGAATCTGGCCAAATTTGAAAAATTTTGATTATGTTGAAGAACAACAAATTTGTAGCTCATATCAGATTCCAATAACCACTAGAATCTTTGTGAATCAACTCCCTATAAATTAAGTTCCAAGATGAGAAAGTCTTTGCTTTTCTCAGATACACAGATCATTTTAATAAATTTAGTATTTTGGGCACATTTCCTGTATTTTTTATTTTTAAGAAAATACAACTCTACAAAGTTCTGTGATTGCTGAAGTCCATTTTCCGCTCTGGTTTGCCCCTACTGTTGTACCTGAGCCCTCCGCCTATTCCTCCACCTATTTTGCTGGCTCCACCTCTTCATATTTTGCTGCCTTTTGCCCTAGATCTTTCGCCACCCTTCCCAGCTCAAAGGGCCTCGTGTCCCTGATGGTTGTGGCCAATTTGGTGTGCGTTTTGTTCCACATACTAATTTGGAAACACAATAAATGAACATTTAGGACGTCTCTTTGTTTTGTTGGGTCACTTGGCCTTGTTGGTACACCTTTGGACTTGGCCTTTCCCCTCAGCGACCTCCTGCGCTCCAGTTTCCCTGACAGCTAGTAACAGTAGGCCCATGAACCTTTGACCAAGGCTGGTTGACTGGGAGTTGAGCTAAAACCTGATCTAAAACTGTTTTATCTGTTCAGACTTTATTTCCTGGCCCTTTAGAAGCTGAGGCTGCAGCGGGTGTGGGAAGGGGAGGGAGGATTGAACATCGCTCAAAAACTGATGTAGGTTCAGGGGTGGGGCTGACAACCAGAGAGAGGAGCAGCAGAAGCTACAGCGACTGAAGGGTTAGGGCACTTACATTTTGAGTGATCAACTCTAAAGCACAAGGAGCAATTGACAATCCATTTTCAATGAAGGCCTAGAATGGGTGGTCTGGGGTGGAGTGAACAATGTTATGGGGGAATGGTGAGGTGGTGTCCCAATGGAATGGATGGATGGTTGCAACGGCACAAAGCCCCACAAGTTGGTTGGCTCCATTTGGAATCACAAACTATAGGATGGGATCTGTGCTGTAGGTGACCAGTCCCTCCAGGAGCTAATGGCGGAGCTGGTTGATGGAGAGATGGCTGGGTAGCCAACTGAACCACCAAAGTAGCATCCACTACAACTGAGCGCAGGTGGTTGGGATAGGTGTGCTTTTATAATTAAGTGGCACGTCACCACAACTGTGACCTGGGCTTTACTAGGGAAGCCCAGATCAGGATTCCCTTTAAAGAGGTGTAAATTAATAATTCTGGTAGGTTTAAACGCCGCCTGAGCCATCTCAATGATGGCGGCACTTGCATAAGGGAAGAGATTCCCATACTTGATCTGAAGGCCAAAGCACAGGTTGCTCTGAGGGAGCACCAGAGGGCTTCTCAGAACCACCTGGGAGTGCGTGATGTGGTGAGCAAAATTCTGATGGGGAACAAAATGACTGGAGGGATTAGGTAACTAGCAGAGCCAGCCTGATCATACTTCAGCTGCAGCTGAAAAACACCAGGAGGTGGCACACCACCACTCCATGTGGGGGAGCAAGCATTAAAAACTATGACATTAAATCAGAATAGCTTTGATTGATATGGTTATATTTTTATAAAAAAATTGATTCAATCAAAATTGTGATCAAAGAAAAGATGATTATAATAAATAACTCTTTACTTAATAATAGAGAGGTTTTATATACCCCTTTGATCAGATAAAACCGTAGAGTTTATTTAAGTATAACCACTATGATCACAGATCATTTATATATAACATAACATAAATTCAATATGGTAAAGATAAAAGTGCACGTGGGGAAAAATGGGCTTCAAAACCTTCCAAATCACATTGATTTTTTAACATCACAAAATTTTGGGTCCAGAAATGCCTTTGGAATTTTTCCATTATACATATTGATTTTATATTTGCCACTGAAACTAATGAGAAGTTTTTTATTGTTCTGATTTAGATCCAAATTCATATTCAAATTGATGCATTTATGATCCAGACTATTGCATTTTGAGTCTATAGTTAAAATTTTTGATTTTGAGGTGGTTGACCAATCATAACGCTAAAAAAATATTTTCATTTTGACTTAGCTTAAATTCATTAACGGTCAGCTGAACAAATGACATATCCATTTTTAATGCTTTAATTAACTTAATTAATTAGTTGGCTATGAATTAATTTCATTTTAATCAATCTTTATTCTCTGACTTATGATTAGTTGGTAAAATATCATCATCCTTCAAAATTCCCTTCAAGTCTATGAAAGGGGTTTGCTTTTTCTTAGTGGCACAACTAAATTCAGGTTAATAAAAGGACAAACTTTGGAGCTAGCTCATTTAAATTTTCAGATATTATATTTAGATCTGTAGAACAAATTGAACTAAAAGACACCTGGATACTCTTCTCAGCAGGAAAAACATATATATGTCTGACATTGATCACTTTAGTTATTGATAGGGTTGAGAAACCTATAACTTTAAACCTAATATTACTTAACCATGGGATTTTAGCCAATATATCAAATAATTCATGTATTTTATAGTTTTTCCATTTATCATGTGTAGGATCTAGATAAAAAGATTCATAGTCTAAGATACCCCTTATATCTATCTATATTAAAACTCACAAATTATTTTTTGACAATGAGCATTAAATTCCACACCAACTTTAGCTAAGATATATGAGCACTCATGTAGTGTAAAATCATATTTTAGGTTTAATATGTTAAATAAATCCTTACCTGTATCTAAGATCTTCTATCAATACATTATTTTATAATGATGATACTTACTAGAATCAAGGACTATGTCTTGGGTGTTTAGTATCTATACATATTCATGACTTTATTAACCAAGGCGGGATGTTTTTTAGTGATTCAACTTAAATGCATATTTAATCTTAAGTAGAAGAACTTCCTTGAAGTGCATTACAGTCATTTAATATAGTCAATCAAGAAAAGTATCAGTTATTAAATAAAACTAATATAACAACCAAAAAATGTACCATAATAAAGGAAATTTTATGTGAGCAATATATAAGTTCACAATCTAACAAAGATAACACAAGCCTGCAATGGTTCTGTTTAGTAATTTTTAATGATTGATTCCTATATATGTTTATGCGCTTAATCCAAAAATGACCTTGGTTTTTTTCATCACGTCAGAGTTTTTGCAAATCACAATTTGCCAAATTAGTATATGTTGAAAAATATCACAAATATGAGACTTATTGACAAAGTGAAATAGGTTTGTTTCATATAAAACGTATTATTTTGCAGCTTATAATAGACATAATATAATAGAATATAGAAATATAGAAAATATTAAACTCGCAAATTTCAGTTATTGTGTTAACATCTTTTTTAAACCAGCTATGCTCTGTTTCAGGCTTTTCTGTGCATGTGCTCTTCTGAGATCATCTTGGTGCAACATCCAGCATTAGTCCTCATCATTGTAGTATTCCATCTTCCTTGAAAAGCTTTTCCATTTCTTTGATGTCCCAATGAAATCTCTCACCCATCTCTTCACTAACCGCACCCAGATTCTCAGAAAAGTAGTCCAAATGTGAATATAGGAAATGAACATTCAAAATCATGGAACAGCTTAAATTTTGGACTTATGCAGCATAGTCTCAACAACAGACTTAAAATTTGGATCCTTCTTGTTGCCCAGAAACTTAGTTACTACATTTATAAAGGTGACCCTGGATTCTTTTTCAGCAACTTTCATTTTTTTCAAAATTTCCATCCTTGCAAAGTTTTCTAATGTATGGACCTGTAAAGACACCCACTTTTAGTTTTTCAGTTGACAAGGCTAAGAATTTGTTACAAATGTACTGAAAAACGTTTACCATCTTTTGGTAAGGCTTTCACAAATCGCCTCATCAAGCCTAATTTGTTATGTAGAGGTGGAAGCAGAACTTTCATCAACTTGATGAGAGGTTTTTGGAGCACATCTTTTACACCAGGTTCATATGAAGATCGTTGAGGCCAATCTTTCTGTTTTCAATGATTTTCCATGTCTCTGCTATCCAACTCACATAAAAAACAAGGAAACGTGGTGTACTCACCTTGCTGTCCAAGGATTATCTATATTACTTTTGAGTCACCACACATGATCCACTTATGATCGTTATACTTAATTTTCTGGTGAATCAATTTTAAATTGTCATACTGTTCTTTTAAGTGTACAGAATGCCCAATGGGTATTGATGCGTACCTGTTTTCATTCTGAAGCAGGACAACTTTAAGGCTTTATTTTGATGAATTGATGAATAGTCTCTAATCAGTGCTTTTGTACGGAATGTTGAATGTCTTAAATCGTTCAAGCTTATCATTGAAGAATACTAAATCTTCTTCTTTCAAAAAGTATGGAATAAAATCTTTTTCTCTGTACCTGAATCAGGAAAGAAAAGCGCCATCTGCAAGCATATTCTTTATTTAAACCATGAAACAAGCAATTCTAAAACCTTTTTGGTCAGATGTTAGTCACAAATCAAATCATTCAGTTTAGTTTATATAAATAATTGTGGAGCAGCATTTCCAGGTTCATACTCCTCTTCATTATCTTCAGTTTCTTAACTTAATTCAATTTCTAAAACATCAACTTCAGGCAAATGTTCTGTTTGCATAGGCACTGGTACATCTGGACTATGAGGGACCAGATGTAAAGCCAATGAAGATTTGGATAGACAATGTTCAATTTATTCTTTACATTGAAGCCATGAACACCAGTGAACAAAAGGAACAATTATCACTATGATTTTGTGGCTCTCGCCAGACCATTGGAACACCAAATTTGAAAGCAAGTATTACACCTTTTAACCACCATCACAGTCCTTCAACACATGTATAGCAAACATAGTGGGGTACCCAAGTTTTGCCTTGATCTCCTAGTTTTACACTGAAATATATTAGATACACTTGCCGCATGAATGATGTTATATGTCTTTTTTGCCTTGACACCATTAACTCACCACAAATGTAACAAAAGGAGTCTGCAGACTTTTTAGCCTATTGACGCCAATTCAAACACTGTAGGTTTGCTTTTTAGCATATATCCGCTGACACAAACACTTTTGATTGTGGAGGATACATACCAATGGTTGCTCCAACACTGACATTTGAGATGTACAACACATTATATTATGAAAGTGCTGCCATCTGCTGGTTTATGATGTCAATAATCTGTTTTCATCATAACTGACAGATAGCAGCATTTCCTATGTATTTAAATCATTCAGTACGTCTTATATTTGTAATTTTTTTAATATATAACACATTTGGCTGGTCCAAAAAGATGTCAATATAACGACTAAAATTGTGAGTTTTTATTTTCTATATACTCATATTCTACTATATTATGTCTATTGTAAGCCACAAAATAATATGTTTTAAACTAAACTAGCCTATTTCACTATGTTATTAAGTCTCACATTTGTGATATTTTTTGACATATACTATATTTGGCAAATTGCAATTTGAAAAAATCTGACGTGATGAAAAGAAACTAATGTCATTTTTGGTATCAACGCACAAACTCACATAGGAATCCATCATTAAAACTTGAAAAACATGACACAACTGAAAAATGCAGGCTGTATAATTGATACTAACTTCTGCAACATAAGGAATATCTGTACTCTCTGATGTAAATAGCATAATAGGTTGATGATATAGTATGGTTAACATATGATTAGATA
Source organism: Massospora cicadina (assembly GCA_022478985.1). Taxonomy (NCBI): domain Eukaryota; kingdom Fungi; phylum Entomophthoromycota; class Entomophthoromycetes; order Entomophthorales; family Entomophthoraceae; genus Massospora; species Massospora cicadina. The sequence continues at coordinate 97,511 of JAKSZP010007884.1, forward strand.
TCATGAGCCTTTTTGCACAGTAATCATTCAGATATAGAGGTTTGTTGATAAAGCAACATTGCTTACCTAAAATCTATATACTGATATAAGCAAATTAACATGATTTTAGTTTATAAAAACTAATTTTATGTTGCAGGCAGGCACACTATGACTTGAAGTGGATGATAAGAATATAAATAGGACGACTTAGAGTAACAGAGGTTGCAACTGGCTTATTATTAAAGCTATATAGCTGTTTCCTGATGACTTTAGGAAGAATAAACATCTATTTTATGATAATACTATAATGTAAGGTTAGGATTTGTCTTATCTATATTATAAATTATAATACATACTACAAAGCCTATCTTTGGGTCATCTTGCCTCAAATAAGAAAGTACATAATACAAAGCGTAGGCATTCAACTATGATGTAATATTGAAGTGGAGTTGTTTTACAACCCATTTTAAGACTTTTTTACTGATAAGCATAAACAGATAAAAAGATATGTGTGATTTAATGATGCTTTAGAGAATTTATTCTACTTGGTTGACTTAATTAAACCTATTAACTTGTCTGTAGGATATCATACTTTCTTGTTATATAAAAGAAGTAACTATAAACTTACTATTTATCAAAATTTTTATCTATAAACCTAGAAAAAGATATTAATTTACCATATAAGTTATGTGTCATTGAACTCCATGATGAGTACAGAGTTACCATACTAGCGTGTAAAGCTACTATATATCTTCAATTTCCAATATCCATCTTATTCCTCTATCTTTATAGGTTGGTGCTCCAATCATACTATCATATCATTTACTTTTAATAGCTATAAATTAAAAATAACAATGGTGATAAAAGCTTTGTGCAGGTATAATGGTGAAGGGAAAGTTAATAGGAGATGAGACAATTTTTACTAGCCTATTATGTATAAGCATGCTAATAGAATTAAGTATATAACTATGATATCCTTAGCGCTTGGATAAAGTGGGATTAACTTTAATCTAATTTAACCAAGTCAATCAACTTATTTTTTAATACATTTTATAAGTCAGTCATAATAAAATGAAATGGTTTAACTCATTAGCTATTATTCAAACTAAAAGCATAGATATCTATTATATTTTGATTTATTTTTCAAGCTATATAAAATAATAATTAATATATCTGACAGTTTATTACCTTATGCTTATATATATATATACATTTTCTAATAAATTTAATTTTATGAAACACATAGCAAAGCATGGGTATTTAGTTAGCTTTGATCTATAGTAAACCACCCCTTTTTAAAAACGTTTGAAAAAAGTTTTTCTCAACTTGCTGTGATGTTTGAATATCTGTAAGTAGTTGTTGGGACTTTGGGGGAGAAACTTTAACCTGGCCCCTACTAATCAGGACCTCAAAGCCCCCAGCAAGTTAATAGGCCATTAAGGACCAAAATAAAGCTAAAAATGGTAAGGAGATTGTGAGAAACAGTAGTTTATTGAAATGATCCATGAGGTATCTATGGAACCTCACTGAATTTGGAACAGGTGGAATTGGGAGTGGGAATCAACAAATAGTATATATAAATAAATTAATAATACAAGGGGAATGGGTGCATCCTTGGCATAAGTTGCAGTGCACCCAAAAGGGTTAATTGATGGGGTCAACATCAGAATGTAATTCCCTGCAGCCTGATTGATTGTTCTGCATCCTCAGCATTAGTCACCAGTGCCAAATTTACTATTAAACTATAATAAATTATTGGGGTCAAACCCCAATACTTCAGATCAAGCTTACCCCAAGTTAATGGGGAGCCCAATCTGGAATCTGCCCATAGGCAGGTTGCAACCCCTAGTTGGGGCTTCCCCCAATTAAGGAAGAATCCTGACATAACACCATCCAAGCCTCATCTAGGGGTCAGAGCCAAGGTGGGGCACCAGATCTGGGTGGTAGGGTGGAATGGGCCAAGGCAGCTGGCGCAGACACAATATGGGATCTGGCGAGCATCATCAGGGAGTGGCCCCAGCATTGGTATAAGAGCTGGCATTAGCACTGGGGCCAGCATCAGGAGGAGGTCCCAGCATTGGGGTTGACACCTGGCATTAGTGCTAGGGCTGGCATCAGCATGGGGGCTGGCATTGGGAGGAGGTCCCAGCATTGGGGTTGACACCTGGCATTGGTGCTAGGGCTGGCATTGGGGTGGGGTCAGCAACGGGAGGAGGTCCCAGCATTGGGAGGAGGTCCTGGCATCAGCGCTGGGGCCAGCATCAGCATAAGAGCTGGCATTGGGAATGACACCCCAGTAACCAGGGCTTGGTCACCCAGGCTAGTTTTGGGGGGCATTAGCCCCCTTAACTTGGCTTGCCCTCTCAGGTCAGAGGCCAGGGTCTGTCCCTCCTCCTTACAATCTTAGCTCTCACTGAGAACTTGGGTGACCCTGTAGTGAGCACCATTTTGTAGGAACCCAGCTGTATATGTGCTCACTGGTGCTAATGCCGCTGGATCCTACAAAAGTCTTAATAACTCTAATAAAAATTTACTAATAAAAAACTTAGGTTTTTATGAGTTTTTTATTAATAAGCCAGGGTAAAGATAAAAAGTGATCCCCTTGATATCCACCTGATCCATATTTAAACTGATTTTGAGGGTTGAGGGAAGTTTGAGAATATTTTTGGAATAGCTGTGACACCTTCTTAATTTGGAAATATGATAAACTCTCCTATAAGATCGTGGGAGATTTGAGTTACTGTTTGAAAAAATTGGTATGGGGTTTTGGGGCAGGATGTACCCATGCAGTAAGGTTTTGATGTACTTCAACCAATCACTACTAGATAAAGTATTTTCACCTTGGAGACCTCTGCCACGCCTATAAAAAGGGGGCCCTGCATAGGTGCTTTGAAGGATTTAGTGATGGTTGGGGGAGTACCTTCTGCTGGTTGTCCCAAAGTCCATCGCATGGTCAGAGTAATACAACCATTTGATTTTTTATTAATTGCCTAAGCAGATTTCATAATGGTGTTACCCTAATTAATAGGGTTCCACCAGGAATCAGCCAGTGTCCTTTGGCCAATATCCCCAATTTTTTTAGAAGTATTACTATTAAAATTACAATTAGAGTCATTGAAAACTTGTAAATGGCTGACAATTCCTCATTTTGGAAGAATTTGACCCAAGATATTCTTTCTCTGCAGCTGAGAGGACAAATTTCTGACAGTGGTGGAACCTTACAATTGATTTTTAACTATCTTCTTACTACCTAGAGCTTTTAAATTTGTTATACTTATGTATTTCTGATGACAATATAATAATCCATTAAAAAACTAATTTAAATAGTCAAAGTAAAAGGTTTTATATATAGAAAGTAAAATCATATATGTTTTTGATGTATTTGAAATATTGTTATGACTGAGCAGTTTGATATTTAGTTGATTTAAATGTTTCAAGTTAGCTGCCTTCCAGAATAGCTAGAGCTTTGAAATTTGACACACTTATATATCTCATGACAATAAAATATCCATTAAAAAATGTGAAAATTATGAATTTTGCAAAAAAGCATTTTTAAAATGATGAAATGTTTTACTCTTAATTATTTACTTGCTGTGGTGTCTGTCTGTCATGGAATACTGAGTTAAATTTTTAACTATCTTCCAGAATAACTGGAACATTGAAAATTGGGCACACTTATGTATCTCTAATGACAAAAGAATAATTTATAAAGAAATTAATTTAAATAGTCAAAATAAAAGTTATAAGGGGTGGAAGGCGAGTCGGTAAGGGCGTACGGCTACCAACCTGAAGGTTGCGGGTTCGATTCCCGCTCTTCGCACATCGATCGGGGTGCCAGCCAAAGGAAGCTATTGGCGGTTAGTAGGTCTAATAACATGAAAACCTTACCCATGACGTAACCAGAAAAATTTGAGTCCCGATCCGGAGGTGGAAAAACTTTCTTCGACGGAGTTGACCCTGTTCAGGTTTCATGTCGTTTCTTTCTTTCGGTAATGCCTGTCCCCTGGTCGGCTTGCCTCAGTTAATAAAAAAAATAAAAGTTATATATAACAAGTAAACATACTATGTTTTCAATGGTAGTTAATACATTATTATGACTGAGCGGTTTGATATTCAGTTAATTTGAGAGTTCCAAGTTAACTACCTTCCAGACTAGTTAGAGCTTTGAAACTTGACATATTTATATATCTCATATGATGATAAAATATCTTGAAAAATATAAAAATTGTTTTTAAAATGTTAAACCGTTTATTTATAATCTTGTTACATGCTTTTATAACTAACAATCTTGTTTGTGTTGGAATTTTGCGTCCTTCATTTAACACACTTCCTGACATAACCTATTAGAAGATTTTGCACAGTTGGTAAGGTCAGATGCCAATTTAATATCCCACCATATTTATAATTTATATAGTAAAATATATAGTTTTATATGTAGGGAGTGAAAATTTAATGTGTTTTTTAGCATTAAGTGGTTAAAAAATTTGATATGTTAATAATGGCAATTGGTGTATTGTTACAGCTGGTAAGTTTGATAATTGTTTGATTTGATAATTTAAATGGCTTTACCAAGCAGTTGATGGCCATTTGGTAATTATCAAGCTATTTAATTTACTTAAAGGTTTAAGCTGGCAAAATTTCAGAAAACCAAAGATAAAAGGCCTAGAAGCCTTTTGTTCTCTAAATTATTTATTGATTCTTTCATACTTTTTAGTGTACTTCTTTATTAATTGTTAGATATTTTTTAGGGTATATTCATAGTCAGTTCTTTATTCCAAAGATTTTATATAAATAGTTTGAATTGGGGTATTCTATGATCTGATGAGCTCAGATAATATTATATTCAATTACAAATTGATTAGGTGCTAGTATGGTTGGTCAGATAAAGTTAAAATTTGGAGTTAAATTTAAGATATTGTATGATTTGACCAAGTTTAGTATCAGAGCTTAGTAACTCCCCACTCAGCAACTTGATTCAATTACCTCAATGAACCTACCCAATTGACCTATCTCATATTGGGCTGATTATGAGCTTGCACTGGCACAGCCTTAGAGCTGTGTAACTGCTACACTTTGTACCCCATTTACCTTAAAAAAAGCTATCATTTGCGCCACTCAAACTAACAGCTTTACTATTGCCCTCATGGCCTGTGAGATGATTTTTTTACTTCAATATTATACCTCAAAGGAGCACTCTAAGGTTCTAAATGCTTACAGTAGTATAGTTTAATACCATAAAAACTATTATTTGTACTGCTCAGACTAACAGCTTTACTGTTTCCCTCATGGCCTGTGAGCTAACTTTTACTATAAAATATTACTCTGAGCAAAGCTTAAAGACTAAGATACTAATGATAGTATGATATAATATGAATAATACCATAAAGGCCTATCATTTGTGCCACTTGGACCAACAGCTTTGCTGTTGCTTTTGTGGCTGGGAAAATAGTAGCATGGCTCCAAATAAAAACTCTATAATATAATTAAGCTGTCAAAATTAACATAAACAATATGACCAAGTGCATCAGTAAAAATAAAATGTATTTAGTCAATGTTATCTGATTTAATTGAAGTATAGTAGAGATTAAATAAATAGAATTCTGTATAAGTCAACTATCAAAAGAGCATATATATTAATAATGCTATATATAAAATAAAAAGTAATATCAGCTAAAATTTAAAAATATTGAAAATACCTATTTATTTAGAATCTCAAATTTTGAAGAAAACTAAGCATGCTTAATATACATTTTAATCTATCACCATTAAAATATTACAATACTTATATTAAACAATAATATAATAGATCAAGTATAAAATCTCAAAACTTACCTATAAGATATTAACAAATGTTTAGGATGATAATAGTTTAAAGTGAAAACAAACTATACAAAAGTCCTATTTTATATTAGATCAAGTAAAAATATTAAAACTTACCCTGATATTGTTAGTAAACATTGACATTTACAATAGTTTATGCTAAATTGAAATCAATAAAAATTACTAAAATATTACCACCTAAGAATTATAACTCATTTTAAAAAGATCTTTGCAAATCAATTTTGATGATCACAGATTATCATACTGGATACATACATATAGTAAAAATAAGTGTAATCATCAAAAAGCTTACCTTGACAATCAGCTTAGATAATTATAGATGATCATTGTCAGGATAGGGGCAGAAGAAGTTTAGACTGACCTGCTAGCTGGGATGTGTGAGCACCCAAAAGGCAAGCCAGAATGCCAGTGGCATTGCTGCTTGTATGACGTTGTATGAAGCTGAAAATTGGGTAAAAATGACTCGTTGATGTAGGATGAGCATGAAAAGAAATCCAGTAATGAACCAAACAGAAACAACTCCCAGACCCTGAGGGTCTTGCTGCAGAGGATTGTACTACTGGGTTTACTACTTTGGGATTACTGGTGGAAGGGTTCATCACTAAAATAGACAAAGGGGCGGATCCTTGCTTGAAAATAAGATATATACAGCCACAAAATTCTGATATCTTGATAGTGGATAGCTTCAATAATGGGGTTAAATATCATGTTTTCATAACTTGATAATAGGCACCAACCCCAAGGATTAGGCTGGGTGGCAGGAGGTCCAGAAGGTCAAACTTCAGGTTTTTTCTGAACTCAAGCACACCTTGGACCAAATCTGGGTACAAGCCAAATATGCCCAGGTTTGTACAAGTGAGGTGCAAAACGCCCAGCCCCTTGTACCAGCTCAGACGTTAAAACAAACAAGCTATCAAATTAATGATTATGGTAATATTTGGCTGATCAGGGAATGGGGTTCAAAACCCATTCCATCTATAAAATCACATGCTTGGGTTAGATACTTCAATTGATAACTTGAGTGAAGTTAGTTTCAAAGTTTGCTATCTTTTCAGATGGAAGCATGCGCCTATTGGTGCATCAAGACTTTGGACCACTTCTGCTGATCTAGAATTACCTTGACAATGTTTAAAGATCTTTGCTTGTGACCAACATTCCTCATTGGTTGACTTTTTAAAATAAACTTTCCTGTTATCTTGCGTTTTATTTTATGATTTCTTGGGCGAACCTGTGCGCAGACCTCTTCAAGGAGGTCTCCAACAACGTTGGACATTACATTTTACCTCAATTAACTAAAGTTTCTAGTGCACCATTGGGCCACCCCAGTCCCCTCCAGATCAAGGCATGCAAGCCACCTGGCACCAATTTACATTTGGTTATGGACTCCCCTTTGGGGTCCACCCAAGTTTTGTTATTTCTTGGTTATCTTATACTATATACCACGTTGTAAACCCTTGCTTTGGGTCCCTTCTGCTCTGGCACCCTATGAGGTGCTCTGTTTCCCATTTTATGAATGGCTAGTTCCCTAGCAGTGTGGGTTTGCATCCTGAACCACCTCTCAGGGAATGAGAGAGTTACAGATACTCTTTTAACATTAGTTGACCAACCTTTTTAACTTATGTGCATCATAATTATCCATGTGTGACTTTCTTTATGTGTAAACTGGGTGCGCTGGCCTTTTGTCACTGCCACAATAGTGCTCACCACAGTATTCTAGTTTGGTTTTGTATTGGTACACCATGGCGTTATTCTTGCAACTACCAACTGGGAAGTGCCCACTTTTTCTGCTCATACCTGGTGATCTCAGAATTTTTGTGATCCTGTTGTCATTATTCCCCGCCTTTCTTCTGATATTTACTCAGAAATTCAACAGGCCTTGGCTTCCCTCATGCCAAAAGCTTCTTTGGATAATAACAATTTGTTTGGTTCTCATCCGCTTTTGTGGGGAGTGGATTTGCTGTATCAGCTGTCTCCAGATGTGGCTGACTGGGTTTTTGCAGTGTTCCACGCACATCTGCTTTTGTGGCAATCAGTGGAGGATTTGGAGCATGTCTTAGAGCAACGTTATCTTGACGTAGCAACCATCCATCCTTTCTATGAGTTCTTTTCTTTGTGTCAAGTTGGTCATCCTGTAAAAGTATATTTGAATGAATTTTTTAAAAAAGCCCAGGCCCTACCATTACCCAACATCATTAAAATGTCATTTTTCTAATCTACCTTAGACCTCTCCATGAGAAACTCCCCAATCTGGCAGTTACCCCTTCCAACTTTGACCATCTGATTGAAGCTCTTTGGGGTGATTTTACCACTCCAACTCAGAAGGGGCCAGGTAATTTGGCCATCATGGTTTCACCTGGGTCAGCCCTTATAAATATGGGCCCCAAAAAGTCATGTGTGTCCCTCAAAATAAAGGAATTTTATCCTTCTAAACATTTGTGTTCCGCAAAATTTGAAGCCAAACAGGGTCTAGCCCTGAGTCTAAATTAAATATTTCAAATGATTCTACCATGATGATGTCATCTGCAGATGCCCCTATAAAAGCTGTGTTCCTGACTAGTGGTATTCCCTTGAAGAAGGCAGAGCTTTTCACTGATCCCCTCCCTATTTTGGTGGAAGTTGAGGGTCTGGGAGCATCTAAACTTAAACTTAACAAAAATGAATCAATAATGATGGTTTTCCATCACACTGCATTTCTGAGGTGCAAGCCAAAGCATCTATTAAGGGCTTGGTGGTGATATCCCTGGATAACGAAGCACACCTGTCCATTGGAGCAGGTATGGGGTCACTGGAGCCTGAAAACGCGTTTTATAATACAAATGTTATATCATAAAATGCTGTTTATTAGATCTTATGGATTGGACGATGACCAAATTTCAGTATATCAAATAACCCCTGAGAACCCTCATTTGACCCCTACCATGATCCGCCGCACTCAGGAGGTGAAAAATAACTTTGTTTCAAATATGATAAGATGTATGCACCTGCAGAAGATATGGTGGGATATGTGGCCTCAGTATTAAGAGTGGCCAACTATCCCTCTCCATTTTATAATTCAAAGACATACCCTGAAGGCTTGTTTAAGCCAGAGAAAGAATTTTCTGGTGAGGTGTTGGCGTTTTCTGCTTCTAATAAAGACCATTCTGGATACTTTTTGTTGGCTGCTACCCTTTCATCCTTTTTATAGAAGATCAGCACAACTATTTTGGTGGATACTGGAGCCTCTGAGAATTTTATTGACAAAAACCTAGCTGACTACCTTGAGTTGTGTTAATTGCCAGGTGGTATGGCTAGAGGAGGGGCTTCCCAAGATATTTCCACTCTGAAAATCATTGGGTTAGTGGACTATCAAGTTGGCACCTATCATTTGTCCAACCACTTCTAAGCTATCAAAAACCTTTTGTAACCCATCATTTTGGGCTCATAGTGGTGGAGAAAGTTTGATTTCAGGACTAACTTTAGAGAAAATACCCTATCCTTGTCTTTAATAAATGGTCACAAGTTGTTTGTTCCTTTGGCTGAAGCCAACTTTCAGGGCAATTTGCCCCACTGGCCAAATATTCACACTATAAGTCTTGCCCAGTTGCTGAAGCCCTCTGTGGAGGTTCCCCTACCTTCCTGTTTGGAGGGGTTGGAGTCTTCATTTGATGCCACTTCAGCTAGTGCACTACCAGATCATTCATAGTTTGATTGCGAGTTCAAGCTCACTGTGAATCTGGTGAGTATATCTTACCATAATTTACTCATTGACTGTATGGAAGGATGTGGCTTTAGATGTGTGGGTTAAGGAGCAGTTAACCAAAAGGTGTATTTTTCAATGAACCTCCCCTGTGTGTTCCCCGCTTCTCTTTGTTGAGAAGGCTGATGGTACCTTATGCCCATGCATAGACTATGGTAATCTTAACAACGTCATCATACCAGACTTACATCCCATCCCCTGGGCTCATAGATTGCACGCTATGTGGAAAAGGATAGATTATTCTCCAAGCTGGATTGTTTAAATGCATTCAATCAGATCCATATCAATAAGGGCCAGGAGTGATTAACTGCATTCTGAACCATAAAAGTAATCTTCCAATTTCAGGTTATGTCCTTTAGGCTTAAGAATGTCCCTGCTATCTTTCAACGTCAATTTGATGCAGCTTTGGGGGACCTGCTGGGGGTATTCGCGGTAGCCTACATGGATGATATTTTGGTATTTTCCCCTGACAATGAGTCCCATGCAGTACACCTTAGGCAGGTGGTGGAGCGTTTGAGGGCTGCCAAACTTATGTTGAAAATCAGTAAGTGTGAGTTCTTTAAGTCCCAGGTCACCTTCCTGGGCAACGTCGTGTTTGACCAAGGGCACATGATAACTCCAGATAAGGAGAAAGCAATTCATGAGTGGCCCACTCCAACCTCTGTTAAGGAAGTAAAGAGCTTTTTGGGGACGTTTACGTTCCTTAAGAAGTTCACACCAAACCTTTCTGAAGTCGCAGCGCCTTTGTATAAGGCAGGTGGGGCAAAAGTACTTCAGTGGTCCTCATTTTGGAGAATGCCTTCCAAGCTGTAAATTGTATGTTGCTATCTACCTCCATTCTTCACCATGTCGACCCCAATAAAGAGTTCATTGTTGCTTCAGATGCCTACAACTTTGCCATTGCGGCGTCCTTATTACAAGTAGGAAAAGATGGAATAGAGCATCCAGTGGGATATTTTTCTAGGAAGATGTCCCTACCAGATTTAAACTACGCCGTATATGATAAAGAGTTATTGGCAGTGGTTGAGGCGCTTATCTATTGGCGTCATCTCTTGCATGGCTCATCCCAACCCTTCCACATATGTACAGATCACCGTGCCTTACTGTACTACCGCGCACCTCATGTCTTAACCTCACGGCAGACCTGCTGTAATGAGACCCTGCCCAACTTTCATTTTCTTAAGAGTTTACAAATGGCAATGATAATGAATTGACGGATGTTTTGAGCCATAATCCTGCACTAGCTCCCAATCCTAAGGAGGTTGAGGTGCATAATACCCAATTAATGATTCCACTGAGTAAGACTGAATCTCAACCTTCCTCTCCCTTGGCCAGTGGGCCAGCGCTCGCTTCTCTAGAAATTGCGGAGATATATGGTATGTTCAGGAAGGTTGTCCTTTCCCAGCCTTTGTCATCAGAATATACAATGGTCCTTGAAAAGATTGTATTGAATTAAGAGGATATTACCAGAGGTTACCACGTAAAGGATGAGATGGTGTGGTTTCAGGGGCGCCTATGGGTTCTGGCTGGACCACTTTGCCTGGAAATCATCTGGAACCATTATGATGGGATCACCGTTGGTCATCCTGGGAAGGCGAAGACCCTGAAGCTTATTTGCTGCACATACAATTGAAAGGGATTAGCCGCTCAGGTAGGTAGATATTGTAAAGAGTGCCTAGTCTGCAATCAAATTAAACCAAACCGCCAGCCTTTAGCAGGGCTATTGGTACCAGTTCAAAAGGCTGATGGGCCTTAGAATTCCCTATCTGTTGATTTTATTGTTGTTTTGCCTGTATCAAATGGATATGATTCTATCATGGCGGTGGTGGACAAGTTTATGAAGTTCGCCCACTTTATCCCTTGCAGGACCACAGTTACCATAGTAGTGATGGCAAGGTTGCTTGCTACTAATGTGTTTGCTCTTCATGGTGTCCCTCAGGAAATTATTAGCAATCAGGGGTCCCAGTTCACCTCTGTCCTTTGGGAAACGTTGTGTAAGACTCTGAAAATCCGTCCCTGCCATTCAACTGCCTATTATCCCCAATCAGATGGGCAGACAGAGCGAGTGAACCAGTTCCTTGAACAGTTCTTGCGGTGTTACACTGCTGCAGATCATTCATATTGGGTTTCCCATCTTCCGATGGCCCAATTCAGTTATAACAATGCACAACATGCATAAATCAGTTGTTCACCCTTCTTCGCCAACTATGGCTTCAATCCCACCTTCAACAGGGAGCACCGTTGTGGATCCAAGGTGGAGGCGGTGGTGGACTTTGTAAAAATGATCAAGAAGATACAACAAGGGGTGAGCACAAATTTAGATACAGCCATGCAGGCTTACAAGGAGTAGGCTGATGGTAAAAAATGGGTTGGACCTGCGTACAAGGAAGGAGATCTTGTGATGCTGGATACTAAAAACATCCCTACTCAAGCAATTGTGTAAAAACTGGGACCAAAGAGGATTGGGCTATACCTCATTGTCAAAAAGGTGGGCCCCACCTCATACCAGTTGGATCTTCCCCCTCATTTCAAATCTTTTCAGTATTCCATGAAAGCAAACTCACATTGTTTAAGGGCCCCTCTCCAGAGTCTCCCAAAGATTATCTCATGGATGGGGCGCCATAATGGGAAGTGGAGGAGATTATTGCCTCTCATTGGGTAAGAAGAAGGCTCTATTATCTCATATCCTGGAAGGACATTGATGCAGTGAAGAAAAGTTGGGTTCCAGAATGTGACTGCGTGCATGCCCAAGAGTTAATTCCAGAATTCCATGAGCATTTCCCTGAGGCTGCTGGATCAAAGTCCAATCCAGTTGTCACTGCTATGAAGTTGGCCCCTGCCAATAAAAACTTTTCCTTGGCGAATGCCCCTGGAGGGGGTGGAGCTCAAGAAGGAGGAGAGGGTAATGTCATGTTTTCATGACTTGATAATAGGCACCAACCCCAAGGATAAAGCTGGGTGGCAGGAGGTCCAGAAGGTCAAGCTTTACTTTCTTCCTGACCTCAAGCACATCTTGGACCAACGCTGGGTACAAGCCAAATATTCCCAGGTTGGTACAAGTGAGGTGCAAAAACTCTCAGCCCCTTGTATCAGCTCAGGCATTAAAATAATCAAGCTATCAAATTAACAATGATGGTACTATTCAGTTGATTGGGGAGAGGGGGTTTGAAATCTGTTACATTTATGAAAACATGCGCTCAGGTAAGATACAACATCAATTGATCACTCAGGTGAAGTCAGTTTCAAAGTTTACTATCTTTTCAGATGGAAGCATGCGCTTATTGGTGCATCAAGGCTTGGGATTATTTCCATCAACCCTGAATTACACCAATGATATTTAAAATATGTTCGCTTGTGACCAACGTTTTTTGTTGGTCAACTTTTTACTATAAACTTTCCTGTTATCTTAGTTTTATCTTATGGTTCCTTGTGTGAACCTGTGCACAGACCTCTTTGAAGAGGTCTGTCATGTGAACATGATATAATAGTGGGGACCAACCCCAAAGACAAGGCTGGACGCCAGGAGGCCCAGAGGGTGAAGTTGCAGGCCCTTCCTGACCTGAAGCACACCCTGGACCAACGCTGGGTTCAGGCAAATTATGCCCAGGTTGGGACCAGTGGTGTGCCAAACGCCCAGCCCCTGAGGACGAGCCAGGCGTTAAAACGAATGATATTGAATGAATGCAGACAGTTTGATTCAGTTTATCAAGGAGCGGGGTTTTGAAACCCAATCCATTATCGAAATAATGCTCTTGGGTCAGATTCAACTTCAATCAATCACTCAAGTGAAGCCAGTTTTAGCCTATTTAACCAACTCAGATGGCAGTGTTGCCCTATTGGTGAGTCAGTGCTTGGGCCTACTGTGGCATAACCCTAATTCCCCCACTCAAGCTTAAATATGTTTTCCCTAACCAACATTCCTTGTTGGTTGACTTTCCCAAATAAACTTAAACCCTGTTTACATTATTTTTAAATTTTATGATATTCTGATAGCTATTGTGCGTGAACCTCTTCAAGGAGGTCTTGCACTCCATCACCCTTGCCATGGCAAGCACCATGAAGCTCTCCCCTCATGTAGCATTTGTCCGCCCAGGATCCCTCCAACCTAGGTTGTTTAGCCCCATTCTATATGTGCACTGCGTTGCCTTTATAGGGGCTTTTATTGTAAAATTTGCTATTATATGCCTAAGTGGTTATGGCTCCAGCACTCTCTGCTGGGCTCTAATTACTTTAGCACTAATGGCTAGTTCCCTGGCGTTGGTCTGGTACACTGCGCACTGCCACTCTGGGAACAGGAGAGTTATAGACACTCTCCTTACATTAGTCAACCAACCTATTTTTCTTATGTGCACAAACTTATTCCGTGTGGAACTTTTCTGAAGTGGAAACAGTGGCCATCAGCTGTGGGCCCCAGCTGTTGTTAGTCGCACTGCTGTTTCCTATTTTTCCTGAAGGATGGAGCAACTTGGCATTATTCTGGTTGACTCCAACTGGAAAGTATCCACCTTCATGTTCATACCTGGTGGATTCAGATGTTTCGATGTCCAAAAGTCATGATTTCCCAACTTAGCACCAAATGTATTAAATTTTATTCTGATAAACAAATTTTCCATCGCCATTGTAGTCAGACAATGCCAGTGGAATTGGCACAGATGGGCCTGTGGGTGTTGGCCTTGGATAACGTGGGCATTTTGTCGCAGCTCCAGGAATAGGGTTGTTCATGTATAAAAACGCATTTTATAATGAAACCCTAGACTCTATCTCTGAACCATTTATTAGTTCATATGGCCTGGATGAGTACCCTATTCCAGTGTATCAGATTACCCCTAAGAACCCACAGTTAACCTCTACCATGATCTGGCATACTCAGGAGATGGAGAAGGAAATTTTATTTAAAATATAATTAAGTATATGCACCTGCAGAAGGAATGGTGGGGTGTGGCCTCAGTATTAAGAGTGGCCAAATATCCCACCCCTTTTTTGATTCCAAAAATAATTATGTTTGCATGCTTGAGCCAGATGATGAAATGTTTGGTGAAGTGTTGTCAAAGTCTTCCATAAATAAAGACCATTCCAGATATTTTCTATTAACTGCCACCCTCTCCTTTAGGGAAGCTCACCACTACTATTTTGGTGGATCCTGACGCTTCTGGAAACTATATGGACCAGTACTTAGCCGACTACCTTGGGCTGAGTTACTTGCCAGGTGATGTAGTTAGAGGAGGGGCGTCCCAAGGTATTTCTCACTCTGAAGATCATTGGGACAGTGGACTATCAGGTTGGCAAGTACCACTTGTCTGATCGCTTCAGTGCAATCAAAAACCTCCTGTTCCCTATCATTTTGGGTGTGGAGTGGTGGCAGAAGTTTGACATTAGAACTAACCTGAAGAAGAATACCTTGTCTCTCACCATGAAGAATGGTCACACATTTGTTGTGCCTCTGTCAAAAGAAAACGCCCCAGGCAACTTGCCCCATTGGCTCCACCGTATCCCTTGTCGCTTTGCCTCAATGCAGAAGCCCTCAGTGGAAATTCCTATACCTTCTTGATTGGAGGGTTTGGAATCCTCTTTTGATGCAGCGTCTGCTAACGCACTCCCTGAGCACTCTAAGTTTGATTGTGACTTCAAACTCACTGTGGATCTGGTGCATATCTCTTCCCCTATTTACCCAAAGACTGTTTGGGAGGAGGAGGCATTAGATGTCTGGGTAAAAGAACAGTTAGCCAAGGGTGCGATTTTTCAGCGTACCTCCCCTGTATGCTCCCCCTACTCTTTGTGGAGAAGTCTGATGGTACCTTACGCCCCTTCATAGACTATGGTTACCTTAACAACGTTACTGTACCAGACCTCCATCCCATCCCTTTGGAGTCCCAGATTGCACGCTATGTGGAGAAGGCGAAGGTCTTCTCCAAGCAGGATTGCCTCAACGCGTTCAATCAGATTAAGATTAAAAAGGGACAAGAGTGGTTGACTACATTCTGTACCAGAAAAGGGATCTTCCAGTTTCAGGTTATGCCCTTTGGGCTTAAGAATGCCCCTGCTATCTTTTAACGCAGCATTGATGCAGCATTGAGGGGACATGTTAGGGGTATGCGCAGTCACCTACATGGATGATATCCTGGTGTTATCCCCTGATCAGGAGACCCATGCAGTTCACCTTCAGTAAGTGGTGGAGCGTTTAAAGGCAGCTAGCCTTACACTGAAAATTTCTAAGTGCGAGTTCTTTAAGTCCTAGGTCACATTTTGAGCAACGTCGTGTTCAACCAAGGACACATGATAACTCCAGACAAGGAGAAGGCGAATTGTGAGTGGCCTACCCCCACCTCAGTTAAGAAATTTATAGAGCTTTTTGGGATGTGCACGTTCCTCAAGAAGTTCACTCCCAATCTGTCTGAGGTGGCAGCTCCCCTATACAAGGCTAGCGGTGCCAAGGTGCTTCAGTGGTCCCCCACTTTGGAGGATGCTTTCCAAGCAGTGAAGTGCACCCTGTTGTCCATGACTGTTCTTCACCATGTCGACCCTTCAAAGGAGTTCATTGTGTCAACTGATGCCTCCAACTTCGCCATAGCGGCCACCTTGTTACAAGTAGGTGAAGATGGGATATAGCATCCGGTGGGATATTTTTCTAGGAAAATGTCTTTGCCAGAGTTGAATTACGCTGTTTATGACAAGGAGTTACTAGCAGTGATGGAGGCACTGACATATTGGCATCACCACTTGCATGGCTCTACCCAACCATTCCATGTATGCACAGACCACCGTGCCTTGTTGTACTACCGCGCTCCTCATGTCCTAACCCCACAGCAGACCCGTTGGCATGAGACCCTTGCCAAATTTGCATTCACATATGAGTTCACCAAGGGCAAGGATAATGGTTTGGTGGATGCTTTGAGTTGCAACCCTGCTTTAGCCCCTGATCCCAAGGAGTTAGAGGTGCACAACACCCAGGTTATGATCCCTCCAAGTTTCATTTTGTCGTTACTTCCCTTTCCCCTGGTTAATGGGCCAGCGCTTGCACCTTTGGATAACGTGGAGGGATATGGTATGTTCAGAAAGGTTGTCCTCTCTCAGCCTCTGTCAGGTGAATATGCTATGGTCCTTGCAAAGAGCACATCAAATCAAGAGGATCTATCCAGGGGCTATCATGTAAAGGATGAGATGGTGTGATTACATGGACGCCTTTGGGTACCTGCTGGACCACTGCGCCTGAAAATCATTTGGGACCATCATGATGGAATCACCATTGGTCATCCGGGGAAAGCAAAGACCTTGGAGTTGATACATCGCACATACAATTGGAAGGGCTTGCCAGCTCATGTGGGCTGGTATTGTAAAGAGTGCCTGGTATGCAACCAGATGAAACCCAATCGTCAACCTTTAGCAGGGTTGTTGGTACCAGTCCAAAAGGCTGATGGGCCCTGGACTTCCATCTTGGTTAATTTCATTGTGGAGTTACCAGTCTCAGATGGTTATGATGCCATCATGGTAGTGGTGGACCAGTTCACAAAGTTTGCTCACTTTATTCCTTTCAGAACCACCATAACCGCAGCTGAGATGGCTAGGCTTTTTGTTATCCATGTGTTTGCGCTACATGGGGTCCCCCAAGAAATTATCAGCGACTGGGGACCCCAGTTTACCTCCGTTTTTTGGGAAAAATTGTGTAAGACTCTTCAGATCCGCCCTTGCCATTCAACTGCCTATCACCCTCAATCAGATGGGCAGACTGAATGGGTTAGGCAGTACTTGGAACAGTTTCTGCGGTGTTACATTGCTGCAGATCATTCAGATTGGGCTTCTCACCTTCCCATGCCCCAGTTTAGCTAAAACAATACCTTGCACTCTTTTATTAGCTGTTCCCCTTTTTTGCCAGCCATGGCTTTAACCCCACCTTTAACATGGAGCCCAGCTGTGGGTCAAAGGTTGAAGTGGTGGTGGACTTTGCTAAGACAATCAAGAAGGTTCACCAGGGGGTATTCACAAGCTTGGAGGTGGCTATGCAGGTATATAAGGAGAATGCTGATGGGAAGCGCCGAGTGGGTCCTGCATACAAGGAAGAGGATCTCGTGATTCTTGATGCTTGTAACATCCCAATCAAGCAGCCATATAAGAAGCTGGGACTAAAGAGGATTGCCCCTACCGCGTTGTTAGAAAGGTGGGCCATGCCTCATACCAGCTAGATCTCCCCCTCATTCTGGATCTTCTCTGTGTTTTATGAGAGCAAACTGACGTTTTTTGAGGGCCCCACCAGAGACTCCTGAGGCCTATCTTGTGGATGGGGCGCCAGAGTAGGAAGTGGAAGAAATAGTTGCCTTACGCCATGTTAAAAGAAGACTCAAGTACCTGGTATCCTGGAAGGGCTTTGATGCTGCGGAAAACAGTTGGGTTCTGGCGCATGACTGTGTGCATGCCTAAGATCTGATTGACGCCTTCCACCAGCGTTTTCCCCAGGCTGCTGGGTCCCAACCTAAAATGACCGTCGCTGCCATGAAGTTGGCCCCTGCCCACAAGAACTTTTCCCTGGCGCAAGCCCCTGGAGGGGTGGTTGAGCCCCATTGGGAGGAGAAGGTAATGTCATGTAAACATGACATAATAGTGGGGACCAACCCCAAAGACAAGGTTGGGAGCCAGGAGGCCCAGAGGTTGAAGTTGCAGGCCCTTACTGACCTGAAGCACACCCTGGGCCAACGCTGAATTTGGGCAAAATATGCCCAGGTTGGGACCAGTGGTGTGCCAAACGCCCAGCCCCTGACGACAAGCTAGGCGTTAAAACAAATGATATACTGAATGAATGCAGATGGTTTGATTTGGTTTATTGAGGAGCAGGGTTTCAAAACCCATTCCATTTTCAAAATAACGCGCTTGGGTTGGATTCAACTTCAATCAATCACTCGAGTAAAGTCAGTTTTAGCCTATTCAACCAACTCAGATGGCAGTGTCACCCTATTGGTAAGTCAGTTCTTGGGCCCACTGCAGCATAACCTAATTCCCCCACTCAAGCTTAAATATGTTTTCCCTAACCAACATTCCTTGTTGGTTGACTTTCCCAAATAAACTTAAACCCTGTTTACGTTATTTTTAAATTTTATGATATTCTGATAGCTCCTGTGCGTGAACCTCTTCAAGGAGGTCTTGCACTCCATCACCCTTGCCATGGCAAGCACCATGTAGCTCTCCCCTCATGCACCATTTGTCCGCCCAGGATCCCTCCAACCTGGGTTGTTTAGCCCCATTCTATAAGTGCACCGCGTCACCTTTATAGGGGTTTTTATTATAAAATTTGCTATTATATGCCTAAGTAGTTATGGCTCCAGAACATTCTTCTGGGCTCTAATCACATGGGTACTATTGGCTAGTTCCCTGGCATTGGTCTGGTGCACCGCGCACTGCCACGCTGGGAATGGGAGAGTTATAGACACTCTCCTTAAAAGGTCTCCAACAACGTTGGACATTACATTTTATCTCAATTAACTAAAGTTTCTGGTGCACCATTGGGCTACCCCAGTCCCCTCCAGATCAAGGCATGCAAGCCACCTGGCACTAATTTACATTTGGTTATGGACTCCCCTTTAGGGTCCACCCAAGTTTTGTTATTTCTTGGCTATCTTATACTGTATACCACGTTGTAAACCCTTACTTTGGGTCCCTTCTGCTCTGGCACCCTATGAGGTGCTCTGTTTCCCATCTTATTAATGGCTAGTTCTCTGGAGGTCTGGGTTTGCATCCTGCACCACCTCTCAGGGAATGAGAGAGTTACATATACTCTCTTAACATTTAATTCTCAGAAGTTTCTTTCATATTGGATCTAGTTGACTATGGTGGGAGTGACTATAATTATCAAAACTGGTAAAGACCATCCAGTGTAGGGGCTGATGGGCCACCAAGTTAGTGTCATCAGGACTTTGATAAGAAGAATTGAAGTGAAATAAAAAATTAGGCAATAGTGGGAATTTTAGTAAAATAAAAATAAAGAGAATTGACCAATAATTTTCTCAATGCAATGCAACTGATTAAATAGTGTTTAATTTTAGTAGTAGTTCCAAGCAGGGATCAGGGCCCTCAAATTTGACCTAAACCAGTAAATTTTGGGGGAGAGTGAAAAATAATTTCAATCAGAACTGACATTGAAGGATTTGGCAGCAGGCTGAGTCACTATTGGTTTATCTATAAATGCCTGGACTGAGGATTGACTTCATTTTTGTCAGTTGGTGCAATGGCATCTGGCCCAATGGGTAATGGGGATTCCCCAGGGCCACCCCATATAGAGGTAGTCCCAATTGGTTGGAAATAGCTTTGGGATGCCCAACCCACCCATGCCTGGTCGCTGTGGCATTTGTTCAACTGAATGAGTTGCATTGGATGCAAGTTCCAATTCTTCAGATAGGGGTTTTAAATTATCTGTGATAGTACTCAAAGGTATCATCTTCTCATCAGAAATCATGCCTGATGATTTCAAGGGGTGTTTGGTGTTGGTGATTGTGCTGCTAGCTGACTCAAGACTGTCAGTGATTCTAGGCAAGAATTTGATACTTGTCCCTTCTTGACTATTGGTTTTAATCATTGGGCTTTATTCCTGTTAGTTTTGGACCTTTCATCTTCAATTCAGTAATATTGGTGCAGATTTCATTAATTTGGCAGACAAGTTTGGCAGAGGTGAGTGCAGGCACTGGGGGAGGAATCTTCAGATTAAGCGTTGTTACCCAGCACTCATCTACACATGGGCAAGGTCACCCTGGGTGATGAGGAGTACAGCTACCCTCTTTGGACCCTTCTTATTTGGAAATGGGAAAATTGCCAAATCCATGCAAAGGGGATGTTCCCCTGGACCTACAATCATACTGAAAACAAACTTCTAGTGTAATAAAGTATAATCATAAAAAAGCTTATCTTGAAAAGATAACAATTAACACAGAAAAAAGATACTGAAGAACAATTTAGATCTCAGATGATCATAATGAAAGTAAGCATCTATTAATTTTATTAATTAATAGATACAGGTAAAAAAATATGTAAACCAATAAATCTGTACCTTAAGATGAGCTCAACAGCACCCTTCAGATTTAAGTATTTCATGCTAGGATCAAGCATTTAATAAAAATATTAAATAAAATTTCTTTTTGATAATCTGATAAAGGTAAATATTTAGTAGATACTTTTATTAAGTAATCAAAAACCCTTTACTTGTTTATCTATGCAATAAAAGTATAAAATTGCAATTTAAGTGGGATAATAAAAACAACTATCTAGTTAATATTTTTCCTAAATCATAAATAATTAAAGCCTATTAATGTGCTTACCTTTGCATTAAAATTTTAATTCTGAAGTTTAATAAGGGGTATAATCAACAAAAATTAAGTGCTTTGAAAATTTTATACATTATTATGTTGCTTAGCTTATATATATATTTATATAAAGTTGTTTATACTTAATTAAAAATGTAATAGCTATTTATATGTTAACATACATTGTTAAATCCTTCATGGAATCAATTTACATCAACCTTATGTTAAGCTTATCAGTGGATCTTAATTTATATGTGCCTCTATTGGGTAAAATTTATGGCTTAAGTTTTATAATGATTATATATTACAGTTTATATTCAAATTAATGGTAGCATATCATCTAATATAGTAATTAGTATCAGAGAATTGGAGAATCTGTTTTATAAATTTCAAGAATACTCCAAGCTACCCCAAATTGGCTGATCATCAGGGTGGGGGTAGAAAAGCTAGATTTGATAAAAATCACATTGATTTCTCTTAGGAAAAAAGAAATTTCTTAAAAAAAGCTCCAAAAAGTATGAAATAATCAATAAATTATGAATCCTCAATAAAACTCTTTTTGAAGTTGGTGTCATCTTCTAACCTGATTTATAGAAGTTTGCTCACAAATACAAATTAAAGCTTATGTTGGATTGGGTCCAAGTGTAAACTATAAGCAACTTAGAATATACAGTGCTGAGTATATACATTACAAATGGCTCTTATAAGCTAGTTTAAAATATGGCACCAACTTCAAAAAGTTTTATTGACTATTTATAATTTCTCAATTATTTTAAGCTTTTTAGAGCTTTTTTAAAGGAGATTCTTTCCCCCTTTTTTGTTGGCAGTTCTTTTTTCCTCACAAAAATTTAAAGTCAGTTCTTTTTTTCTCAAAAAATCTGGTGCATGTTTAAAGTGCTTATCCCCCTATTTTATTTTAAAAATCCCTATCTCTATATATCATTTTTGAAGGGTGGTTAGCCGAATGGGTAAAACTGCTTCCACCCCTAGTGCAGGTTTTGAGTCCAAACTTTACTGGCTAGAAAACATTCTCGGTGTGGTATATTTGTCCCAAGGTCGACCCACCTCGAATAATTTTTTTTATATATCATTTTTGAGGCTTCACTATTTCTATATAAAAAAGTCGTTGTCTATATATTGTATATAGTATCTCGTAACCAACTATACTATTGATTCATTTTATTAAATTTAGTTGCTTTTATTGGTCGATCTATGCTGAATTTACTGGTCGCTATCTATATTAATTGATTTTACTAAATTTAGTTGGTTTTATTGGTCGAATTATGCTAAATTTACTGATCGGCATCTAAAATAATTCGTTTTGTAAATTTAATTAATTTAATTGGTCAATCTATACAAAGTTTACTGATCGCCATCTACAATAATTCATTTTACAAATTAGTTGATTTTTTATTCGAGGTGGGCCGACCTGGGGACGATACCGCACCGATTAAAGGGAAATCGAATAAATGGGAAAGGAGGATAAAATCCGGAAAACCTCCATGCGCAGCGTATGATAGGTCAGAAACTCCATGGACCGCCTTTGCTATTTGCTATCTCGGTTCGGGGCATTGGTGCGCAACGCCAACGCAGTCATAATTGTCCCCTACCCAAGTTCCTGTACCGGAATCGAACTCGGGGAGGCAATCAAATTAGTTGATTATATTGGTCAAATTATGCAAAAACGATAGCCAACTATGATGATTTAAGCTCATCCCGCTATGATCTCATACTTGCCTAGATTTTGAATACACCCCTAACCATAGGACATATATCATGGCAAAGTTGCTTCAAAGCTATCGCTTAACCAAAACTGGAATTAAGTTTATCCAGCGATGAACATTCCCACAATTGAAGTCCACCGCTTCTGTCCATTTTAATATACTTACTAAATTAATGGTCGGATACTGGGCCAATCTTTAAAAAAGTAAAATGGGACCTAAATTGGAGAATCCTCTTTTTTGAAAAAGATTATCCAAATTGGTCAAGTAGTTTCACAGTTATGTGAACAAACAGAATATATATAGGTCGAATTGAGAACTTCCTCCTTTGTTAAAGCCGGTTAAAAAGGGTATTCGATTAGCTTATATGATATGCATGTGATATGGTATTTGATATAGATCAAAATTTAAAATACTCTGAATTCAGAATGTGTTAGAGAATAAATTAAGAAATATCATACTAAAAAGGTTATTCGATTAGCTGCATGTAATATGTATATAATATAGCATATGATATATGGATCACTTGTATGGATCAAAACAAAATATTCTGAAATTAGGGTAGGCAACGATGGGAGGATACCCCAGTGGTAGAGTATGGACCCTCTACCACTGCCTCCCGAGTTCGATCCCAGTAATGGACTTTGGGTAGGGGACGATTTTGACTGTGTTGGTTTTGCGCACCAATGCCCCGAACCGAGATAGCGAATAGCAAAGGCGGTCCATAAAGTTCCTGGCCTATCATACGCCGCGCATGGAGGTTTTCCAGGTTTTATCCTCCTTTCCCATTTTCTTCACTCCCCCTCATCGGTGCGGTATCGTCCCCAGGTCGGCCCACCTCGAATAAAATTAAATTAAATTAAATAATCAAACTTATAATAGAGTTTACCCGATTAGCTACATATAATTATAAGCTAAAATTCTAAATACCAGATCAGAACAAAAACCTTTTTTAATTAGATTAGATCAATTAAATAGCAGTAAAACATCTAAAAGTTATCCAACTGGCTACATATATATGTATATACTAAAACTCCAAATTTTAGATTAAAACTAAAACCATCTTTAATCAGATTATATTAATAAGATAATAGTAAATCAAGATGCAAAAAATAAAGTTTATCGGGTTGCTTACATATGATATAGTTACAACTTTAATTTTTAGAACCATATTAGATTGATATACAACTGAAGATATGGTATTGCATTGAAAAGGTATATGGAGAATCTGGTATATATACAAATAAATAAATCTGATAGTTTTATTCATGATAAACGGAGTTACCCGGCGTTGCTCATGTTTATTTATGAGCTCGCACTGACAGCCAAAGGCTGTGCCAGCACTATGCTTGAGCCACTCGGACTACCAGCTCCGCTGTTGCCCACGTGGCTGGTGAGCTGGTATCCTAAATCTACTTGATAATCTATAATAATTACTTAAAACTAACATTGGTTTTTGTTGAGTTTCAGGTGAGCAGTTTGGTGAATTATTCAACAATATTTGTCAAACTTCACCCACTCGCCCAAATAGATTGAACCCATCAGGCTCGATAATTTCAGATTCGATCTTATTTGCCAATTCTCACCACTCACCTAAATAGACTGACCCTATCAGACTCAAAGGTTTCAGATGTCAGTCAGTCCATCAGTCAGTGAAATTTATTTAGATGGGCTCAGATCAAAGTTTAGTAGCTCCTCTCGGCAGCTTCATTCGATTATCTCGATGAACCTACCCTGATCGACCTACCCAATCACACTTAAGTTGATTATAACGGGTAGGCTCATCTAAAAACCTTTGATTTTTTTTATCAGACGGGGGCCAAGTTTAAACCTTAATTTTATAAAAATCATTTTATAAAAATCGGATGGGGAAGGATATGTTTAACGGGATCCGAGCCTGGATCAACTCTAACCTCGACGTTCAGGTCGTCGCGAAGGTATTTCAAACTGCTGGGTCAATATTCACCATTTTCTACACAGGTGAAGCGTATCCTTGAAGGGAACGGGGCCGAGGTTACCGATCGTATCGAAGATGTCACCCATTTCATCACGGCCGATTGGCAGATCCCCGGGATCGGGGTGGGTAAGGTCCCCCAGCCGTGTGCCACGGTAGGCTCGGTTAGTTTGAGTTCTGATCGGTGGATAGCCGCGCTGGGTGCTCAACGCCTACCGGTACCGTAAACGGTTCGAGTAGGTTTAAACCTTTAAACCGCTAAAGCTTTAGCCCCAAGTTCTACTCCCCCGACCCGGATAAGATCTTCTCGGGGCTGATCGTGGCCACGTCTCAGGTGGGTGGGGTTGAGGCGGTTTAATGTTTGAAGCTGCCTATCGGGGATACGGAGAGGATCTTTGGCGCCGTCTCGGCTCTGGGGGGCCAGTGGACGAGGGTGCTCGTTCCCGAGGTCACCCACCTAATCACCTCAACGCCTGATGGGGTAAGTTTGGTTATCGCGAAGGTTAAGCTTCCAGCCCAAGTATCTCAAGGCGACTTCGCAGGGCAGTAGGACGTTGGTGGTGACCCCCACTGGCTTGACGATTGCTTAAAGCTGTGGAAGAAACTCGACGAGGCAAGCGGTGGGGAAAGTTATATGCTGACTATTATCAGGGGCCGTATCGGTATCCTGATCCTCCGATCCTCGACCCGGCTTTCGACCCTGCCCGCCCGCACTTTTATGAGTTGGGGGGTGAGGGGAGCTTTGCGGATGAGACCTTTGGTAAAGCTGATGTGGGCGCCCAAGGGTTTTTAAAGGCGCAAGTGTTTTATTTCGATGAGGCGTTGGGGTTACCCGAAGAAGCCTTCGAAAATCTCACGTCCCAGCTCCTTACAAATGGAGCCACCCTATTACCCGAGTTTGATGCGTCAAAGGTCACATGTTATATTTGCCAAACTAGGGACAGCCGGTTCTACGAAGAGGTAGGCTACAGCTGGGGGTTGATAACAGACTTTTAGGCGATAGAGCACGATGTTTACACCGGGACTCTGACCTGGCTTTATCATATATTGATCAATTCCCGGTTGGATCCTCCCACCCAGCAGCTGCTGTTTTACCCCACTCCCCCGCAGCCAGTTGCAGGGGTGCAAACCTTCGTAAGTAGTGGCTTTAAGGGCGTCAACCAAAGCTAAACTTATTAGCGAGTGACGGTCACCAACTTCAGTTCCGGTTCTCGCCACTATCTGCAACGGCTGCTTGAGGCTATGGGGGCCACCTACACCCCCTATTTGGCCATTGACAATACTCACCTCATCTGCGCCAGGTATGCAATCGGATGAACTTGTCTAATAGTGCAGGCCTGATGGTCCAAAGTACGAAATGGCGCAAGCTAGGAACATAATCGTTGTGAACCACCTCTGGGTGGAGGACTGTTTTCGTGCGTGGGAATGCCAAGCAGTTACTAGGCTGCGATATACGCATTTCCCACTTGGGGCATGCCTCGACTCCTTGGTTGGGTTGGCACCCTACCTGCCCACGGACTTCTACCCCGACCCAGTGGCCGAGGAAGCGACAATGGAGAGGATCAACGCGAGCCAAGTATTGAAATCGGAGGCGTCGGATCTGTCCTCGAATAACCCGGCGCAACCGCGAGCCCTGCGTAAGGCGGCCAACTCGGCCACCCAGGCCCTGGGCAAACTCATGGAAGCACTAAACCAATACGAACAAGCAACCAAGAACAAGCGGAACAGGTTGGCTTCACCGCTCGATGACGGCCTTGAAGTTGAACCTCAAAAACCTGAGCCTAAGCGCCCCATCCCGCAAACGGGGGCTCCGCCGCAAAGAAGCCACGTGAAACCCTAGCCACCCCAGTTAGTCGAAGCCTCCGGAAAGCTGAACCCTCCCTAAAGGAACAACAACGAGCCGAACCAACTTTAACACCGCGGAGATCCCGCCGGCTGGAGCAGCTCAACCCACCCAAGACACCTCGAGGGAAACCTCAAGCGAGGCACAGAGCAACTGGTTCTGAGGACGTTTGCAAAGAGAGGCCCAAGGCAACTGGCACTGCGGACGTTCGCATTCTCTTTACTGGCCATAAACCCCATCCCAATGAGCGTAAGGTAAGGATCTAAAGCGCGCTTTAATCTCCAGAGCATCAGCTTGCTGGGGGGCAGGATTGTCACCTCAACTGAGGAGTGTACGCATCTGATCGCTCAAACGGCTAGCCGAACTGCAAAGTTCATATGCGCCATCTCCAGAGCCAAGCTGATCGTCACCCCCACCTGGTTGGACAAAAGTATTAAGGAAGGGATGTTTTTAGGTATGCCGATATTAGTTGACTAACCTATAGATGAGGCGCCGTTTATGCTTTTGGACAAGAGGAATGAGAAGCTTTTTGGGTTTACGCTTTCGGAGTCGATCCGTACGGCCAAGGCGAAAAGGCTGCTCTCCGGGTACGAATTTGCCATCACGCCCTCGGTCTTTCCCGATTTGGATACGCTGGCTCTGATCATCCGGGCTGGGGGTGGGATGGTAAGCTCAGCTGGCTGCATCGGATTTACTTATTAGGTCATCACCCCATTTCCGCCCAAGCGGCTCTTCGCTCCAAACGCCAAGTCCCTCGTCGGCTCCGAAGCCAAGTTAATCCTTCTATCCTGTGAGAAGGATTTGGATTTTCTCAAGGCCCGCCTGCCACCCGCGTTTTCCTGCTCCCCCGAAGCGTTTAGCATCTACCGGCCTGAGTTGGTCCTGTCCGGCTCCTTACGTCAGGAGCTGAAGTTCGCCGACAACCGCCTCGTATTTAAACCCGCCTAGCCAGTTTATGCTTACCCCACGCTTAACTTTATTCCCTCAGCCGATTAGACCCCACTTTTGTTTTATTTATTACCAAATCCCATGTGGTTGCGTCTCTCCGATACGCTTCGCCCAAGTTACCCCTTTAGCCGCGGAATTTAGTTTTAACCATTTAACGCTGCCCGCTGAGCCAGTTGCTATGAGATTGAAGCCTTTGAATGCCGATGTAGAGTTCAATTCTCCAGACAAAGATTGGGAATGGCTGTTACCCTAAGCTGAAATGGATAGCCAAGCTGTTGGTAACGGTTGCTTAATTTTATGAAGCGCAACTTTTAAAGGGTGGGGTATCGGAAGGTTGCGAAGCTAAATTGGTGAATCTGTTAAGATTTCATGTCTACAAGATACTTTATCTGTACAATATATCTCTGCTGCGATAGTGCAACCTGGGCTCATAATTAGAACCTTCACATTCCCCTTGCCTTGCACTTAAGAGAGTATTGATAAAAATGTAAACCTGGTAAGGTTCATGAGTCAGGGTTGGTTGATCTATAACTTAAGCGAAGGTTTGATGGTCGGCCTGAGCTATCCAAAGGTCGAATTGGCCAAATTAACTCTTCCCCCAAAGGTTTACATATGAGGATTGAATCAAGTTTTAGTCAGTAGGGTGGGTGGGTTAAGCCAATTGATTCTGATAGAAAGTATCTAAATTTACCTTTTTAAAAGCAGTAAAGTTAGGCGTAGTACCAGTCAGGGTGGGTGGGTTAAGCCAATTGATTCTGATAGAAAGTATCTAAATTTACCTTTTTAAAAGCAGTAAAGTTAGGCGTAGTACCGAGTTAAAATCGGGTCAGCTTTTTGTAATGCCGTGATAAGCTTGAAAAAGGTAAGGTTTAACACTGGTGGTTAAAGGGATAGTTCAAACCGTCCCAGGTTGCTATACAGTGGCTTCAGTTGGTATCCTATTCTCATATCACCCTTAGGTGAGCTGGACTTGGTGAAGCTTTAGGTCGCTACCCACCATTTAAAACATAAAGCTAGTAACCCTATAAGCGCATGCCAGTTAAGGGTTATAAACCTAGGGTCGAGGTACTTGGATCAGCATCCTGCCATCTAGTGAGCTTATAAAGTTATGCCGGTGGCTATAAAATAAATTAAACAATTTTTTACATAATGCGACCTTGTGGTAGGAAGGGAAGCCCGTTCCATCAATTTTATTAAACCTATGGCCCGGTGATGAAGTCTACCCCCTCATCAACGGATCACCCGTTACCGGTGATAGTTCCTACCAATGGTATAAATATGGGGGTAACAGCTAAAATCCTATATGTTATAGCCTACCAGATGGTGGCATAACAAACTTGTGATGATTGGATAGTGGTTCAAGTTGAGTTTTTTAATTAGGTATAAGTCTATATAAAGATAAAATATTAGCCAGGTTTATTTAAACAGCCAGATCTACACCTATAGTAAAAAGTCTAGTAAGGTTTAAGCTGAGATTCTAATCTGAGGTTTAAATTACCTATAGGTATGACTAGTATGCTAGTGATATGGTTATCTAGATGACATGAAAAAGAACCTAAGGGCATTTTAAGGGGATTAAGTTATGCATGAGTCTTAGCTGAAATCAGACTCAAGGCTGAGCTGAGGCACCTGCAGGCCTAATGGGAGTAAACCTTCATGAGGGGTGGAGCTGCAGGGAAAAGTTTAATATTGACCTTAGCCAATGTGGATTGGAGGTAACCACTAGGGCCAGGCTCAGATAAGGTATAGCTTAAGTTGAGCCCAGGCTAAACTAATCAGCCATAGTTGCCATGGAAGGATCTATTGAGATATTGTAGGCTTCCAAATCCAATTGGTTCCCAGTGGTTACAAAGCTTACCATACTGACCAGATAGTCATCTAGCTCAACCAAATAAATTATATAGATATTGTCATGGAGCTTTAAAACTTCCATGGGCTGGAGTGTGGGTTTTATATTTACCTGTTAAGTTAACTGGTCAACGTTTATTTTTTAAAAGGTTGGCAGTTGCAGTAACCACCCTACATGATAACCATCCAAACCTTCCTACTTTAATTCCATATCATTGATTGAATAAAGATAAGTGGGTTGGATTAACAAGGTTCATCCTAACCAGAACAGGTTGCAAACTGGTTATGGTATTTTTACCCCACCATAGCTTGCAGTTACAAGTGTGCAACTCCACCCAGTTTGGGCTATGGACCTTTGAACACTGACAGTTAAACAGTTCAAACTACCCAGTTCAACATTATAAATAAAATTATAGTCTAAAGCCTACTTTGCAGGCTAGAGCTAAAGATAGCTTCTGAATGTTGGACTTTCCCATTAGATCTTAGCATATCTGATTCTGACATTTCCTTACAGCTCCCATCTTCAAAGCTTCACCTTATAATAGCTCAAGTGAGAGCTCAGTCTCTACTGATGTATACCTATAGGGAAGCTAAAACTGTTGGTGGTTACATTATAGCCATCTCCAGCCCTGAAAGGGTTATGCGGTGCTTTAGCAACCCACCATGGTTTTTTCTCATCAAAGATTAACAGTTTAACATGATGGGTGCCTAAGCTTTTGAGGTCAATCATTGCCCTTTTGTTCAATTATATATTTATATCAAGCTGCGCAAATCATATAAGTTACCATGACTCAGCCCTACTGGATCTCTGCCCATTTGGAAAACCTTTTGATATAGGACACTCCAATGCGTTGTGATGAAGGTCCCCCAAAGGTTCAGGTTACCACCTATCCCATTGAGTTTATACTACTAATTACTGGTTGGATTAACCAGGGTGTTTAAAACTACCCCAACTGTGTGGCCAATCATCTAGTAATAAAATGATGATCCCAACTGTTTTAGTGGTGATTACAGTAACCATGCTAGCCACTGGTTTCATGTCCCAGAATAATATTAAATTTTAGTGAGGGTAAGGCAAGAGTTTATAAGCTTTCCCATCCATTACATATTTTAATCACTGTCAAAAAGGCTATTTAAGGATCTTGAATCACAGTTAAAAGCTCTAATTATATCCCATTTAATTATTAGGCCAGCACCCCTTAATGTGGTCGTAGAAGATTGTAAGCCATTTAGATAATAAACTGGTAAGTGAGGGCTATCTTTCTATAAAGATAAGAAGGGGGTAAGGATTGGAGTTGGCACCAAGATGGTGGGGATGCTTTATACAAGTTTACAAGTGGTTGAGCCCATTAACCTTATGTAAAATATGAGGTGTCACTTTCCAGGTTTGATGTTGGATCCTGTTTAGCCTAGGCATACCATAATCTAAAATGGCCAAATTTCAGGGTTTGTCAAAAGGGTGCCATAAGGTTTTTATAACAATTAAGAATTGATCCCAAAATTACTTAAAGTTATAGACAGTGTACAGTAATTAGTTTGGCACCCTCTCTCTTAAGAGATTTTACAAAAGTTTAACCCTGAATGCAGTTTTCATTAAAAATTTTGCATGGTTATCCCTTTACTCTTATTGTCAATTAATTTGAAGATTATGATCGTCATAGCTAGTGACATCTTTCCTGGTGTAGAACGCCCCACCAAAGCTAAGCACAACAATCCCTTGTTGTTAAGGCCTAAAATCTTGAGGGTCACCAATGACCACTCTAAAAACATTGACTGAGGATGGGTTCTGGCTTTGTCAGCCAGGGCTGAGGGAAATGGAGCTATAGAAGTGAAAAATCTAACAAAAATTGGCTTGAAAATTCAGAAAATAATATGGTGCAAGGTTACAGAATCTAGCCAAATTTGCAAAATCTCAATTTTGCTAAATGGCAATAATTTTTCAGCTCAGATCAGTTTTTTTTAACTGTTTTGAGGCTATCATGAATCTTCCCTTTATAATCATGCCCAAGCTGAGAAAGGCTTTTGCTTTGCTCAGATAAACAGATAATTTTAATAAAGTTTAGGGAATATCTGCTGAAGTTTCCCCATAACTTTAAGTTAATTTGTGATAATGTACTGGGTAAAGCCTTTTACAATGGCTGGACTCCGCTTTTATCTCTGATATGACCCTCCCCTTTGGCAAAAAACCACCTCTCACGATGCATCCTAAACAGCTGAGTCTGTCACACCTTATTTCGCCACTTTATGCTGCAATATTTATGCCAACTTCCTAAGCTCTCAAATCTCTCTTGACCCTGATGTTTGCTTTAGTTTGGCCTATGTTCTACTGAAGAAGATTATATGGAAACAAAACTGAGATAACCTGGGACGTTGCTTCCTCCTTCTTGGCCATTTTTCCTTGTTCTGGTGCCTTTTTCTTGGTACTTTTCCTCCTGGGACTGTCAAGGATTTAGCTAAGAAGAACTAAACTGGGCTCCCAGTTGGGGTGCACGAGCACCCAGTGGAGGGCCCAGAATGTCAAGGGCATAGCAGTCTGAGTGACTAATGAGAGTGGGGTTCTATGGGATATGTGAGGAAAGCAAAAGTTCAGTAATGTACCTAAGGCCCCCAAGGCAAACCAGATGATTGCATTGGGGGCAACCGTGAGTCTTGTGGGGCAACCCCCAAGGGCAGAAGAGGCAGGGAGGATGATGACTCCTCCAGGGTTCACAGTTGCTGGCCTTCAGATTCAAGTAGGGGGCTTGCGCACCAGCGAGGGATGGCACAGAGGCTGCCACATGGTTGGAAGTGTGAGCGGAGGTAGAGTAAGACCCACAAGAGGGGTTGGGACTGAGCTTTCCCTGAAGGGGGCACTCCAGGTCCCACAGGTGGACCAAGCCAATGGCAGCTGAGGCAGTTATAGAAGCCAAGTCCACAAGCGGCAGGCAGGGGCGCTCAGATGCTTCTTTAGCTGGGGAGCAGTTTCAGAGGACTCATCAATCAAATGGACTGAGGATCTCTGTTAAATGGATGTGTGGAAATGAACAAAGCAGCAGTTTTATCATTGGGAGAAAGGTGGATTATTGCATTTATGATCTGCTGCCATGTGGCAGGGTCAAGCAACTGGATAACCCAGTTGGCAAAAATCAGCAGGAGAACTTGGGTGATGGCAAGTTTTGTTGGATTGATCAGCAGAATTTTTTAAAATTGATAAGGCAGACAGAGCCTGTGGCAAGCTAGACAGGGAATTTGAATTTTATTAGTGAAAGATAAGAGAATGAACTGACAACTACCCCCAGCCAGGGCAGTTGCCTTAAGAACTGGGCTGAATGCATGGGGAAGGTATTGAGGGATTGATCATCCCAGGTTTGGTTGTCTGGCTCAGAGGGGGTAGAATAATGCTCCAGTTTTTGGCAAAAGTTGAGAAAATTTTGCAATTTTTTTTGGATTTCTGGGGCCAAACCAAGTTGATACTTCCAATCTGGGTCCTGGTCATCTGAGTTGGCCTGTTCGCATGGTTCAGGTGTTCCAGATTCATCTCAGAAGGCAGGGGTCCTTGGATCAGATTGTTTGTGACTTGAACTGATCCCTCAATTAGACTACTCATGCGATCCAAACTCCCTGGATCCATTTCAGAGCGTTGTGGCAGATGGTCCAAGTCGTTCAGGCCCTGATTCAATATCTGAGCTATATCCCAATCTGATTTCTGGTGCAGGCCAGTCTAGACCAGCTCCCCCAGTCTAAAATTTGCAGGCCAGGCTCTGATGTTGGGAATTGCTGTTTTCCCAAAATCCTGATATAGTTTGTCTGGGGAGTGAGTGGTCCCAGGGGCCTGTCCATGCCCACTGGTGTGCGCATTCTCCTGAAGACTCCTTCTATCAAACTTACCAGGGTTGATGAGGGGGAAGAGGTGGGAATGGGGTATCTTTGGGGAGGAAGGCAGTCACCCAGCGCTCATCTATCACATGGGCTAGGTCACCCAGCTGTGACGGAGGGTCCACTGAGACTTGTGGCCCCTTTTCATCTGGAAGGGGTGTTGATCCCTATCCAGTTGCAAGGGCTGGTCCTCAAGACTTACAGGGACCTCCCGCGCTCAGTTTCCTATAACATTATTTGAGAAACACCTCAATTTTATTTTGAGTTTTTTCTTTTGTTGGGGGGGGGTAGATTCAGCCTAACCCTCGCAGAGGTTTCCTTTTTTAAAGCAGTTCCTTTGGCCAGTATTGTTGTATCACTCCTGGACTTGGTTGTTACCTTCTCCAAAGGGTGTGCTGAGGGCGTTGTGCGGCTCCCCTCACTCAAGAAGCTCATAAAGTATAAAGTACCTGCCTCTATTAGCTTAACCTTTCCCTACTCATGCAATTCAAAATTTAAAAAGGAGGACTTCACCACGTTGTCCAACTTAGGGACCACCATAAGTCTCAAGGCAAGAACTTAGCAGATGTCCTCCTTTTACAGCTGATTCTCCATGAGATTTCAGAGGGAGCTCACTATTGGTCACTCACCGCTGGTGAATCTAATATATCCCTTCTGAAATCCCTCCTAGCGTTGGAAACCTTTGTCAAGCCCTGCAAGTTTCCCCCTGCCACCTTTGAGGACTATAACTCTTTTTTTACCTGGCCCAAGGAGACCTCACTATGGCATAGTACTTGTACCTGTTCCACAAAAATTTCAAGTTTTGAATTTCTTGAACAGTTGAGTTTGCCCTCCTCCACAAGTCTCTGGATAACACTGATGTTACCCTTACCATATGGTATAACCTCCCCCTCCTTGTCTGGGACATACTCCAACCTTGCATCCATGCTGTCCAATAGCATCTGCGCTGTCAAGCCTAACTGTACCGGGGAACTTCAGATTTTAGAACTTGACAACTCCATCTCAGTTGTGCACCTTCAGGGAACCTATTGTGGTACACATGACGCCATTAAGTTTCAGATCACATTGTAACTTATCAAGATGAGGGCCTAGCTGTAATGACCACCTCCAACCCAACCATCAAATATTCCCCCTCTATACTATCCCAGTACCTTTTAGAACCAGCAGTGAGATTGCTGGTGGTGAGACTGAACCCTCCATCATAGTTGGGGTCTCCTCATCACTGGCCCTGCATCGCTGCACTCCTTGAATTACCCCTTGCTTTTATCCTCAGAAGTAGAGAGGGTTAGTAAGTCTAACCCATTTGATTCAGATCATTCAATAACTCTGGCCATGAAACTCTGTTGTCATTTTAGAACCCGTCACCCCTTTCCAACCTGTCATCCCAGTTAGCCCATTTGAACATCTCTTTCCAATTACTCCAGAGTCACCTTTCTTGGCGGACCCTATCCAAAAATGGTAGATATCCATAAAAAGATGATTGAAGACAAACTTGCCTTGGCTGACCCCTCCAGAAGCTTGTCCATCCATTTTGGTGTAGTTTACTGCAATAATGATCCCCCTCTCACCCTTTTTTTTTTTTTTAGTACTAGATGGTCCCAACCCAAGGGTGTGATCCCCCTCTCAATGAAAGAGCGTTAAGCTATTCTAATTTGATCAAATCCTGCAGGAAATTCACTGGCGATGAAAGTCATACACTGTTGAATCATTAGGGATATTTTCACCTACTAAACCCTCTGGGCTTGTAGCCATCTTATCATCCCTTGGCTCCATAAAAATAAATCCTCCTCAGCGTACAATTTGTTCATGGCCACTTTTTTCCTCTGCTGGGAAGGATTTCCAAGCGCTCACTTTGGTGGATACTGGAGCCACTGAAAACTTTATATTTCAAGAGCTGGTGGAGGCCCTGGACCTTCTTTTAAGGGTTGGTCAGTTTGTGAAGGGTAGGGCATCTCAAACCATCCTAAGCTACCAAGTAATATTACCTGTTCCCTTTGTTGCAGGCGATGGGCACTTTGTGGAGAGCTTCTACTCGATTAAAAACCTTCTGTACCTTGTTATTCTGGGTGTTGGCTGGTGGTGACGTTTTGACATCTTCATTAATCTCATGGACTCTACTCTGCATGCAAAGTTTCCTGTAGGAGTCATAGTTGCCATACCTTGTCTTGATGAAAGCGCTATGGCGCTCCCAAGATGATAGGGCCCACCACCTAAAGTAGACCTAGCCTCTATTCAACCAAATGTCACCCTGACCCCAGTACTTATCCTGCCTGAGTGCATCCAAGGATATGTGGACAAGTTTGATCCCTTTAAGGCTCAACCACTCCCTAAGCACACCAAGTTTGACTTTGAGTCTAAATTGTCCGTTGATCTGTCAAAATAACCTCTCCCATCTATCCCTTGTCTTTGAGGGAAGAGATCGCTTTGGACTTTAGTTGATGACATGCTCTCCAAGGGCCAAATATTCAAGAAATATTTGCCGGTGTGCTCCCCTCTCTTATTTATAGAGAAACCTGACGGTTCCCTCCGCCCCAAAATTGATTATGGCAATCTGAACAATGTAACAGTATCTGACCCCAATCCACTCTCCCTGGAGAAGCAGATTTCCCGCTATGTGGAGAAAGCTAGGGTGTTCAGCAAGCTGGATTGCCTTAACACCTTCAACTAGATCCTTACTAAAGAAGGCCAGGAGTGGTTGACCATCTTTTATACTTGGAAAGGCATCTATTAGTTCAGGGTCATGCAGTTTGATTTTAAGAACGCTCCTGCCTGCTTTCAAAGGTTCATTGATGGTGTCTTAGGAGACCTTATGGGAACCTACATGATAGCATACATAGATGACATACTGGGTTTTTCACCAGATGTAGAAGCTCATGCTCACAACCTTGTATCTGCCAAGGAGCAATTTGCACAGGTAAACCTTACTATCAAGGCTAGCAAGTGTGATTTCTTTCAATCCAAGGTTGATTTCTTGGGAAACATTATCTTCTCTCATGGCTATATGATTGCCCCAGATAATGAAGCACCCATCCATGATTGGGCTACCCCTTTATCTCTCACAGAGTTAAGAGGCTTCCTTGAGACGTGTAATTTCCTCAAGAAATTCACCCCCTGATCTCAGAAGTTGCCGCTCCTTTCTACACTGCATCTGGAAAGAAGATTTTCAGTTGGACCACAGAATGCAACGCCACGTTCCACGCTGTTAACTCCATACTTTAGTCCAGTTTGTGTTAGCTCATGCAGAGCCCAGCCGCCCCTTTATTGTCACCACAGATGCTTCCAACTTTGCAGTGGGAGCTGCTTTGTTGAAGGAAGGGGAGGACGGAGTGGAACGTCCTGTTGCCTAGCTTTCCAAGAAGATAACCCTGGCGCAGCTCAACTATGCTATCTATGATAAGGAACTCCTTGCTGTTGTTGAGGAGGTACAGCACTGGCGAAAACCTTTTGCATGGTTCTAAGTGGCCCTTTACTGTCCTCACTGATCAAAAAGTGTTGACGTACTACCACACCCCCAGAAGCTGTCCCCTCACTGCCCCAGCGGTTGAAAATCCTGTCAGTGTTCAATTTCCAATATGAATTCATTAAGGGTACCCAAAACCTGTTACCAGATGCTATATCATAGAACCGTGCCTTTGCCCCTGATCCAGCACTAGTTGAAAACTACAATACTAAGGTGTTGATTAACCCAGAACAGGTGAAGTAGAGTTACTTGCCAATCAACAAACTGCTTATAATGGAACCTTTAAAGGAGATACTAACCACTGACCATCAGGCTGTCCCAACCCATGTCAGCTGACTATGACAAGATCAAGCAGGCCTGCTAGAGGAATGACAAACCCCTGGCAAAAGATTAACCGTTGCTACATGGGTTCATCCTCCATCAAAGCAAGTGGTGGGTACCACCTTGATCCCAGAGAGAGGAGGTAATACAAGAAGCTCTGACCCCCCAACTGCTGGCCACCCTGGCAAAGACAAGACGCTTGAGTTGGTCCGCTGATTTTGAAATAGGAAAGGCATTGCAACCGATGTGGCCAAATTTACAAAGTCCTGTTTGATGTGCAACTTGTCAAAACTTAGTCATCTGAAGAGCGCTGGACTGCTTGTCCCCCTCCAAGCTTCAGAAAGCCCTTGGACATCAGTATCAGTTAATATTATCTTTGAACTATCCTTATCCCAGGGTTATGATGCAGTAATGGTTGTGGTGAATCACCTTACCAAGATAGCACATCTCATCCCTTGAAATACCACAATTACCTCCATTCAGACGGTCCACCTCTTTGCAGGCCATATCTATTGCCTATATGGAATCCCCAAGGAGATTAGTAGTGATTGTTGCCCACAATTCTATTCCTAGTTCTGAAGCCTTACTGTTCATTTTAAGAATCCGCCCCTGCCGCTCTACATCCTTTTACCCTCAGTTTAATGGACAGACAAAGAGGGTGAACCAAGTTTAGTGCAATTATTACGTACTTATTTCAACTGGAGCAGAACAATTAAGCCTCTCACCTTCCGCTGGTGCAATTTGAATATAATAACCTAACCCATACCTTTACAGGTACATACCCTTTTTTGCAGACTATAGTACAATCCCAGCTTCAACCTGAGTCCACAGATTGAGTCCACTGTTGTTGCTGCCAATGAGCGCGCCAAAGTTTTCAGAGAAATATTCAGGCAGAGAAGGTTCATTTTGTTGACGCTATGAGGATCTACAAAGCATATTCTGGCTGAACGTGCCAAAAAGGCCCTGAGTAAAAGCCAGGCTTGGTCATGGACAATTTCAAGAACATCCACCTGAAGCAGCCCTGCCACAAGTTAGGTCCCAAGCGTGTTGGCCCTTTAAGATCATCAAGAAGGTTGGCCCAGCAGCTTACCAAGTTGATCTACTCCCTTCTATCAAAGTGTTCAGCTTTCTCCATGAGTGCTTCCTGACCTCTTTTAGGGTCCCATGCTGTCCCACCCTGAGCCCATAATATTAGATGGTGAACCCCAATATGAGATCAATGCTGTTTTTTTGCCTCTCCCAACATCGCCTCCAGTATTTAATGTCCTGGAAAGGTTACAATGAGACTGAGAATAGCTGAGTATCCCATTAGATATGGCCAACACTCAGCATCTAATCCGCTATTTCCATGCTAGGTTCCCTGATGCCGTAAGCCCAGCCACCAAGCCTACTTGGCCGCCATGAAGCTGCCAACCCCATAAGAACTTTGCTTTGGCTAACGTCCCCTTAGGCGGTGTAGAACCCACTTAAGAGTGAAGGGTAATGGCACATTTTTGACATTTTTATTGTGTAGAACGCCCCACCAAAGCTAAGCATAACAAGCCCTTAAAGTCAAGGCCAGAACCCTTGAGGGTCATCAATGACCTCTCTAAGGCCATTGATTGAAAATGAGTTTTGGCTTTGAGAGCCAGAGCTAAGAGAAATAATGCTATAGAGGTGAAAAAACTTTGATGAAAATTGACATAGAAATCCAGAAAATAAGCTGTTATGAGATTACAGGATTTTCTAAATCTGAAAAATCTCAATATCTTTTAAAGGTGAGAATTTTTTGGCTCAGATCAGTATTTGTTAATTGTTTTGAGATTATTGAAAATTTTTTCTTTATATTCATGCACAAGCTGAGATTTGCTTTTGCTTTTATCAGATAAACAGATGAGTGACAATATAGAATAGGGACTATTTGCTGAAGCTTTTCCATACTTCTAAACAAAATCTTAATAGCGATATACTGGTTAATACCTTCCAAAATGGCTGGACTCCGCTTTTGTCTCTGATATGACCCCTCTTTAGCACAAATCCACCCCCCACGCTGCAGCCTATTCCGCTAAGTCTGTCACGTCATATTTCACCACTTTCCACCGCAATACATATGCCAACTCCCTAAGTTCTCAATGACCCTTGTCCCTGAAAAGTTGCTTTAGTTTGTCCTGCGTTTTAGAAAAAAATTATATGGAAACAAGATGCGTGGCAGCCCCCTTTTGGGTTGGGCACCACTAGTGCTAAAAACTTATATGGAAACAAAACTGAGATAACCTGGGACGCTGCTTCCTCCTTCTTGACCATTTTTCCTTGTTCTGGCATCTTTTACCTGACACTTTTCCTCTTGATACCTCCTGTGCTCAGTTTCTTATTACAATGATGGGGTTATAAAAGAAGGCCCTTTGTATTAAGTGATGGTAAAGATATTTTGGACTAATCATGTAACTACTGATAAGAAAGAAATGCCTCCTGAAAGATAAGATTCAATTGCTTTCCATCAACATGTGGAGTTCATTCCATGTATTTAGTCAAGTATGATGAATAACTCTAAAAGAACTTTCTGCTCCCGAGTAAAGGTTAAGAAGGAGGCGATAATGTGATTAAGTTCAGTTTATTGACCCAAATATATATCTAACATATTGGTATATATGGGTAGACTAAGATAAAATTAGAAACTTTTAATTTTCTAGCTGTGTTTAATGAAGTATCATCATAAGCAGCTGGTATTTAGGAAAATGATATCCCCATTTCCTTATAAGGCAAAGGGAAGTGATCACATAAGCTTGTCTTAGGCCTACATGATCATCCAATGCAAAATTCTGAGACTGTAAAGCTTTTTATCTTAAGCTTATAATAATGGTGCAATTTTAAAGGAATATGTATAGACCTGCCCATCTTCCATTTAATGAGAAATCTTATAAAGGCCACAATATCACATATTAGGATGTCATTTTTATGATCTGAACTTTCTAACTGTTTGAAAAAATCCTTACTCATGTCTAAGATCTCTATAAAATTGGGAGGCCTATCTATAGGCTTACCATTCATTTTTTTGAGTTTAACTCTTCTCTTAAAATCTCAGACTCCATGAGCCCTTTATATAGGCTGGATAGGTCCTCAGATCAATATGCATTAGATCTGACTAATCCGTTGATACTATAAAAGGATGAGTTTTTTTGAATGATTCACTAACTGATTTCATGTGAAGGCCATTAAAAGAATTTAATAAACATAATAAAGCACTGGTCATAATCCTGTACCGCTATATCAAACCCTTACAATGAAGTAATAATGAGTTTTGTCTGGACAGTTGTACCATTTTCAGTTGTTTGCCATACTGATTCTTCATTATGATAATCTTTACATTTGATCTGATACTTCTGCTTTCTTTAAATAACTTACTGCCCACAATCTCATTAACTTTTTAGTAAAGAGTTCCAATTAAGAAGGTTGTAGAGGGTAAGATTTCTCTTGCAGAGCATCAAATAGTTTGAGTTATAATATATATGGATGGATGCACTCTCAGTCCTTATGTTAATATTAGTTCAAAGGCTACTTGTTCATTTAGTGGTTCACCTTATATGATCCAATCCATATGTTGCGAATTTTGTAATTTTCACATTTGGTACTCTGCTAGTGTGCCAGGTCAACAGTATGAAGACTGCTGACCTTTACTCTCATAGATTTACTGGATACCTTTCATTACAAATTCTTGGAAGCAACTCCCCAACTCAGAATGTTCAACACCTTCACCCTCAGTTGATTAACTACAAGTATAGGCACAGAGCCCTACTCCCACCCAATCGCTTAGCTCTGTCATCAAAAATACCAGTTCATTGGTTTTAATCTCCCTTATTTCATCATTGTCAGTTATCCAGTCAGGTATGTCTACGCGGGGTTTTCTTGTAGCTTCAAGCATTTAAGTGGTAGCATTACCCCAATCTATAGATGTAATTAATTGGGGATGCCTAAACCCTGGGGACTTTTCATTCATACTCAAACTCAAATGTTATTATAACTCCTAAACAGATAAAGGCAGGTAAATGGAGTTGTATTTTATTAGAAATAAGAGGTAAGGTTTTTATGTGATAAGCAGTAGTTCATCATCCGCCTTTCTAATTGTCACAGTGTTAAAACATATTGTATTTTCTTATTCACCTTACACTGGAATTTACTTGGATCTAATTAAAGGAAAAAACGTACACATTTGTAAGGCAATAAACTTAACAAATGTATTACAAACGTCATTGGAATAAATCACTGGCAATCCTAATAACTTTAATCATGATTGTAAATTATTCCTAATGCCAGTCAGACACACTTGAATGCACAATTCAGCTATCCTGATAAGTAAAAAGTAATAGAAACTAATGCTTACCTTTTCATCAATCGCTGGTAAATTTTTATAATATGTAATACTAAAGACAAATGACTATCTTTGGCCTCAATCACCAACAGATACAAAAAAATGAAAAAAGCTCATTGGCAATCCAGTTTAATACTCTGGAAATGGCTTAACCTCAAAAATTGGTAACTAATTCAACAAATTTAGCAAAGAAATACCTTGTAACTGCATATAAGATTAACTACATTAAGACTAAGTAAAATAGTCAGCAATAATCTTTGACTAATTTAAGTAGTATTTAGAATTCATAGAAGAATCATTAGAGTGGAAACCCTTTTAAATTTTCTGAATTGATCGACAATTGAGCCTGACTAATAAAAACACTAACTTTATTTTTCATAAATAACCATAATATGGTTAAACTTTAACACATCCCCCAGCTTAACCAGATTATGTTCTTTAAGAATAACCCTGCTCTGGAAACTAATATATTTAGGGCTTCATAACCTCGTTTTTTAATAATAAGGCAAATGTAACCTTTAATATAAATTTCTCCTCCAAAAGGTATCATAAATGAAAAGAGTGGCGAAATTTGTTACCTGATGATATTGATGACAGCGCTCAACAAACTGATAGTATTGAGTGGAAAGAAATTGGCAAAATTTTTTGCCAAAGAATTTCAGATAGATCACGAAGTTGGCAGTAGCGCACATCACCAGAAAATTGATGGTGGATCATAAAGGAACTGTCAGCATTTAGCACCGGAAAAAATGATGGCACTAAATACAACCCTAACAATCTGCCATTTTGCCTCTGGCTTGTCAAGAAGCACACTAACAAAGCCCAAATAGTGAGCACCATTGTTGCAAATTTTGTGATTTTCACATTTAATACTCAGATAATGTGCCAGATCAACATTATGATGAATTCTGACCCTTACTTTTTTGCCTTTACGGCTACCTTTGACTAAAAATTCATGGCAGCAACTCCCCAACTCAGCATAGTCAAAAACTTCACCCTTGGTTGAGAACTACAAAGATAGGCACAGAGCCCTACTGTCATGGCTAAATGACATGATAGTGGGCACCAATCCCAAGGATAAGGCTGGGTGACAGGAGGCCAAGAAGGTGAAGCTTCAGGCCCTCCCTGACCTCAAGCACACATTAGACCAACGCTGGGTACAAGCCAAATACGCCCAGGTTGGTACTAGTGAGGTGCAGAACGCCCAGCCCCTTGCGTTGGCCCAGGCATTAAAAAGAACGGTTCATTCAATTAATGATGATAGTTCAATTCAGTTGATTGAGGAACAAGGGTTCAAAACCCGTTCCATTTATGAAACTACGCGTTTGGGTCAGATAAAACTTCAATCAATTACTCAAATGAAGTAAGTTCTGGTGTATTATACCAATTTGGATGGTAGTGTTTGACTATTGGTGAATCGGTGCTTGGGACCACTTCAGCAGACTCCTAATTACCCCAACATTGTTTAAATTTGTTTTTTGTGATCAACATTCTTTGTTGGTTGACTTTCCATAATAAACTTCCCAGTTTTCCCATTTTTTTATTAAAATATTATTTCAGACAATCCTGTGCGTGGACCTCTTTGAGGAGGTCTTGCGCTACATTACCCATTCCATCACAAATTCAATTAGGGTATCCCCTCTTGCACCGTTAGGTTGCCCAGGTTCCCTCCAACCTGGGACGCTTACCCATTCTTCCCTTGTGCACCGTGTGCTTTTGGTTGGTTATTTTCACCAATAATTGCCCTCTTTCTCTTGAGTTACTATTGCTCCAGCACCTTCTGCTGGGCTCTAATAACTTTCATACTAATGGCTAGTTCCCTGGCGTTGGCCTTGTGCACCATGCACTACCACTCTGGGAACAGGAGAGTTATAGACAATCTCCTTACATTAGTTGACCAATCACTTAAATATATATGCATGAACTTTTTCCGTGTGGGACTTTTTCAAAATGCAAACAGTGGGCGCCGGCTGTGGGCTTTGGCTGTGGTCAGCCACACCACTGTTTCCTCTTTTTCCTGAGGGTTGGAGCATCTTGCCGTTATTTTGGCTGCCTCCAACTGGAAAATACCCACCCTTCATGCTTGTACCTGGTGAATACAGACACTTCTGGGTCCAAAAGTCGTGATTCCCTGACTTTCCGCTGAAATTCACAAATTCAATCTAAATAAATGGGGTTTACTTCGGCAGTGCATTCTGATGATGCCAGCAGAATCAGCGCAGATGGGCCTTGGGGTGTTGTCCTTGGACAACGTCGGGCATTTCATTGCTGTTAGGATCTAGGGTCGTTCACATCTAAAAACACTTTTTTATAATGAAAACCTTATCTATACCTCTTAACCGTTTATTAGCTCTTATGGCCTATATGAGGACACTATTCCTGTATATCAGATTACCCCTGAGAACCCTCGTTTGACACCTACTATGATCCATGGCACTCAGGAAGTGGAAAAAGAACTTTTTTATAAATACGAGAAAGTATATGCACCTGCAGAAGGTGAGGTAGGATATGTGGCCTCAGTAGTAAGAGTGGCCAACTATCCCACCCCTTCTATGATTCCAAATCATACCCTGATGGCTTGCTCGAGCCAGAGGAGAAATTTTATGGTGATTTACTGAATTTTTCTGCTTTAAATAAGACCATTTGGGGTATTTTCTAATTACTACTATCCTTTCCTCCCCTTTAGGGAAATTCAGCACCACTATTCTGGTGGATACTGGCGCCATTGAAAACTTTATGGACCTGAGCCTAGCAGACTACCTTTTGCTGAGTTGCTTTCCAGGTGGTATGGTTAAGGGAGGGGCGTCCCAAGGTATCCCAACTCTGAAGGTCGTTGGGACAGTGGACTGTCAGGCTGGCAAGTACCACATGTCCGATCACTTCCAAGCTATCAAAATCCTCTTATACCCTATCACTTTGGGTGTGGAGTGGTGGCGAATATTGACATTAGAATCAACTTGAAAGAGAATACTCTATCCCTAACATTAAAGAATGGTCGCACATTGGTTGTTCCTTTGTATGAGGCTGACTCTCAGGGCGACTTGCCCCACTGGCCCCACTTTCACACCCTTAGCCTTGCCTATATGCTGAAGCCCACCGTGGTGGTTCC
The DNA here is from genome assembly GCA_022478985.1 of Massospora cicadina. Classification (NCBI taxonomy): domain Eukaryota; kingdom Fungi; phylum Entomophthoromycota; class Entomophthoromycetes; order Entomophthorales; family Entomophthoraceae; genus Massospora; species Massospora cicadina. The sequence continues at coordinate 141,750 of JAKSZP010007884.1, forward strand.
CCTACCTTCTTGTTTGGAGGGTTTGAAATCTTCCTTTGATGCAGCATCAGCTGATGCACTACCTGATCATTCTGAGTATGACTGTGACTTTAAACTCACTATGGATCTGGTGCGGATTTCTTCCCCCACTTATTCACTGACTGTCCGGGAGGAAGAGGCGTTAGATGTGTGGGTGAAAGAGCAGTTAGCCAAAGGTGCGCTTTTTCAGCATACCTCCCCCGTATGCTCCCCACTTCTCTTTGTTGAGAAGGCTGATGGTACTCTACGCCCATGTGTAGACTAAGGGAACCTCAACAACGTCATTGTACCAGATCTACATCCCATCCCTTTGGATTCTCAGATTGCACGCTATGTGGATAAGGCTAAGGTATTTTCCAAGCTGGATTGCCTCAATGCGTTCAATAAGATTCAGATTAAAAAGTGACAATAGTGGTTAACCGCATTCCATACCAGAAAAGGGATTTTCCAGTTTTGGGTCATTCACTTTGGGCTTAAGAATGCCCCTGCTATCTTTCAACGCAGCATTGATGCAGTGTTGGGAGACTTGTTAGGGGTATGCGCGGTGGCCTACATGGATGATATCCTTGTATTTTCCCATGATAATGAGTCCCATGTGGTACACCTTTGGCAAGTGGTGGAGATGTTAAGGGCAGCCCACCTTACGCTTAAGATCAGCAAGTGTGAATTATTCAAGTCCCAGGTCACTTTTTTAGGCAACGTCATGTTTGACCAAGGGCACATAATAACTACAGACAAGGAGAAGGCGATTTTTGAGTGGCCTATCCCCACCTCAGTTAAGGAATTGAGGAGCTTTTTGGGGACGTGTACATTCCTCAAGAAGTTCACGCCCAATCTTTCTGAGGTGGCAGCACCCTTATATAAGGCTAGCGGTGCAAAGGTGCTTCAGTGGTCCCCCATTTTGGAGGATGCTTTCCAAGCAGTAAAGTGCTCCATGTTGTTCACGTCTTTCCTTCGCCATGTTGACCCCAATAAAGAGTTCATTGTGTTTACTGATGCCTCCAACTTCGCCATAGCGGCTGCCTTGTTACAAGTAGGCGAAAATGGGATAGAGCATCCGGTGGGATATTTTTCTGGGAAAATGTCTCTGCCTGAGTTGAATTACGCCATTTATGACAAAGGGCTGCTTGATTTGGTGGAGGCGCTGCCTTATTGGCGTCACTATTTGCATGGCTCCTCCCACCATTTCTGTGTATGTAAAGATCACCGTGCCTTGCTGTACTACCGCGCTCCTCATGTCCTAACCCCACGGCAGACCATTGGCATGAGACCCTTTCCCAATTTGCATTTTCTTATGAGTTCACCAAGGACAAGAAAAATGATTTGGCGGATGTTTTGAGCCACAACCCTGATTTAGCTCCTGATCTAAAGGAGGTAGAGGTTCATAACACCCAGTTGATGATTCCGCCAGGTAAGATTTTATCTCAACTTCCCATTCCCTCGGCCAACACGCCAGCGCTTTCACCTCTGGAAAATGTGGAGGAATACAGTATGTTCAGAAAGATAGTCTTCTCTCAGCCGCTATCAGCTGAATATATTATTATACTTGCTAAGAGCGTTTTGAATCAAGAGGACTTATCCAGGGGTTATCACGTGAAGGATGAGATGGTGTGGTTTCAGGGGCGCCTATGGGTTCCTGCTGGGCCACTGCGCCTGGAAATCATCCAGGACCATCATTATGGACTCACCGTTGGTCATCCTGGTAAAGCAAAGACCTTGGAGTTAATATGACGCACTTACAATTGGAAGGGCTTGTATGCTCAGGTGGGACGGTATTGTAAAGAGTGCTTGATCTGCAACCAAATGAAACCAAATTGTCAACCTTTAGTGGGGTTTTTGGTACCAGTTCAGAAGGCTGAAGGGCCCTGGACTTCCCTATCAGTGGATTTCATTGTGGAATTACCTGTCTCCGATAGGTATAATGCCATCATGGTGGTGGTGGACCGCGTTATGAAGTTCTTTCACTTTATTTCTTGCAGAACTACAATAACCGCGGCTGAGATGGCTAGGCTCTTCGTCACTCATGTGTTTGCGCTCTATGGGGTTCCACAAGAGATTATCAGTGACTGGGGACCCCAGTTTACCTCCATCTTTTGGGAAGAGTTATGTAAGACTCTTCAGATTCTCCTCTGCCGTTCAATGGCCTATCACCCCAAATCAGATTGGCATACTGAACGAGTGAAACAGTGCTTGGAACAGTTCCTGCGGTGTTACACCGCCGCGGATCATTCAGATTGGGGTTCTCACCTTCCTATGGCCCAATTTAGTTACAACACTTTGCATTCTTTGATCGGTTGTTCCCCTTTTTTCGCCAACCATGGCTTTAACACCGCCTTTAACATGGAGCCCAGCTGTGGATCTAAGGTTGAAGCGGTGGTGGACTTTACCAAGACTATCAAGAAGGTCCACCAGGGGGTTTCCACAAGTTTGGAGGCGGCAATGCAAGTGTATAAGGAGAACGCTGATGGTAAGCGCCAAGTGGGCCAGCGTACAAGGAAGGGGATCTCGTGATGCTTGATGCTCATAACATCTTTATCAAGCAGCCATGCAAGAAGCTGGGACCAAAGCGGATTGGCCCTTACCGCGTGGTTAGAAAGGTGGGCCATGCCTCATACCAGTTAGATCTTCCTTCTTCATTTTGGATCTTCTCTGTCTTTCATAAGAGCAAATTGACGTTGTTCAAGGGCCCCCCACCAGCGACTCTTGAGGCCTATCTTGTGAATGGGGCGCTAGAGTGGGAAGTGGAAGAAATAGTAGCCTCCCGCCGTGTTAAAAGAAGAATTGAGTACCTGGTATTTTGGAAGGGTTTTGACGCTGCAGAAAACAGTTGGGTACCAGCATGTGACTGTGTGCATGCCCAAGATCTGAATGAAGCTTTCCATAAGCATTTCCCCCAGGCCACTGGATCTCAACCCAAACTGACCGCTGCTGCAATGAAGTTGGCCCCGGCCCACAAGAACTTTTCCCTAGCATAAGCCCCTGGAGGGGGGATTGAGCCCTGTTGGGAGGAGAGGGTGATGTCATGGCTAAATGACATGATAATGGGCACCAATTTCAAGGATAAGGCTGGGAGACAGGAGGCCCAGAAGGTGAAGCTTCAGGCCCTCCCTGACCTCAAGCACACATTAGACCAACGCTGGGTACAAGCCAAATACGCCCAGGTTGGTACTAGTGAGGTGCAGAACGCCCAGCCCCTTGCGTTGGACCAGGCATTAAAACGAACAGTTTATTCAATTAATGATGATGGTTCAATTTGGTTGTTTGAGGAACAGGGGTTCAAAACCTGTTCCATCTATGAAACTACAAGTTTGGGTCAGATACAACTTCAATCAATTACTCAAATGAAGTCAGTTCTGGTGTATTCTACCAATTTGGATGGTAGTGTTTGCCTATTGGTGAATCGGTGCTTGGGACCACTTCAGCAGACTCCTAATTACCCCAACATTGTTTGAATTTGTTTTTTGTGATTAACATTCTTTGTTGGTTGACTTTTTATAATAAACTTCCCAGTTTTCCCATTTTTTTATAAAATATTATTTCAGACGATCCTGTGCGTGGACCTCTTTGAGGAGGTCTTGCGCTACATTACCTATTCCATCACAAATTCAATTAGGGTATCCCCTCTTGCACCGTTAGGTTGCCCAGGTTCGCTCCAACCTGGGACGCTTACCCATTCTTCCCTTGTGCACCGTGTGCTTTTGGTTGGTTATTTTCACCAACAATTGCCCTCTTTCTCTTGAGCTATTATTGCTCCAGCACCTTCTGCTGGACTCTAGTAACTTTCATACTAACGGTTAGTTCCCTAGCAAGCTCCTTGTGCACCATGCACTACCACGCTGGGAACAGGAGAGTTATAGACACTCTCCTTACACCTACCCCCACCTGGACAGCTTAGCTCTGTCCTCGAAAATCCAGTATGTTGGGGTTAATCTCCCTTAGTTCCTTGTTATCAGTTAGCCAGCAAGGTATACACCTGAGGTTTTCTTATAAATTTAAGTTTTAGAGTGTTACGCTGACCATCCTCTAGATTGAATCACCAGTGGATGCCTAAACTAGGGAACTTTTTCACACACTCTTAAAATCAAACATTATTATAACTTTATAAAACAGATAAAAGTAGGTGAATGAAGAGATATTTTATCAATCTTGAGATGTGAAGTTTATATAGGTGATAAGCAGTAATCCATCAACCACCTATCTAATTGTCACAGTTATAAAAATGGATTTTCCTGCTCACTTACATTGGAGTTTACTTTTATCTATCAGAAGGAAATTTACACATTTGTAAGGCAATAACCTCAACAAACAATTTACAAACGTCCTTGACATCAATTGCTGCAATCCTATTAACTTCAACCCTTTATTATAAAATCATCCTTGTTTTAAATCCAGGGGAACGTCCCCTTTGTGTATATTGGGCGATTTTACCATCTCTGACCAAGAAGGGTCCAAAAAGGGTGGCTGTACCCCTTGTCAACCAGAATGATCTCGCTCATGTGGTAGATGAGCGCTGGGTAACAGAATTCCCTCTAAAGATTCCTCCCACGGTACTCATCCTCACCTCTGCTGAACTTGTCCACTAAATTGAGGAAATCTGCACCGAGATTACTGAATTAAAGATGAGAGATCCAAAACCAATGGGAATAAAGCCTGACAATTAGAAAACCAATACTCAGAAAGAGACAGTGAGAGAACTATCAGCTGGAATCACAGACTACATTAAGCCTTCAATTGATACAATTGTCACTGCCAAATTCTCTTTAAAATCATCAGAGATTGTCACCAATGCTTTGAAACCCTTAGTTCAAAAATCAGAAGTTATGCCTGACAACTCATTTGGCCAAACAAATGCTCCAGTGACTGGGCACAGGCAGGTTGGCCATCCCAAATTAGTTTTCAACCAATTGGGACCGCCCCTACATGGGAAGGCCCTGGGGAATACTTATTGCTCATTGGGCCAGACGCCATCATGCCAACTGACATAAATGCAATTGAGCATCAGTCCAGGCGTTCTCAGATGAACCAATAGTGTCTTGGACTGCCACTGAATCCTTTGGTGTCGGTTCTAATTAAAAATTATCCACCCCCTCCCCCAAAAATTATGCCAGGTTACATCAAATTTAAGGGACCTAATCCCCGCTTTTATCCATTACCAATTGAACACTATTTAATCAGTTGCATCGCACTGAGAAGATTGTTGGTCAATTTTATTCATTTATCTTTCCAATAAAGCCCTTTACTTAATTCCAGTTTCTATGGTGAAAACCAAACTGCCCTTTCCGCCAGTATAACAACAACCCTTGGGGTTTATGGCCGTGTTCATCTGGTATTTTGCTAGGTGTCTATACACAATTATGGCTCATGGGTACTTAATGGCTGAACTCCTTCCCAGTTTCATAACCATCATACCAGCAGCAATGCCACTAGCATTTGGGTTTGCCGTTTGGGTGCTTCAGCACTTAAGCTGGCAGGCCGGTCTAAAAATAGCTTTCTGTTTGCCTGAAATAATTGACCAACCATAATTCCTAGCAATTTCCGCCTTTCTCATTGATATTGGTGTAGCAATGGTCCTTTTTTCTCAGCTGAACCAGGTTGTGAAGAAACTGTACTCTATTCTTGATAGCCTAGTACCTCTCAAATTGCCCAAACCACACCCCATAGTTGCTGCGGCCATTGTGCCTATGTCAGTATGTTCTGGAATTCTGATTTGCAAAGGATTTACTCCTGCTATGAACCTAGTGGTTTCCCCCAACCCTAATACCATCTCTTCCATATTGACGGATATTTTTCAGCTGCCAATAAATAAAATCTTGCCTAATTTTTACTGCTCATGAAGATTAGTATTGGATCCCACCACGTCTCCTTTGAGGATTTGATGGATACTGGAGACACGGGTAATTTTATGAGTGTTGAGATAGCCCAACAATTGGAGCTTGACATGGACCTAGGTTCTTTGGTGATGGTTGCTTCTTCATCCTCCCAGACCTCATATCTAGTCCGTCGGCTGGTTCCTTTCTTAGTACATCAGTTTAGCTTTTGTGATTGGTTCTCAGCAATGCCAAACTTGGTGTTTCCAATTTTATTGGGGGTCTGATGGTGGCGTCAGCAACGTGTTAAGATTCACCTGGAGTCAAATATGTTGTCATTTGTTAATGATCAAATGGAGGGAGAATTTCCCTCAGTCAATACCCTTAAGAAAACACAAGGCCTCATCTCCATCACTTCCCTAGTTTCCCTTGTGGGCCTTCCATCTGATTTTCCTGAAGAATTGATGCACTATAGAAGTATTTTTGATTCCAAAAAAGTGGACAGTTTTCCCTTACAACACTAAATTTGACTTAGGAACTGAACAACAGTACAGTTGGTGAACACCAACTTCCCCTTGTATCCACACACAGCAGAGGAGGAGGCTGCTCTTAACGCCTGGTTAGACGATATTCTTAAGAAAGGATGGTTGTTTAAGGAGACGTGACCAATTGCCTCTCCCATCGTTTTTGCCAAGAAGGCTGATGGCTCCCTCCATCCATGCATGGATTACGGACACCTAAATAAAATTACAGTGAGCAATCCCTACCCTTTGCCCCTGGAGCAAACTATCAGTCAAGCGATTGCTAAGTCTCATGTGTTCTCCAAACTTGATTTCATTAATGCCTTCAACCAAATATGGGTAATGGAGAGTCAAGAGTGGCTTACCGCAATATGAACAAAACAGGGTATTTTTCAATTCCGCGTAATGCCCTTTGGGTTGAGGAACGCGCCTGCCACCTTTCAAAGAATGTTTTTAGTGTGCTGGGTAGCCTCGGTTTACTTGCGTGGTTGCATATATTGATGACATCTTGATTCACTCCCCAACTCCCAAACAACACGATAAAGACTTGGAAGCAGTTGTGGCTGCTTTGCACAAGGCGGGCATGTTTGTCAAGCCTTCAAAATGCGAGTTTTGTAAGGAGGAAGTTACCTTTCTTGAAACCTGGTCCTCAAAGATGGCTACATGATTTCCCCAACAAGTCAGACGCCATCCACAAATGGCCAACCCCAGCAACCCAGAAACAACTAAGAAGTTTCTTGGGCACCATTATTTCCTGAAAAAATTTCCCCATCCCTTTCTCAGTTAGCCTCTCCACTTAACCCACTCATGGGTAAGAATGTACCTTTTTGTTGGACACCCAAGTGCCAGCAGGCGTTTAGTCAATCAAAGAGGTGTTCTTATCTCCCCCATCCTAAAACATGTGGATCCCTCCAAACTGAATATTGTTTCCTGTGATGCTTCATCAGTAGCAGTTGGAGCAGTTCTACTCCAGGAGAACGATGGTTTAGAACATCCTGTCACCTACTTTTCCCAAAAATTTTCCTCCACTGAGCAATCATGGGCCATCTACAATATGGAGTTGGTAGCCATAGCATGTGCGTTAACTCATTGGCGGTATCTGTTACAGGGTACCCAGCATGAGTTAACTGTGCGTACAGACCACCAAGCACTTCTGTATTTCTGTAAACCACAAAAATTGGCAAATCAGCAAGCTTGTACTTATTGGGATTTATGCAGCTTCAATTTTTAATACAAATTTATAAAAGGGGCGTTAAATGTGCTTCTAAACTTCCTTAGATGCAACTCATCTCATTGCCCCACGAACTCAGATGAAGTGGACATGGTTACCATGATCCCCACCACCCAAATTTTATCTCTTGCACCACCTGCGATCATGACGGTAGACTTGGCTCCCAATGCCCCACTTATTTCACAGGTTTTAGCAGCTCAAATGACCTGCGCGAAGGAGTGGAGTTACTAGACCAATTGTCTCTTTAAACCCACAAAAATTTCCTATACTCTTGGTGGAAGGTCTCATTTATTTTCAGTCATGGGTTTGGGTTTCCCCTCTATTCAGAGCGGAGGTGTTTTGAGCACATCATGACCCTCCCAAAATCAGCCATATGAGTAATAAGAGATGTAATGAGTAGATCAAGTGGACTTTTAATTGGGCGGGCTTATCAAAGGAAGTACCTGCCTGGATCGCCAATTGTGTTACTTGCACACGAGCCAAGTTAGATCAATCAAGAAGGGTCTTATTTATCTGTTACAACAGGCGGAGGGTCCATGGACATTGGTGTACATAGATTTTATTATAGAACTTCCCTGTTCTAATAGATTTATGCAGTGATGGTGGTGGTTGATCAGTTTACTAAATTTTCCTTATTTATTTCATGCTCTTCCATGATCACATTGGAAGAAACTGCTTGTCTCTTTGTACGCCATGTGTTCTCTATGTTTGGTCTCCAGCAGGAGATCATCAGTGACCATAGCCCCAATTTACAGCGCGTTTCTGAAATGAGCTTATATCCATCTTAAAATCACCCCTTGCTATTCCACAGCGTATCATCCCCAGTCTGACGGAAAAACTGAGTGGGTAAACCAAATTTGGAACAGTATTTAAGCTACTACACGGCGGCCACTCAGGATACCTGGGCTAATGACTTTCCCTCACTCAATTTGCCTATAATAAAGAGCTCACACTTATATGGGGTTTTCTCCTATGAAGAAACACTGGGGTATAACCCCTCATTTTCAGTCAGTCCCTGTCTGCATCCAGAGGTTCCTGCTGCCACAGATCATGTTGAGCACATTCAGTCTAATCAGTCCTTAGTGTGGGAGCATATCACAAAGGCTATCGATTATTAAAGTGGTTTGCATATCTAAACGGCTTCCTGGCCACAATATAGTGGTGGGCTCATATGTCATGCTAGATACGCACCATTTGCAGATGCAGGTGCCTTCCAAGAAGTTTTCAAACAAGCGTTTAGTCCCCACTTGGTAGAGGAAGACTTGTTCAATGGTGCTTTCCGGTTAAAGCTGCCAGCTCATTAAAAACAGCACCCCATCTTCCACATGTCTCAGTTGTCCCCGTTCAAGGGGACCATTCCCACCGATCCTGAGCCTATAGTAGTCAAGGATGCGGAAGAAGCCAAGGTGGAGAACATCTTAGCATCCCATAAATGTCAGAGATTGGTTCAGTATCTCATTGCTTAGAAGGGTTATCCAGCCTACAAAAACAGTTGGGTCAAGGCCCATAATTGTGCAAATTTCATGGAACTGGTCAAGGCATTTCATGAGTTTCATCCAGATGCTCCTCATACCCCCAAATACTCGCGCCTTTTATTGGCGATCAAGTTACCCAAGCCGCACAAAACTGTAGCCCTTACACAGTTTCCCAGCGGTGGTGCCCCCCTCCTTTGGCAAAAGGAAAAGGTAATGTAAGTCCAAGGGAACGTCCCCTTTGTGTAGATCAGGCGATTTTACCATCTCTGACTAAGAAGGGTCCAAAAAGGGTGGCTGTACCCCTTGTCAACCAGAATGATCTCGCTCATGTGGTAGATGAGCGCTGGGTAACAGAATTCCCTCTAAAGATTCCTCCCCCAGTATTCATCCTCACCTCTGCCAAACATGTCTGCCAAATTGAGGAAATCTGTGCTGAGATGACTGAATCGAAGATGAGAGGTCTGAAATTAATGGGAATAAAGCCTGACAATCAGAAAACTAATACTCTGAAAGAGAAGTTGAGAAAATTATTGGCCAGAATTGTGGATGACATTGAGCCTTCAATTGATACAATTGTCACTGCCAAAGTCCCTTCAAAATCATCAGGGATTGTTGCCAATGTTTTGAAACCCCTAGTTCAAGAATCAGAAGTTGCACATGACATAACTCATTTGGCTGAACAAATGCTCTAGTGACTGGGCACAGGCGGGTTGGCCATCCCAAACCAGTTTCCAACCAATTGGGACCGCCCCTACATGGGGTAGCCCTGGGGAATTTCTGTTGCTTCTTGGGCTAGATGCTGTCATGCCAACTGACATAAACACAGTTGAGCATCAGTCCAGGCATTCTCAGATGAACCAATATCAACTCAGCCTGCCAAAAAACCCTTTGATGTCAGTTTCAAATAAAATTATCTGCCCCCTCCCCAAAAAAGTTCGCTGGGCTATGTCAAATTTAAGGGACCCAATCCCTGCTTTGACCCATTGTTAATCAAACACTATTTAATCTGTTGCATTGCACTGAGAAGATTGTTGGTCAATTTTCTTCCTTTATTTTTCCAATAAAGCCCTTTACTTAATTCCAGTTTTTATGGTGAAAACCAAACTGCCCTTTCCACCGGTATTCCAACTACCCTTAGGGTTTATGGCTGTGTTCATCTGTTATTTTGCTAGGTGTTTATACACGATTATGGCTCATGGGTACTTAATGGCTGAACTCCTTCCCAGTTCCATAACCGTCATACCAGCAGCAGTACCACTGACATTTGGGTTTGCCGTTTGGGTGCTTCAGCACTTAAGCTGGCAGGCCAGTCTAAAAATAACTTGCTGTTTGCCTGACACTGGTACCCAGTTGGGCTCACTTGAATGCCCAATATTGGTTATCCCAATGAATTTAGAATACTAGAAACTATCAATTATCCTTACCATCAATCACTGGTAAATATTAGTATATTGTAATACTAAAAAAATGACTATACTCAGCATCAATTGTCATAAGATAAAATAAATGATCAAAAGCTCATTGGCAATTTGTCCCAATATTCTATAAATGTCTGAACATTGAAACAGTTAATAGATTTACTAATCAAACAAGGAAATACCCTAGAACCTAAAAATAAGATTAATTGTATTAAAAACTATGAATCAAGTTGGCAACCACTTTTGACTAATTTAAATAATAATTTTGGAATTCTCAAAAATATTTATAAGAGTTAAACCTTTCAATGTTATTAATTTCAATTGGCAATTGAGCCTGACTAATAAGAGCACAAATATTAATTTACTAATAGAATCTTAATATGGTTAAAAATATAACACATGTTTAAAATCTTAACACCATAGTGGGTCAAACTGGCTGTATGGAACCTCATTATTGTAGTTTTGAGATTGTACAAAAACATAACTCCACAAATAATGCCTGGACTATCTTGTCTCTTCTTGTTAGCCACACATTTTTGGGCATTGACTGCACTGTTTAAACATTAATTAAGGTTACTGAAATTTCCCATGCGTTCTTGTTGAATCTATCTGTGGATGGATTGCACTCACATACCAATGGATCACAAGTATCTTGATGATAAGCCATGGTTGGAGAAGATTGGTGACATTTCAATCAAATCATGGACATAACTGGTATACAAAATTGTTTCCAATTTAGCCAATACCTTTAGTCCGTTTAATGATCAGACACATAAAATCAAATGTAATTACCAAGTACCTGATTGACCCTCTCCATTTGTCCATTCAATTGTGGATGGTAGGATGAGGGTTTACAGGACATGAATTTCAAGTTATCAAGAGGTGTCCCAAAATTTTGAAATACTTTTGGGGTTCACAACTTGGTAATATCACTTCTGGTATTCCGCCGGCACTAGAAAAGTTCATTATATAAAAGTGCTGCTTCTTCCTTTGAGGTGCTCTGAGTGGTTTAAGAGACAAACTGGCAAACTTTAGTGATTGGTCTACTATCACCATAATTACATCCAACACTCTAGACTTTATATAATTGGTAACAAAATCTATGTTGATGGAAGACCTTGGCTTATTGGGTTTTTTAAGGGCATCTATTTTACTATAAGGATATTGTTATGAGGTTTGAGATGGACTCATGTCAGACATTTATCTATTTATTACGCTATATTTATAAAAAAGCTTGACCAAAAATGTTAACGTGTGACTAGGTTTAGGGTCTTTGTAACTTCAGGATTCCCAGCCAAAGGATGGTACAGCAAGCCTCCAAAGTCTCCTCATGTAACTTATCTAATAATCCTATAACCTTCACAATAGAGATATCATCATGATTCCACTAAAAATATTAAATTTAGCAGAGGTTCCATTAACCAGGTCTCTTCAAAGTAATCATATAAATTAGGTTCTCTTTTATGTAAATTAACCCTACCATATATTTTCTTGTCACTGCCCTTCATTAATGTAAAAACGTTTGACAACAAAAAGGTAGTCATGTTTAAGTTGTCTAGCTCTTTATTGGTATATTCTAGTTTGAGGTTTTAACTCAAAAGGTCAGGGAGCATAATCTCCTTGACTAAACAGTACTAATCCTAAGAATAAATTTAGTTAATTCTAAAAATCATCAACAATGTCTCTGGTTCATCAATGATGGGTATTATAGAACTTAAAGGCTCTGTGATCTTGAGATTAGATGTGTCACTGCGCTTACAAGATATAGTGTCGTCATCCCTTTAGAGATGCCACTATGACAAGTAACTCCTTGTAATTTTGGGTAGTTAGTCTCCACAGGCTGCAATTTTGACTGAAGAAACAGATGGGATGTTGTATAACATCCTCTTGCTTGTAGAAGGACGGTTCTAATAATAAATTAGATGCATCTGTATCAAATATAAAGGATTTTTCTGGGTCAGCATGGATAAATTGGGGCTTCAATGTAGTTCTTTTTTATTTCTTATGAGGCCTTCTCTCCATGGAACCTCAACAGAAAGGCACCTTTCCTGTCAACCTAGTAAGTGGTACAGTTACTTCTAAAAGATCCTTAGAAAATTGCCTCAAAAAGTTCTTTCCCCTAGAAAACTATGAACCCCTGACTGATGATAGATACTTTCCATTCCTTTATGAATTTTTATTTTGATAGTCATACTGCTGTTTCCCTTAAACACCATGTTTATTTAAAGAGTCACCGTAGACTTGTGGAACGCAAATTTTGATGGCTTCAATTTGAGTCTAGCGTCATGTAGTGATATCAAGAATGTACTTAAATCCTTTATATGACGCATTATGGGTCTTAAAACATGAGTCTTCACGTACATAATAAAACAGCAACTAAACAATTCTCTGAGCACATGGTCTATCAGGAGTTAAGACCATAGGAGCATTTTTGAGACAAAAGGAATTAATAAATAACTGAAGACCCTAAGATAGCCTTTTTATTCAAAGTACTATGGTGATCCAAATATAAATGTACTTTGTGAAAACCTATGCCAGGTTTACTTCAATGTGAACCAGGTACTTAATGAAATCATTGGAAGGATGCTTTCTAAAATGACATGAAATGGAGATCATACTAAAAAACACGGTCAGTTTTTAGAACTTCACATACAGCTAGAGATTGACGCTAATATTTATGAGCTAGCAGTATTGGGGAGACCACTAAAGATATTTAGAATAAAAATACATATGCCAATGTGGATTGAACATATTTATTCCAAATTCATTGGATATTTAATTTAAAGTATAGATCAGAGAGAAAGGTAAGTCAGAGTCTTGCTTGAACTGGAAACTGAGTGAGAAGGGTTCACATGAGTCAAATTTGGGGACCTCCTAAGTCTCATAAACTTTATAATTATATATTTATTTGGTATTGTAATCATAGTTGGCTTAACATGAAAGTATTCCAAAATCAGCTGATGAGGACTTTTATGTCATAAAAATTACAATATTTGGGAAATTTTTCAGAGATAGATAATAACTGTGATGGAAAACCTGATCATCATAATATCCTAATTATAGATAATTGTAATTTTGGAAGCTGTACAAGTTTAGCACCCAAATTAATAGTAAGTTCTGGCCCTTTTATCCTTTTGGGGGATCCGTCTGATTTGAGGATGGTTGTTCCAAACTTTTAGGTTGAAAAAACCATTAGATATGCTAAATTAATAAAGTGAAACATTAAACCCAAAGGGATAGAAGGTTTCCTATAAATAGGGGTACAAAGTCAAACAAATTCAAAAAATATGGAGAATCTTTATGAACTAGATGAACTAACAAAAGTATAAAAATAGTCTGAAAAATCATCTCAGACTAAAACTTGAATAAATATTTAACAAATTAATGGGGCAAACCTAAAATTATGCTATAAAATTGGCATGCTTTCCAAAACGATTATAAAATCATGTGGAACATTACAAATTTACCCATAGTACTTACAATGCTATGAAAATTCCTCAAAAACATATATTTAAATATTATTAACCCCTAAACAAGCTCATCTGATTATTTACTCAAAACTATATATACAGAATTGGGGCTATTGCATATCTCAATCCTGAGTTCCTATGAAAATCTAGCTTATCTTTAAATAAATTTTAGTCAGCCTTAAAAAATCTGCAAGTTTACAAGATAAACTATAAAGGATGAACAATCACCACTTTTATCAATACTCTGTACTCAGTCATTTGGTGGTTATTCTCTTTGCACTCTCCTGGAGTTAAGGAGCAATGTTGTGGGTAAACATAGATTTAACCTTTATCCAAGAAATTGTTCATCCATGTAAAAGTGTTATGCAGAAAAACCAAATCCTTTATGGGATACTTTTTCTATTGTGGACAATCATCAGGTTGATTCTACCCAATACGTTTGTTCATCACTGAAGAGAACCCATCTATTACATTTTTCAGAATAAAATCAATTTGGCCTGTTTGTAGTGCTTCAAGAATAGTAACTGCTAAGCCACCTGTACCCGCCTGGTATCAGCATCCTACCACCATGTTTATGATCATCTTTTCATTGGTGTTCATGTTGTGTGAAATTTATAGGATGATGAAGGGGTGGCTGCAAGTGCCTGTTTACTATGAGACCTCTTCAATCAAAGTTAGCACTGTCCACAACACATGGAAATAATGCCCATAAAAATCCATGAGGTTTTTGCCAAGCTCTGTTTCAAGATCACTTAACTAAGACAATGGGAGGAACAGTAACATTTACTGATAAAATCCCCACATGTTAGAGTTACTAGATAAACATGTAAACTGGGTTGGGACTCTCCTGGAAAACGAGAGACTTTGCTTGATACTCTTGATGAATGTCTCCTGTAGATTGACCAAGTAGGGTTCCCCAATGAGGGCCAAGATGCAGCCTGGTCAGCCCTGTTGATGAATTTCAAGGGTATGAAAACAGCGGAGGAATATGTACATTCATTAAATCCTCATGCCCAGGAAGTTAAGGATACGCCTAACCTAATACTGAAGATGTTCAGACAAAATTACACCCAGACCTTCTTTCATCCTTAAAAGTGACGCCCCTAGCTGAGAATCTTGATGAGTGTATATGATGCATTATGGATTTGGAGCGCCAACTTAAAATCACTAGAATCAAACAGTAATAAATTTATGCAAAGGGGGTATAAGAATGAAAAAGGAAAGGACTTAACTTTGGGGAGTCTGAACCTTTATAATTATCTTAGTAGCCTCAGTAAGAACCTCCTGCAGGCTCATAAGGAGCACATGAAGTAAAAATTAGCCACTTCTAAGGGATCTGTCAAGAATGATCCTGAGGAAAACTTGCAAACCAAGTTTCTGCTCATGATACTCTTGCCAATAAAGGAACCACTGCGCAATAATCCTATTTATTATTGCCACCTAAAATAGTCATCAAGAACTAAGTGGAAGATGTGATTGCTAAATAGACATTGGGGCTAATGAGAACTATCTACAAATCAATGTGCACAAAAATGGAATAAAACTTTAAAGAAGGCATAAAAGGTGTCTTTAACTGAATCTATTAAATCCGGTACCTTTTGGATAATAAGCAGGAATCTCTGAATTTACCAAGTGAAACAAATATTGAAGAAAACTTCTGCAGCCTAAATTATCTAACCTACCCTGTAGTTCTGGGGATGAGATGATGGTAAAGTCTTTCACTCAATTCATTATGCTATATAAGGAGGTTACCATTTGCCCTTGCTTCCAAAACACCTAGTGGAAATTTACAACCTGTGAGTCTATATCAGCTATACTGGGTATATTGTCTAGAGAAGCCATCAATAGCGCATTACCCAAAGAATATGCTAAGTTTGACAGTGTGTTTGAGGCCCGTGAACTCTCCAAATTAGACGCCTGTGGTCCATTCTCTCTCAAATTTTAGTTAAAGCAGACTCTGAGTTACCCCATGGATGCCTAATCTATAATTTAAACCAAAGATCAAAGGAAACATCAGAAAATTACTTCTAATTAATGTTAACATCTGGTTCAATTTTACACTCTGAATCATCTGTTGTCTCTCCTATCATGCTAGTATTTAAAGCTAGTGGTTCTCGCCCATGTGTGGACTTCTGCAAGTTGAATGAAGTTACAGAACCTGATACTTATCCACTTTCACTATTTATAACATCCTGCCAATGAACTCAGGGGAGCAGCTAGGACTAACAAGTTGGACCTGATAGAAGCGTCCCATCAAGTATCAGTACACCCTGATCGCCAGAAATTCACAGAATATAAGTACCACATAGGAATTTTTGAATATTGGGTGATGCCATTTGATATAAGAAATGCTCATGGAGTATTTAAACGCTTTTTAAATCATGAGCTTAAAGAACCATTGGGTTGTTGTTGTATTGCATATATGAACGATATACTGATGTTCTCTAAATCCAAATAGAAGCACATGAATGATGTAAAGTCTGACTTGAAAGCTATCCATGAAGCAGGACTCATTCTGAAACCCTCAAATTGTAATTTTACAAGCCATTCATAATATCTTTAGAAAATCGCGATGTTTAAGGGATGACTAGAATTATGTCCAAACAACTCAAGGCCATCAAGGAATGGAAGGCTCCAACTGATCAGACCATATTTTGAAGTTTCTTAGTAATAATCAACTTCCTGAGAAGGCTCTTTAAAGACTTTCCGCAGAGGCAATACATTCTTATCTTGTTAACAGTAAAGGTGCCCTTGTGTTGGGGCTCAGAAAAATAAGAGGCCTTTCAAGAAATAAAAATAAACTATACAGAAGCCCCTGCCTTGGCCCATACTGACCTGTAAAAACCATATATATTGGAAACTAATGCATCCAACTGAGCTAATGGCGCTGTCCTTCTTCAACAATAGAGGATGGCATAGAACATCCATCTGCAATTTCAGTCATAAGATACAGACTGAGGAGACAAACTACCCATTTGTGGTAAGGAGCTGTAAGAAATCATAGCATCCCTCCAGGACTAACACCACCTGATGTTTTTGTGCTGGCTCATCATAATTTGTACTGGTCACAGAACTCTGATTTCTATTTAATTACACAACAAATGAACCAGAGATAAGCTCATTGTCACCTGGTGTTATCTAATTTAAACTTAAAGATTAATTACTGTACAGGTAGGGAGATCTTGTTCTCTGATCTATTGAGTCAGAACCTCAGATTATTTTATACCAAAATAAGATCTAAAAAACTTAAATACTGCCAATATGCTGCCACCCAAAGTTTTTGCACTAAAAAACGGTGGTGCCAAAGGGATTAATAAGGGATTTGAGCTGCCCAAAGAAGAATCAAGTTTAGAAAATGCTTAAAAAGGTTTGTTGATAAAACCTCAACTGAGTTCAAGGACTTTTGCCAAAATATAATGAATCCATTACTGTAAGATGTCAAGGGTTTAAAAAGAAAATTTAAAAAGTGAGATTTTTGGATTTCTGTCACAACCACTAACTGGATGGAAACCTGGGAATCACAAAGACCTCAGAACTAACAATAAGAAACTATTCATGTCCTGTATTAGTAAAAAGTGTCAATGAATATATGACCCACTGTTTAACCTGCACCTGAGTCAAGCCTCAATGTGATTTTCCAGCAGGGAAGTTAATACCTCTAGAGACCCACTAACCATGAACATCCAATTGTGCTGACTTTATCTCTTCACTACCTATGTCTAAATGAATTTATTCAATAATAGTAGTAGTTGACCAGTTAACCAAATATATCAAGTTCATTCCATTATCTACGCAGATCGCCTCAAAGGGGGTGGCAGCATTATTATGTAAGATATTTTCTTGTATTTTGATTTATAAGAGGAATATTATCTGATCAAGGACTTTTAGTTTTTATCTAAGTTTGGGAGAATATACTTGAAACCCTACAAATCAAGCCTTGCAGATACTCTAAAACCATCCATAATTAGATTAAAGACAGAGAGAGAAATTAGGTGCTAGAACAATATGCCGTTTCTATGTAGCAGGTTGTCAAACAGATTGGATGGATTGGTTAGACTAAGCCCAATATTTATACAAAAACTTGGTACATGAATTATCTGGAATTTCGCCTTTCTTTGCCAACCTTGGGTATCATTCTGAATTTCTTAGCTCCATGAGTGGGAGGAAAGTACCCTCTGTATATGAAATTTCTGGGAATGCCAATGAGACCTTACAACTTTTGAAGCAACGTCTGGAGTATGCAAACCATCATGGAAAAAATAATTCTGACAAGAAGAGACTGGGCAATCCCACGATAAAAGTGGAAGGCTATGTGCCTATCTACTCTCAAAATACAATACAAAGGCCCTGCACAACTAGTTTAAAAAAATATTTGGGGTGGGTTGAACTTGGGACAAATATACCACACCAAGAATTTTTGTAGTCAGTACAGGTTTTGAACACAAAATCTGCACTAGGGTGGAAGAAGTTTTACCTGCCAGGCTAACCACCCTTAAAGCACAACTAGTTTAGTCCATTTTAAATAGTCCTTATGAGGTTTCAATTAATTAAGCCCAGGGGCCTTTGAACTATCCTAACCAAAAAGATTAAGAGCGCACCCCACTATACACATTTCTCAACTAAAGATTGTTTATTGGTCCTCTTCCAGAAAAGTCCTCCAATCTGCAACCTAGATTCTTTAGAACTCCATAGTATGAAAAATGGTTATGGACAATAAATTTGTACATGGGCAATGCAAGTATCTGGTAAAATGGCAAGATATCCCAATGAAGAATCCACATGGCAAACTGCCAAAGATCTTCAACATTGCCCAGATGAAATCAAGAAATTTTCAAATCAAAGGTGTTGATGTAAAAATACAGGATTCCCTGACTATCAAATTATTTTATTTTAAGGATAGAGTACTTCTAGGATCCATACAAATTTGTCACCCAAATTAATAGTGAATTACATCCTTTTTATACTTTCAAAGGATAAATTTAGTCTGAGGATGGTTAATATGAGCTTATCAGTTGAAACAAACCATCATATAATGATAAAACAATAAAAGACATCCAAACCATAGGAATGGAAGAAACTAAAGGTTCACACTATAGATGGGGTCCAAAATCAATAAAATTTTAAACAAATGAAAAAATTGATCTGAACAGCATGAACCAACATGAGTATTCAATAATTAAATAAATCTATCCTAATTTCAAAACTCAAACAATTATTTATCAAAGTAATGGGCCAAGGCCTATAAATAGCCCTTCAAAAATTGGCGTTATTGCCAAAACAATTATAAAATCCCAAAAACAATTACAAATTCCCTCAAACTTACTTACAAAATTATGATAGTCCCTCCAATACATATAATAGAAATAGTAGTTTAAACTAAATAAGTTTATCTAATTTCCTTGACATATAAAATTAGAATTGGGGCTATTGTCTACCTCAATGATGAGCTCTCACATGGATATAGCTTAACTTAAATGAAATTCAGTCAGAATTAAATATATTTTTAACTTTAAAAGATAAACCCTTAAGGTTAAATCATCACTACATGGATCAAGACACTGAACTCAGTCGCTTGGTGGCTTCTCTCTTTGCCATCTCCTGGACACAAAGAGCACTGTTTTGGTCAAGCATAGCTTTTACTCTTATCCAAGGAATTATTCAGTTATGTAATAGTGCTATACAAACAATCCAAATATTTTCTGGGGTACCTTCTCTCTTGTAGACAATCAAATGGTTGGTTTTACCAGCTATTTTTATCTATCACCAGAGAGAAACTGTCCATTTAAATAACTTTCTTAGTTGCATGTTAAACTAAGGAAAAATGGCATCACCATCTTGTCCCATAACTATGGGATAGGGTAGGAGGCATAATATGCAGAAGATTTCTGCACACATTTGGTCAATTGCTATCACAAGATCCTTGTATACTTTCAAAAATTAACGCATTTGGAAGAATAGCTCAAAGTCACCTCTCCCACTTCCCTAAATGTAGGCTCCATTTTTGCGCCAACTTATGTTGTAGATAGACCTCAATTTCCCCAGTATCTACTAATGCTTTTGTCTTACCTTCAAATTTTACTATAGACTATATATTAAGTGGAAGAGTAAATATGAATGATGTGCAATGTTTCCTTTAATTGCAAAGTGTTTTTAGGCAAAAAATTGATAAAGCTTCTCTAAATAAGCTTGAGTTTATATTTGGTTTCTGTTTTATATTTCTTATCCGCCTTCAGGGACTATGGGCTGCTTCATTTTGCAACTCTCAACTACATATAGTGGTTCAGAAACTCCATAGCAAAATTACTTTCATTTACTGCTCTTATATCCCATAGCAGACATTAGCTCTAATTAGCTGTTGTAATTATATGATGCCACTCCACATCCATAGCAAGTCTTATCTACTCTAAGGTCTCAGAAAGATCAATTACTTCCATAGACAAAAGTAGCCCTGGTGTAGGATTTTTAAACATACATAGAAAATGTGTAGTCTTGATCTTGGAAACCTGAGAAAGAGATAAAAAATGTGCATTTTAGCCTTTACTTTTCATTGTAAAGTCTTCAACAAAGCAAGTAGGCTGCATCATTTTTCAGTGAAAAAATTGTTGAAGAACCAAGTAAATAAACCTTGAGTGACCAGGTAGAGTTTCTTGTTTGTCCAATAGAACTCACATCCAAGTAGTGAGTTTTATTAAAAATCTTCTAATAATTGTTCTATTTGATCAATGGATGTTACTGTATAATCAGAGGCCTTTTAAAGTGATTATTGAAAATGGATCCTATCAAAGACTTCAAGGTTCTTCTACAAGGCCATCATTTCCGGGGGTATATGTAGAGTTGACCTTAATTGAAGTGATTTGAAGGTAGTTGAACCCAGGACCATTCATTCAAGAACCAGTAGATTTATTTCACCATGAACACCAATGAAAAGATGGTCATGAGCATAATGGTTGGGTGATGATACCAGGTGAGTAAACTTTGTTACACTGGGACTTCATCAGTACCACTCTAATTGACCCAAAGTTATGAGAATCTGACTATTTGAATTAAAGGGTCTTATCAATAAGTGACAAGGAGTTATAAAGAACTATCAGGTTACGTTATATAAAGAATTTACTCATGGAAGAAACATTTTGTCAGCATACAACCAGTTTAAGAAGAATTTCTTTATTTTTCCATGGTCAAGATGTTCATAACCAAAAAACGCCCTGCTACCAAGCAAGGGTAAATAATGAGGTGCTCAGAAAACTAAGTTCAGTTCTTTATCTAGGTATAATGGATTCTAAATCTGATATATACTGGTAAACTTTTAAAAGTGGAATCTTGTAATTTTTTAATTGATTCTATTGCAGAATCTTCTTAAGAAGTTGGAATTAAGAGTAACTATATCCTCCATCCTTATACAACAGGAAGTAATCACATAAGCTTGTCCCAAGTTTTCCAAATAATTAGTGCAAATTCATATATTGTAAATTAAAGATAAAATTTAAATGATGCTACAATTTTATAAAAAGCCTATTTATAGGCCTGTTCATTTTTCTTTTATATAATATTTTTTCAAGGCCAAAATCTCAAACAACTTGGGATGCCCTTTCATAGTCCTACCCTTCCATTTTGAATGAACAATTCCTTGTTTGTGTTCAAGATCATTATCAATCTGGGAGTCCTATTTATGAGATCATCCTTTCATTTGGTCGATATTAATACTTTACTTGTTATTCGGTCTTTTTGAAGGCCTTTTTACAGTCTGGAGAGATTCTTGGATCAACTAGCCTCAGATCTGATGTATTCATCAAAATATAAGAGGATGAGAATTTTTGAGTGATCCAGACACTGATTTCATGTGAAGGCCACAACTTTCATAGATTTTTATAAGCTAATAAAATGGTCAGGAATATCATGTACCATCACGAGACTATTTTTGGCTTACTGGTGGTTAAAGCCTCATGTTTCCACCAGGAGACCTCCCCCTGGAAAGTTAACATGTACAAGAATTGGAACTCTAAAATTTTCATTCCAATTCCACACTTTTCTAGGTCTCTTCATTATTGTCAAGCGCCCTACCCTTGTAAAAATCAGTTACCAACCTGGAGCCTTCCCAAAACTCCAATTGCTACCTTGCTGTGTTGCGCACATCAGATTGGATAGAGATCCCCCTTTCCCATGCTGGACTTATTCTTTTGACACTTCCCTGGGAGTCCACTTCCCTTCCCAATCCTCATTTCAGTGCCGTCCTTCACGCTAGGTTGCTTTACAAGGGCAGATATTTATTTTCATTGTTTATGCCTTCTTCGCCAATCCCTCTTCTTTCTACGCCCATCACTTTTTGTCTCTATATACTCTGCTCAGCTTTCCTAGAAACGCTAGTCCTGAAAGGGTTTAAAAAATTTAAATAAAGCAAAAATTAGCAAAACAAACTTTGAAGTACTAGTTATGTTATTAAAATACTTAAACTTGGTTAAAAAAGATAAATTTTATTGGATCAATACAAGGAATCAAGCAATTTAACAAGTATTATAAGCTATCAGATATTAATTGCAAAGTAGGTTGATTATCTTCTTCTACAGTGATGAAATTGCGGTTAGACGTCATATTTCAGATGCATAGGTCTATACACACATCAAACAAGATACTGTTTAAAAACAGCAATCCGAGTAAAAATTTAACAAAAGAAAATTTTAGTTTTAAAAATAGGGCTTTTTATTACTCAAATCAGGAGAGTACACTGTAGCATCTAATATTTCCAGTGGCTCTGAAGAGTTCTATACTAAACTTAACAATAAACTAAAACTATATATTTAGGAAAAAGACCCACTTAAAGATGGCAAACTCACTCATATATGCTCTTTTTACCAGGTTTCTCATTGGTGAATTTTGAAGTTACTAAGCAGCACTTACAAGTGGTAACTTACTGGCTTTAATCAAAATCTCTGGTAAGTAAATCGAGTGAATAGAGCTTGGGGCATTTTCAAAAAAAGTAAATATGCCAGTTGTAATCAAAGTATTCCTGATGTAATTTAATTACCAGCTTCTGGCCCATAATTCTTATAAGTGACCCTATTAATGGCTTTATGCCAACGTGAGGCAAAATAGAATATCAAGCTGAGATAAAATAGGAGGCAATAAGGCATTCAAAGCCACAGCGTTGGTGGCTGATAATTTAAGGAAATGGAAATGTGCTAATGTAATTAAGGATTCAAATAGTATTAAATTGACAATTGGTAAAGTACATATAAAACCATGGGCCACGGGGAAAAACAATTACTAAGAACTAACCAAATTGTCTATCTAAGTACTAGTTAGTGTAAAAATTACATATATAAAAATAATATAACACAGATGGCTGGCTAACCAATTACAACATTTCCTCACACAAAACCAAACATCATATATTAAAGATGAGTGTGGGTTAGGTGAGTTATTGAGAGCTTGTGATTTAAAGGCTGGAGTGCAGGCAGTACTTCTTAAGTACCTTAACATGCACTCTATTGATAAGGGAGTCCTTAGTAGAATCCTTTAGAGCGTAGGCATCTGTAGATGCCTTCTTAATAATCTCAAAGGGACCTTTCTGTAACAGTCAGAAAATTCCAGCTCTGACCGCCATAAAATAAATGATGTTTTAGCATACCAACAGCACCAAAGCAGACCAACTTCAAATAGGGGGCATCTTTGGTGCTCCAACAGCGCCAAAATATCCCTACATTAATTTAGTTATGCAAAATTAATTTGCGGTTGGTCTGACCCAATTACTCAAAACTCCTTGAAGCTGGTTACCCAAAAAGACCAACAGATAAGCAAGGTATGCAAACCCTGAAACAACTTTATTTTTATTCAGGAGATAAAAAGGGCCCGCTGAACAGAGCTTGGCTGGTGAGCAACCAACAATGCTCCCCAATGGGGAAAGCTAGGGACAAACTTCCAAAGTGAGCTTCAGAATTGTCAGGCGCACCTTTTCACAGCTGCCCTTTGGGGGCCACACCCAGATTATTGATTAAGCTTGTATGAGCCTAATCAACAATTTGGGCAAGGCACAACCAAGCCCTAAAACCGGCCAAACTAAAAATCTTTTTACACACTTTCCTTTAACTCACTGTCATGTCTGTCTGTAATCAAATATTACAAGCTCTATTTCAGACACTTATTGTTAATAAAAAATTCTGAAACTTTGCACAGACGTTGGTCTTGGATGGCAATATAATTATTCATCGAAGTTTTTTTCATGTTCAAAATAAAAACTTATATATATATCAATTGGAAATCCTATATATTTTTGATGGTAGTCGGTATATAATTATGGCTGAGCAGTTTGATATTTAATTGATTTAAAAGTTTCAAGTTTACCTTTCAGGATATCTAAAGCTTTGAAATTTGGCACACATATGTATCTCTGATAACAATACAATATTTTATTAAAAATTACGAAAAGTTTGAATTTTGAAAAATAAAAACGTTTTTAAAACGTTTACCATTTTTCTACTTTATTTAAAACAATTTGACTTGTATTTGGAAAATCTGAACCTGAGTCAAAATGTAACATTTGAGATAAACTTGATTGTTACACTTTCAAAATGTGCTCTAGATGCTAGTTCTTCCAAAGCCATAGTTATCATAATACCAGATCAATATCTCTACGCCAAAAGTAGGTAAGGTATGTCAGTCCTCATTGTCATATGCTCAAGCCTTTACTTTTTGAGCCAGTACGTTGTAGAAGGCAGATCTTTGTAGCTGGATTAAAGTTCATGTAAGCTTTATCAAGTTTTTTGGATAGAACTAATGCTATTTTATTAACACAGGAGTAAAGCCTGGGGAAGCGCAGGCTGCTTCTCATGAAGTAAGGAAAATGAGGAGTGCCTGTGTCTGAGCGACACATGATGTTGTACATAATTATAGCGGAAGGTAGGAAAAGAATTAAATGGACGCTTTATCCTGTGACCAACTTATGTGATATCCCAATCAGAGTACAATTCACTTGTTTGACAGTAACGTTGGTCTTGAGGTGATTGGCATAGATAATACCGCTCTAAGCCCATTAAATCATAAAGCTTATTAAACATTTGGGACATAAAGTTTGCCCTATTATCCGTTAGATTAAACTGTTAAAATTATGCCAATAATCATATCTATCCCAAATAGCTTAGTGGTGGTCGTTATGCCCAAATCCTTAACTCCTTTGCCTCCATCCAATTGGTGAAGTGATTAATAGCTACAACTATATATTTAAATTGGCTGGACGTATTGTCTAAAGGCCCCACAATTTCAATAGTTATAGTGTGCCAGGCAAAATTAGGTTTAACTAAATTGATAATAAGTAGCCTTCTAGTAGGATGCCTCTTTTTGACATTCTTGGCATCAACTGAGTGTCTCATGAATATAAAAGATGTGAATTCCCAATGATAGTGGGATTGTAACTGTTTAAACATTTTCTTATAACCAACATGCCCATCACCTTATTTTTGACAATAATCAAATCTGTCCGCTCAGTGGGCCTAGGGAACAAAAAAGAGTTATTCATTAATGATCTTAAACAGTTTCTCGTCTCCACAAAAGTTTTCTTCATCATTTTATCTAGAATGTGTTAAACCTTTTCAGGTTCATTTCCTTATTGACAAGTCACCATCTTCTTAAACAATTCATTGGTGCAATCAGCCATTAAGGCTATGGTGGGAAGGCGAGAGAGTCAGTATTCATTTTGATGCTTAACGCCAGGCTAAGTTGATTATAAAGTCATACTATTGTAGTTTCAAACCTTAGTGGGCTAATCGTTATTCCAGTTCCTTAAGATTCTGTAACCAGCGCAGAGAGGCATAATCCGCTACCTTGGTAAAATGCACATCATGGATATAAACTTAAATTTGTTTGCAAGCATACACAACAGCTAGACATTCCTTTTTGGTAGCATTATAATTCCATTCATCTATTAAGCTTCCTGATGCAGTAAGCGACGGGGTATTCTACCACTTCATCAAACTGAGATAACACCGCCCCTACAGAGGTGAGGGATGCGTCCATATGAATAATGAACGGTTTATCAAAGTTTGGGAGTATCAGTATCAGCACTTTGGGGAGGCAAAAACTCTTCTGAAAAAAGGCCAGATGGTAGTTTCCCATCCATTTAAAATGATATCCTGTTCTTGAGAAGGTGAAACAACGGTTCTCCTATTTTAATAAAGCTTTTTACAAAACTGGCGATAGTAGCCAACAACTCCCAAAAATATCTGAATATACGTTTACTACTTGGATGTGACATTCTTTGATAGCATCAACTTTAGAAGGGTGGGGCCATAAGCCATGTTTGCCAATTACAAATCCCAGATATTCAAGTTGCTCATGGAAGATATTGCACTTATGTGGTATGATTTACAAATTGGCTTTGCCCAGCTGGCGGAAAACTTCCTTTAAAGCTGCTGATGTTCCATTAATGTTATTGAAAAACGTGTATGTAGTCCAGATATACTAACACAGAAGATTTTTTAATCCCCCAATATGCTTATCCACAGTGCTCTGGAATGCCGCCAGGGCATTAAAAAATCCATGCTACATCCTAGCGGGTTGGTATAATACTTGAGAAATAATTATAGCGCACTTTTCTTGTTCCTCCTTCAGTAGCTCAATCTGCCAATATCCAGATAATAAATTTATAGTTGAAAAAAACTGAGTGCTGCCCAAGTGGTCTAAGGCATCATTTATACGGGGTAAAGGGTAGGAATCTTTCTTATTAATATTGTTGGGCTTTTGATAGTCTATTGCCGCTTGATTTGATACATTTTTCTTTTTAATAACCAACACCTGGGGAGGTCAAGGGACTCTTGGAGGTCACTAATATTTCCTGCTTTACTAATTGGTTTATTTCGTGATTGATGACCTAATCTTCCACCTTAGAACGCCTAATATAATGGAGGTGAAGTGCCAGAAAATTAGTAGTTTTGATCTGGTATAGCACATTATGTGCACACTCCAAACATAATCATCTTTATCAAAATGAGTATTATCTGTCAAACAAGGACAAAGCTTGGTCCTTATCGTCTTATGTAAACCAAGAAAGACGTTCTAAGGGTACCAGAGCGCATATTAATTGACAATTATTTCTCTAAAACTAAGTTTATCCATATCTCAAAATCATGGATACTTGATACATCTTCAACAGTAAAAATATGGACAAAAGTGCTATATGATGTCACTTATTATCACAGAATAAGTGTACAGGATTTCTATAAGCACCTGGATTACGCCATGATCAGAAAATATAAACCCAGGCGTTGCAACCAGTTCATATTTTGATTGGCTAAATGAGGCGAAAATTTTCGTTATACAATCCCCAAGGAATGTTTAAGATAATTTTTGTCCACACTATGATTTGATGGCCCGCCAAAATGGTTAGATTATGACTAGCTCGTATAAGAGTACCTTTAGACTCTACAATATGATTTGATAAACACTGGGTATGGGCATGTAGCCACTGGTATCCAATTAGCACTATACCATTCTGCAATACAAGGTTAACAAACTCTTGTTTTTATTCCATTGGGGCCTCACCCTTACAAGTATAAAATAGTGGAAGAGTTTACCTGACAATTACAATGCATTCTCCTCAAAGTCATATTTGACTCCATAGATTCTCATCAATAAAGTCTTAATAAGAAAGTCATAAATTTTGGTTAAGAAAAATGATGGATAGAGCGGAAATCACCAAGGAGCCAAACCTCAATGGTAATGAGCTGTACACTCATTCTGAGGTTATGCTCTGAGGGACAGCAGCTCCATAGATTTTCTAATGATCTAGGTCCGGAGAAATACCCAGCTTCTTCACTAATCTAGTGGACACACTACTAATCGGTGCCTCACTGTCTTCAATAGCTCAGATCTTGATCTTATTTACAGAAAATTAATATAGGCACACCCTGAGAAATACACATCAGCAGATAAAGTGAATGGATATCCAAAGTGTCCACTTGATTCAAACAAGTTTAAACGTCTTCCCTAATTGTGGTCTAGAGGCCTTCAAAATAGCAAAGGGTATTGCCGTATGGAACTCCTCTAAATTGTAATATCGCCAAAAACTGGAAGCTCAAGATCTCTAATTTCTGAGCATAAGGCTTCACTACAGCTTCTTGCGCCAACTTGGCATCACATATTTTTGGGGAGTATTTTAATACCCGCTAACCTATCATTTACTAAACTTGGGTGACCTGTCAGAGGTGGGTCAATCTTAGCAGACACCAACTTATTGAAACTAAGTTTTGGGGATCGGTTCTTACCAGGGATTTTTGTGGAGTAATGGAGGTAGAAAATCCCAGTTTTACTCATTCCTGACTTTTCCCAAGTACTCGCTTGAATGGGGCTCACTGAATGAGCCTTGGGTTTAGCACCCAGCTTAAGACTGTAATTTGCATAACATTGCTTTATCCATAGTAAGCTGACCAGGGGACGGACATTAATGAAACTAAAAACTATAACTAAAATTAATGTAACTAATCAATTTAAATAAGACCCCAAAATGAGTGGATTGATTGAAACACACTGATGAAAACAACTAACCAGGTGGGCAGCAGAAAACCTCTTATCCAATCATGATGGAAGGGGAGGGGGATCAGGAGGCTCATCTTTGGCATCAGCTTCTTCATCCCAGAGTAGGGTATCTGTCAAGGTGGATAGAAAGGGCGTTGGGGCATCAGCGGCATGTGGTTCAATATCACTAATGATTGGTGTTTCATGGAAATTGCCATCTAAGAAAATAGCGCTGATATTCAGCTAAAGCTTTTTTGGCTTTAATGCAGGTGTCTTGGAGTTTAATGAACATGGCAATATTGGTTCAGGTAATCTTAGCTTTAGGATTCCGTGCTACAGTTACCACGTTCTGGATAGTGTTGTTGACATTTTTGTGCAATCGATTCACAGTGATTTTACTTTTTGGGGTGAGGGTTGAGGGAATAACAGGAGGGGGAATAACTCCTGTGAGCATTGCCACTGATTTGGCGACAGCTTTTCAGATGGGATGACAATCTGGTTTGGCAGCTGCTTCAACTTCCAGCTGGTGGTCACTGCAAAATGATTCAGCATTTGGCTGTGGGGCATATAAATGAGGGGGGTATTTGGCGTCCCATTCTGCATTAACAAACTGCTCGATTTGCAGAGCTGGTTCTTCAATGAGATTACCTGATTCATAAATTTCAGCCAATAACTCCCATGGAATCTGGTTGAATTGAATTGGGGAATTGGCATATGGTTGAGGTTTGGTTGATTCGTTGGAGGAAGCATGGGATTGAACTGGGGTCCAAGCTGGTGCTTGATTGGAGGAATTATGTGTGGCACTGGGGCGAGGAGGAGGGTGATTGGTGGCTGCAGGTGCAGCTGCAGCAACAGGCTTTGGGGGAGGGGGAGGTAGGATCATACTCCATACCAGAACTGGCGTGGGGTGAGCAGCAGATTGGAGGTTGGTGGACGAAAAATCAGAGCTTTCAGGAGTAGCTAAGGAAGGGCACTTGCATTTCAAGTGGTCCAACTCAAAACAGGAAGGACAGATTGTCCACCCGCCCTCAACACGGGCCCATAATGGATGGTCAGGGGCAGAAGGAATGAAGGTGCGAGGGGTAATTGAAATGGCGATTTTGCTAAATTCAGGGCTGATCATGGCATACGCCTAAGGCCCAGCAAGTCATGTGGCCCCATTTGGGACCATAAATTCTAAGATGGGATTGGAGCCATAGGCTGCCAAACTGCCTATCAGCTCCTGGTGGAGCACCGCAGAGGGGAGGTGGATGGACAAGCCAGCGAATTGAACCACCAAAGTGGTATCTTCTGGGAGCTGAGTCCAAGTTGTGGGGAGAGGGGTACCCTGGAAAACCAGGGGCACAGTTGCCACAGTGGCAGCATCAGCTTCACTTTGAAGCCCAAGTTGAAATACCCCTTATAGGGGCAGAAGTCAATAAGACTGGCAGGATGCATCACTGCTTGAGCCATTTCAATAATGGGTTGGTCGTGGTAAGGGAAAAGTTTCCCATAATTGACCCTAAGGCCAAAAATGCATGTTGCTCTGGGGAGCACCAGGGGACAACGAGGCACTGCTTGGGTACAAGCAAGGTGGGCGTTGAGATCCTTGGGAGGAATAAATTGTACCATGGGTTTGGTTTGACTGGGAGAGCCAGTCTGAGCGCGTTTTCCTGTTGGATGGAAAATGGCGGGGAGTTTCACCACTGCCCCACACTGGGGCAGCCAGTGGGGAATCCGAGGACATTGGAGCAAAACTACAGTGGGTGATTAAGATTGCTTTTTTCCATAAGATTTTGCTTGGAAAGTTATGCTGAGCGGAAAGAGAGTTAATGATTTGCATAATGCCCCAGGTTCTTAAAAAAGTTAACAAATAATCTGAATAAAACCAGGTCTAGAAGAATGAAGTCCATAAACCAATTTGAATATTTCTTTTGAGATATGTCCCTAGGCTGGGTGTCACAAGGATCCCAATCACTTTTGTTTGGTGCTTCAAAAGTGACATCACAGCAGTGGAGATAACTTACCACGTATGTAATATTATTCTCCTAATAAAAAGTATCAAATCTGATACAACTCCCTGTAGGTCTCACAGGCATGGCGAAGAGCGATATGGGCACAAAATCATTTACTATATTATCCTCATATTTTGTCTGCGCCTCCAAATAAAAATGCTCAGTAAAAGCTTTTTAGTTTTATTTTTGTTAATAGAAATAGAAATAAATTCTAATTTTTAAGAGTTTATCCTTTTGACGCCACTAAACTAATTAATAAGAAGGTCCTTAGCATTATGGCAGTATATGTAAGCCCTTCTCAAACATTGGCATAACCAACTCCCGACTTTTGGAGTCCAGAGAGTTCATCACCGCTGCCAACTTAGCATTTTTGGATGCTCCATCCATGATAATCTCAAAGAGATCAATAAAATTATGCACGTTCACATTCTTGTTAATCTTTGGTAAATTGAAAGGGTTAATATGAAACTGAGATCCATGGCTGCAGAGCTTAAGTGCCTGCACTGTCCCCCTTGATTTCCTGATTTTAGAATATGAGGAGGGGTAGTGACATAACTTTGAGCTTCCATAGTGGCAGGATGATCGGAAGCTTCAACAGTCAGAATGGATGGAATAAACAACAGGTAAGTTACATGTAACCTGTGCCTCATCACAAATACTATCAGATTCTGTGAATGGGTTTGGAGCAACTTGACCCCAGCGGCACTTGCATGGATCCTGATGAATATCCAACTAGAATTGATTCTCAACTTTGAAAGATGGCGGCGTTCTGCCTGCAACGCGGTTTCCATATTAACAATCATTTGATTAGTGGCGAGAAAGTCTACTTTAAAGGCGATGTTTTTATTTATGAGGGATGTTGAAGATTTGGGCTTCACCTGATGGCTGGTTTGTTGTTTGGTGGAAACTGCACTTCGAGCATCTATTGTGTGAGGACAATAGACAGGATGGTGCTTTGAATTTATGATATAGCTTTTGGTAATACTTCAATTGTATACCCAGTCATTTCACTTGGACGATGGCCCGCTGCCCTGATCCTACTGATCCCAAGTGAAAATTGACTTTAATATAAAATAAAGTGATAATGCAAAAAGGTTATAAGATAAATTTGAAACTTAATCCAGAAGTTAAAAGGTATTTTATTAGTGTAAATGCAAGAGTTAATTATAGGGTTCAATGTTAACCACATCTTACCCATGACGCCTTACTTTTCAGTGACCCTTGGCCACACAAAACTTTTGTAATGACATCTACAAATACTTTGACTCAGGGCATCATGCTCAGCCTCAGAGTCAGAGTAAACACCATCATCATCCTTGAAATGGCGTTTCGTCATACCTTCAAAATAGCTGAACTGATTCACTTTCACGTGCAATTGGCAGCACATACCAAGGCAATTTGTATCACTAATTAGTAATTAATTTAATCAAAAACTTGGCTGACATTAAAAACTAATTTTGACATAGACCAACAAAGCCCACGTGCCCAAGTCATTAAATCAAAGCTTAAATTTAATCTAGTACTAAAAAAAAAGCTTAAATTTAAGTTCAACCTAACCAACAAAGCCCTTGAGCCCATGTCATCATAGTCGAATATAATTAAGTGAAATTGCTAGGCCACAAATTCAAGTTCAGATATACTTAAGATTCCTTTGATTTATAATAAATGACAATTTAGATCCAGTCAACCATTCAACAAGGGATATGACTTTTAGTCCCTGAGTTGTAAGTTCCCTAAATAAGAAATTAAGTTCCTGATGAAACTTGGTCACAGAAGGCACAACTCTATTATATTTTTATCTAGACCTTTGAGGTGGCGTCACTGAGCTTCCATAACTTTTAACAGTTCTTTTTCTTGACGCTCATGGCCTAATGATGTCAACCAGTAAGCCAAAATGATCCTTTAAGTCCGCTTGTACTTGCCAAATCCAGTGGGATAATTTTGTGAGGCCTTATGGCCAACCACTACTGCATCAGAGGGTTTCACTGCCTCTATCGTGAGATAGTCCTCAACTAGATTATCAAGACTCATACATAATAATTAAATGCTCAGGGAAACAAGGGTAACCCTTTTAGTGAGCAATACTATTAAATTTCCGCTTAGACGTTTTTTTCAAGATGCCCAGGTCTATACACACAATTAAAGCAGATAATGTTTGATGACAGCAATCTGGAGAAATCTAATTAAAGCAAAATCTTATTTTAAAATTAGCGCTTATTTACCAATCAAATAAGATAATACACTATTTTACCAAATACTAATGACTCTGCAACTCGCCATAATCAACTTAACAGTAGACTAAAACTAGCTACTTAAAAAAGACCCCTTACAGATAGAAATCTCATTCATATATGCTCTCTCTACCAGGTTTCTCATTGGCACATTTCATGGTTACTAAGCAGCACTTATATGTGGTAATCTACTGGCATGATATCCAAATTAGACTGGGAAAGCGATTGAATAAGGCCCTTTATTTGCATCATAAGATTTTATGCCAGTTGTAATCAAAATATGTCAGATGTAATCAAATTACTGGATGCTGGCTATAATAATTAAAAATGGACCATATTACTGATGTTTGAAGCAAAGCGGGGTAAGCTAGCATATTAAGCATAACTATAAATAGGAGGTAATAAGGCAATTTTGACCACAACTTCAGTGACCAATAGATGATGGAAACAAATAATGTGCCAGTGGTTATTAGGATTTATTAAATAGTAAATTGACAATTGGCCAACTACATATAAAACCATAAACCACGAGGCAAAATGATTACTAAAAAATTGAATCAATATATGATTTAGTTATGTAAAAATTAAATATATGAAAAAATTATATACCAGATGGTTTGTCAAACCAATTATAACATAAAGGCTGATGCACTTGTGATATTTTTATATAAGTAATATTTTTATGAAGTTTAATAGCTGAGGTGAGAATACAGTTTAGATTATCACAGTTTGGCGGATAAGTTATTAGTTATATTAAACAAGATAACAGAATTAACCTTAGAAAAAGATTTAACTTCATAAATTAGAGTATGGTTTGTATTATTAAGAAAGGAGCTAACTCTCTTTTCTTACAGTTTCTACCCTGTTTGGGTCCAGGGAAGTCGTCAAACTAGGCCATAAGGTATTACTTTAAATATATGTACAGTATTTAAAACTAAGGTAAATTACATATAATGAAATTTATGATAATAGGATATTCTTGAGAAGGTGGTGACCATATATATAAAATAATTAAATTTGCACATGTTGAGTATGAAGCTCAACTTAGAGCCGCAGGGTAGGTGCCATAGAGGGTATAATAAGTATCACATAGGTTAAAGGCTAGTGCTCAAAGCTCTTAAAATATTAGCCATGTCTTCAGAAACTTTTCCTATCAGGGGATATAGTATTACTTTTAACAATTGCAAGCCTTACAGTCTTACCATAAAAGCTGGGCTCTTATAGTAAATATACAAAAAACAGTACTCAAAGTATGGCTTTTATTTAAAAACATATTTTTACTGGTCATAATTATCAAGTGTATTCTACTGCAGTCAGAAAAGTATTTATTAACTCCTTAACATCTTTTCTTTAAGGTAAGAATTACTTTACTTTTAAATTGAACAAAAAATATAACAAATTGACTTATATTTATTGTTTTGCTTAGTCAGGAATGAGTAAATAATAAAATAAATGAACAAACGACCATTTGCAACTGTAGAAAGTGGGGTTACTATAGTCTTAAAGGGACCATCTGCTCAACTTTGACTAAAGTGCAATAGAAGTACCATATATCTTATACAACGACTATCTTAAGGTATTCCAGGACTGCCATTTGACAGGCAACATACCTAGGAATTCTAACATCACTCCATTAAATTAAGTATGAGTCACCTTTAATATGGAGCAACCTTTATTATATGAGGCAATATGCCAGGAAATTTCAGGATGCTTTACTCACGCAATGAGATTAGTGACTACGCATACCATGAGAAGTATTGATCTTAGATTTTAAATTATGAGGATGAAGATACAGCTGTTTTGCAACCATTTATTATAACATAAACTAAGTTTAATCAAATTGTTTGACTTAAAACAGAAACCTCCATATTATTTATGATAACAACGATCTTCTGGGACTATGTATATTATTTGCTGTGTTGAAGAACCTCTAACCATGAGAAAACATTACTATTTAGTAAAATTTACTTGTAGAGGGCCAAAAGCGTATGGCACAGTAGTGCATCATATTACAGAAAACACTGACTTTTCCCACAACTGGAATTATTTAAAGCTATGGCTATGATATGTCCTAAATCAGATCGTGAAAAGGTATTGAAACAATACCCTTTTAAGAATTTATTATTCTTCCAAGCATCAATCAATCATGTCTATTCACTTCACATCTTCAAAAAAGCCTTTATAATTACTTCATCTGCAATGAAGTCAGACACAGAAACATTTTTTGACCTAAAAATATAATTATGATGTAGATAACAAGATTTGAAATTACCAGAAAAACCTCAAATCTAGTAAAGTGATGATAAAACTAGTGGTGAACCTAACCAAGTATGAGGGAGTACAACTAACTAACCCTGTATAATGTAAAAAGCAAATAAATTAAAGATGGTTATGGTAAAGAACAATAAACTTAGAGAAGAAAATAGTGTAATTTCCTGGAAATAAGTAGAAAGACAAATTTTAAACAGTAGAAAAGCCACATTCTTGAATAGCCTTAACTAGGGCCTCATCAGGCTAATATACTGAAGGCTTACGCGACTATCAGCATGCTTTAGATGACACACCTTTAATTTAAGTACAGAATGGGACATATTCAAGCCCAGCATGGCCAATAAGTAGATTATGAAATTCTTATTTTTTAGATAAAAGAAGGGAATAACTAGTCCTTGAATACAGCCCCCAAGCTTGATCAAAAAGTACCATCACATGAGGAAAAAGGACAAAACCCCCCATGGAATTTATTTCCCAGATCATCAACTTAGCTCATGTTATAATTGAGCGGTAAAGTTATTGCTCTGGACCAAAAGGATCAAATCTCTTTGCCCATAGACCTCTGCCGTCATATTAATGATGATTGAAAGGGTATGCAGAGAGGTAGTTCAACCTAGGGGCTCATGGCAGGATCCTAAGGCTCACCCAGGCCAAGTACTGATTATCAAAATCTTTAAGAAACCTCCCAAACCCTCCCAATTCCTCATATAAGACCAAATTCATTATATAGTAAAATAGTTTTAAATTATATTATGGATTACAGAGCAAACTTTCAGATCAATCCTTTTGCCCCTGAGGTCCATTTAATTAATTCCTCAACAGAATGATGCTAAGCAAACTGTGGTACCAGCTCACCTATATGGATCAATCCATTTCAAGGTTGGTAGCAACCATCTGAATTTTATTTTGATCTAAAGCATGAACTATCATAACTTTTATGATATGATCCAAGTCTTTCCAACTGACTGCAATCTCGAGGCTCATCCCTTTAGGAGTTCCCACAGAGGCTAAGGAGCAGACCTATTCTTAAGCTCCCAACCAATTTCCTCCCTCCTCTACTATATAGGCAACCGACCTACACAGGGTAGTTTAACAGTTTATTTTTTATGTCCACTTTCTCTAAAAACCAACCTGTTCTTAGTTTGTTTCCATGGAATCCGCCCTCCACATTTTTCCTTTACCTGTATTAAAAAGTATCTAGCAATGGTTGCTGCAATCCACAAAATAGCTCAAATGTTTATGGAGTGGGCATCACAATCACCATTCCAGCATATATCCACGTTGTAGCAGAGGTCACATACCTTGGCTTTCTTAATCCTGTTTGTCAATGTTCTACACAACTAAAGATATCATTAACTTTAATATACACTTCCAAGAGTGGTTAGCCGGGCAGGTAAAACCGCTTCCACCCTAGTGCAGGTTTTGAGTTTGTAACCTTACTGGCTAAAAAATTCTTGGTGTGGTATATTTGTCCCAAGGTCAACCCACCTCAAATAATTTTATTTTAATATACACTGCCAATTCACCATTAATTTAGACCAATCTTCCATTTCTATGGTCCCATACTATTTAATACATTCATCTATAATAAACAACAGCCACAAATCTCATAGGGTTTGTTGCCTCCATGCTTGTCCCACCCAAGGGGTCTTCCCCAAAAAGGCCCATAGTTGCCCCATGATAGCTTTCTGGCTTGTTATAGAGACCCTGTTATGTTATTGAAATGCTTTGCTTCTCAAAAATTAGAACGTCCCATTCACAAGTCCCTATTTCAGCTGAGCCCTTGGCACTTTGAGCCATTCAATTATTTTACTAGTACACCCAGGCCTTATGGCCAGTCTTCTTTCAGCCAGCTTGTACCATGACAGAAAAACCAAAAAGATGAGCAGAGCCAATAAGATATCTGGGATCCAGAATAACAGATTAAAGTTCCACTCACTTTAACAATTATAATGGTATGATAATGAGGGTCATAGCCAAATAGGCTTTTATGTGCGTTTCCAGAGCCTGATTAGCTCTGGAATGTATAGTGGGAATTTAGTTTTTTTAATAAGAACTTTAAGCACAGCAAGACTTTTATCCAACGATTCCATGGATAAAAAAATGAAAGCACCTGTAAACCTACTAGCGGAATTACATGCTATACAAAAATTAAGTTGCCTATCAGGGAGGATATGCAATGGCCGAAATAATTTGATCATAAACAAACACTATAAGTTTTTTGCAATTTGTGATCAAAGTATTAAAAAATATACTATAGATTATTATATTTTATAAATATAATTAAGAGTTCTTGTTATATCATGTATATGAAAAAATAACCATATAACATGCAACAACTCATTGCCCTGTTGAAAAAGGAAAAAAATAAAAATTAATATTTTAGTAGTTTAGTAGTTTAGACCTGCCAGAGAAAGCCACGTACCTACAGAATTACAACCGTTAGAAGTATGTATAAGATGGCAGATTGCTAAATCTCATTAGCATACTAATAAAAACAAGCCAAACTATAAAAGTCAATGCAGACGACTTATATTATTCTAAATTAATGGAAGAAGGAACTTTTCTTTCCCGTTGCAATCACAAATTGCAACCAATTTAATTCAAGCCAGATAAAGCTTGATAATCAGCAAGAGAGATGAGTACGCGTCCAATGCTGAATAAGGGCTGGGTGAATGTGGTGAAAGGCACAGGTTTGGTGTTCACACTGCCTAAATTTTGAAAACGACCTAGGGACACCAATGGCCAGGACAAAAACAAAAACTGTGATGATTAAATTTCCAGAAAGCCTGTAATGGCAAACTAAATGTAACCAGCACGTCAAAACTCCACGCTCACAACCACTGTCATTGAAGAAATTTGGGGTCCAAGTTTATCTGGAAATTAATTCAACAAATCTCTGGGAGAATCTTTGTGAGGATGTATGCATCCACTTCCTAGAAGTATTGTAAATAGCACCGCACTTAATGACCTATGGTTGGTTGGACCTTGAGTTCAAAACAGCGAAAGCAGCAGACACAGCTGCACAGGTGCACGTGGTGGTCAATTTCCTATATGGTCAATGGGTGGTTGAAATCAAGCGCATGCAATGAATAAAATAAAATCAAGTTTTAGTAACTTTTGATTTTCTCCCTGTGACCAATAAGCGTGAAGTCCTTGAGAGTCATCTCAAAACAGGACTTTAAAGCTATGGGAAATCAGTTCCTTTGAAATGCAAAATTTTTTACTAATGCCTGAATTCAGCACAGGTAAGGTTTTCGCAGTGATTAACCTGTTCTCAGGGGTATCTGAAGACCTAACTCAAATCCCACATACTGCAACACTCATCACAATGAGCAACAGACTCAACTGTTCTGCATAACAGTTGACAGCGCACCGCCCAAATGCACTGATTGTTGTGAGTTTGTCCACAAGCTACACACTTGTCCCACCAGAGAGGGAATCATTATGAATGAAGCTTTCTCATAAGCAATGTGAGAGGGAAAAAAGTGAGAACACATTAGAAATAGTGTCACATTTGCATGGGGTGACCAGGGGTGCTATATCCAGGTAGAACCTGTGTCCCCAAAAGAACAAAAAAAGCAAAACAGCAACGCTGAGCACAGGCTAAGGCAGTAACTATGGTGGCCTCTGTCATCCTTCTGTCCAGGTCCAAGCTGGCCAGGCATAGTTTTCCACTTTGGTGGAATTCCAAAATCCCATTTAATCAGATGGGGGGACCCAGCCCACAAACCCACAATATGTGCATGATAAACACTAGTGGATTCATGCATAACAAATGCAAGTGGTTTTTCAACCCAGCTTTAGCAGAGTTTTTGGTGAAGAATCGTTGAACATACTCGATGGTGCACCACAAAACCCCAGTACCTTGAAAAACCACAAAGAGAAAAAAAACCAACAAAACAAGAAATCCATGACTAAAGAGACCCTCAAAAATAATACCTATACACCTAATGATACGCCATCCTCAAACTCTCGCCAAAAAACACAGTTGGCTGAGCTTGCATGGCAGCAAGGAATGGCAGGGCCTGAGGGGCCCTCCCCTAACTCCTAAGGAATAATGGGTTATTCTTTACAAAAGGGATGCTGAACATCGCTGGACTCAAGGCCTCTCCATCCTAAGCTAAAAAATTGAGCTTACTAAAAATATACCTGCGGGCATCCTGGCAATACAGGAAACCCACTGTCTGTAAGGTGCCAAAGACACATGGACAACCATGCTCCTCCCTCCCAATCCTTTTGGTCACTGCACTGTGAGGTGCTGATAAGACAAACTGCAATTCTAAATTTTTAGAAAAAACAACACATCTTGATGGACGAGTGCTTGTCATGACCTTTTTATGGGACACTGAAGTGCACACAATAATTAACATCTACGCTCCGACCTGTGCATGAGTTTGACGGAAATTCATCTCAGCCGTGGCCTCCCTCCCCCTCCCATCCAAATTTTTTGTGGTCAGTGACCTAAACTCTTGGGGAAACCCAACCACCAACTGCTGCAACCTGAACCTACTTCACCACAGGGACATATCAAATTTTGGCGATGAAAGTCACCTTGGGCCTTTTTAATACCATCCCCAAGTAAGCACCATTACTATGCAACAGGTCACGTCCCCATGTACAAAACGGGAAGCTGGTGTCTATGTCCCATATAGATTTCATTCTTGCCCCAATGATTTTCACTCCCATATCTCACACTTCAAAATGAAAAAAATAGATTTCTCAGACCACAAGATGATCTCAGTGTCATTTAGTTTGTCAAGTCTGGTTCCACAGACACTAAATGGAGTAAACTTCACCAGCTGATCTCATGTTACCTGCATTCTCAAGTTGGATGGACACCGCCACATTGAAATAGAAATTCGCAACTCCTTTCTGTGCAGATCTCCTGTCAACTTGGTCAAAATTCAAAACAGGCACAACTCTCCAAGCATGCCACATTTTGTTGCGGCGCTCTCAGGCTGCCTCAGAAGTCATTAACTGCGCCTTGGTGGAGGTGGACCAATTGGAGAATAATGTCCCCCAGGACAGGGTACAGCCCTGCTTGGGGTCATAAATGAGCCAAAATATCGCCTCATCTTAACGCGCTGATAAGACAACACAAACATCACATTTGTTCCCAGTTTATAGCAAAGAATATTACGCAGGCAAAAAATGCTCTGCATATTTTTTCCGCTGATTTTCCGCCCCACACCAAAACTTGGCCTGCATACAGGTAAGGCGTTCGGAAAAATTTATCACAGAAACGCCAGCTGAAGTATTGACCAAAGTTCAAAAAATTATTCTGAGTTATACAGGGATGACCCAGTCAATCACAATGAATTAAATGAATTTCTCGCAGTTTCACATATTTGCACCATTTCATGATATCCAGAGATTATGAATTTAATAACTCAAGATGGACTCTGGTACAACATTTGCAGTGCACCACACAGGAAGAGCCCAAGTCCAGATGGGATTTCCTACAAGTTTTACAAGAAATAATTCAATTATTTATCACCCCTAATGATAGCCTCAATGAACAAATGTCTCTTAGAGACACGTCTCATCCAAGGGGGACAAGAGGCTAATAATGTAACGTTGTTAAGAAAGGTTTAAGATAGACTTGGCAAACTGGCGCCCTATTTCCCTCACTAACACTGATACTAAAATAATAACTAAAAAAATGGCTATCCGCTTAGGGTCATTGCATCTGAAGTAATATCACCAGAACTAATTGGCTTTATTCCCAAAAAGTCAATTTGGGACAATATACACAGTGTGGCTAATGTATGTCAATCCACAGCTACTGAGGCGCTTGTGAATTTTAGACCAACAAAAAGCATATGACAGGGTCAACTGGGAATATCTCAGGGCCTGCCTTCACCGGTTCCACCTCCCCCCAACGGTTCATCAGTTGGGTAATGATGCTCATTGAATCAGCTACAGTGGGAGTATGAGGACCAGGTTTCCTCACCGATGTGGTGCGCCCTCTGAGGGACCTTCGCCAAGGGGACTCTCTGAGCCCACTTTTATATAACTCCAGCCTTGATTCACTTCTCCGCAGTGTAAATGCACGTCTTACTGGTGTACAAGTGCAAGGCCAAGCACCAGTTAAGATGCTTGCATTCACAGATAATTGTGTGGTTGGGGTGTCCAGCAAATATGACGCATGCACACTTTAGTCCACAATCTGGAGATACTCCAGGGCTAGCAATGCAGCCCTCAACGCATCCAAAACTGAGGCCATCCTCCTTGGTAGATACCTAACACACTGGTCCCCGGCGCTTTCAATCAGAGGGACCCAGTAGTTCAGTCTATCAACAGATTTTCTAGGCGACCACCCCAAAACACTAACCTCATAATAAATTTTGTAACCAGCCCTACTGAGGGCCCAGCGCCACCTGAGAGTATGGATGGAAGCAGGTGGATATGCCAATTTAATCATGGAACACCATATACTAGCTAATGTAACAAAGCGTATTGCATCATTAAGGGATCAACAAACCTGCTCAACAGGTAAAGTAGTGCTTGCCAACACTATGCTCATGTCAAAAAGATGGTTTGCAGCCCATGCCATCGCTTTCTCCCCATCCCTTTTGCTTCGCTATATGCCCTCTTAAAAGGTGCCTTTGGCTAGATCAATCCCCCTCCATGCGATTGGAAGTCCTCTATGGTCCACTCAAAAGCGGGGAATGGGCCTACCTAACTACTTTGACCAGGAATCCAGGATTCTGGGTTCATGGATTGCTTCAGTAATCAACCCCTCACTCCCAACCCAACACTGGTTGCGCGTAGCATGATCCAACTTTGCCCGCGCCCTTGGCCTCCGCAACCCCACCCACCCCAACTCTCTTCTTACATATATGGCATCCACCCATCTGCTGCAGGCTCATACGGGACCCCTGTCCATTTTAAAAGGATCCTCATTAATATGAGGAGCGCAGAATGGAGGATCAGTATCAGTGGATATACCTCGAAGAGGGGTCATCCTACTCCCCAATTCAAAAAGGATGTACAAGGCCAAGCCGTTCTGAACAATTTGATACCCAGGAGGTCCCCTAACATGGCCAGAGTGGAAAATCTGGACATGTTGGACATCCCATACTCCCTAAAAACCCATAAAGACATCTGGAAGTACACCATCACCCTCTTTTGCAGCCACATGTTCGTTCCCATGTATGGTGCTTCTTGAAATGGGTATACCATACTGCAGAGCAATCCAACGCATCCCACTCTCCATATTTTGTATGTGACCAATATGGGACTTTGGTCCACCGCATGGAAGAGTGCCCACCTTCACAAGCGATCTGGCGTGAGGTTCAGCATCTCTTTTGCCAGGAACAAACACAGACCTTCAGCCTATCTAAGAACATGTTCGCCTTGTCCTTGAATTCCCCTAAACGCCCTTCCTTCTGAGCCTTAGTGGTGGCAATCACTATGTGGACTATCTACACGGTTTTCCTTGACGTCATTTTGGGCTATACTCCCACCCTCTAGGAAGCTGTGCGGCTATTCCAGTCACACTTTATGGACCACTTTCAAGCATGGTTGTTTGAGTATTAACCATCCCATCAACAAAAATTGGTCTCATCCTGTTCTTGGTATGGTTCATCACCTCAGACCCTTTCTTTCATACATGCTCAATAGTGGCGCAAGCCTTTACTCATGATACCCCTTTTCCTTCAATTGGCGTTCCCGCTGGCAACAGGAGGCAGCTTTAGCTTCTCTGGGGTGCCTCTTGCGTATATTAGTGCTTGCTTATTGTTACATATCAGAAGTGTCCATCCCATGATCAGCCTTCCCTGTAAAATTATAAATTAATGGAAAAAATTATTTTCTAATTTGACATGCCCTCAAATCAAAGGCAATTAACAAGTGCAACACGACTTTATTATAAAATCATCCTCATTGTCTTATAATTGTAATGAAATGAACTCTGTTCATTGATCCCTACAGAATTAAGATATTAGAAATGATGGTCACATTATGCTAGTTCAAATTGATTGAACCATAATATTTTATAATTATCCAGCATAAAATTATGGTAATCTAGGTCTCAATCATACCGGTATGATATGGGAGTCATATAGGCTTCTGAGCCTAAAGTGTACTCATAATTTTAACTCTTTTGTTCAGTTTAATTATGGTGGACCCTATTTTAACACTCCTAAGTTGGAATTCTAAATGTTTCTGGTCTACCCATCTCATGTTCTCACTGTTTGTGGAGTCCCTTTCCAGATATACTTTTTAAAATAAATGCTACCATTTTTCTCAACCTTTATTTAAGTATATTTTATTTGGCTGGTTTAGTTTGAAATCCAGGTTGGCAAACAACATGTCCTGAATAATGAAGCATTAATCCGTCACCAACAATGCACCATAGCCATGAACTTCTGACCTCATAAGGAGAAAGTTCACTTTGATGGGATTGCTTTGGGCCTGTGAATCTCCCCACACCTTGAGCTGATTATTAGTCACCAGTGGTGACTCCTATAAGAGTATAACTCCATTAAGTGCATAGTACAAAGGACCATAGTGGTGTCTAGAGGCTGGCGGAGTACTTGCCGCTGCATCAGGCCTCAGCCCAGATGGGCTATTCTTTGAGTTGCCGCCAGGCCCTTGCATTGCTCAATATATAATTAAACCAAAAGTAATGTCTGACACCTTAATACCTATTATGCCATCTGTTTGAGGCAACTCTCTTCTGGCGTAGGATTACATATATCAAGATGACATGCAAGGTCTTAAAACCTTATTCATTACATTACTCAAACTTTATCTTTCCTTGGAGAGCTGTGGTTCCTGCTATCTCGCAAGATAGGGGGATGACCATTGTACCATGAAAATTTAACCCTAAAGCCCTCTACATCAGTCTTTGTTGGCATTTTATGGTGGATGGGGGAGTTGGGGGTGTCAATTGGACTGCTGTCAGTTGAGGTCACTTATGCCCACTAGTAGATCTCCAAGGGGAGAGTTGAAGCTTTCCTAACCCTTGAACTTCAGGTCAGTAAACCTCTACCTCACATAGCAAAAATGTCGCCCACCGGGTGGTTTCCCTTCCACATTGCAAAAGCTCAGGGAAGCTCAAGGGGCTTTCCATCAGTGAGTGGTAAAATAATGTAATGGATTCCGTTCATCAATATCTATGATATTGATAGTAGGAATGGTGGCCATATTCTGCTAGATTGAACTAATCAAACTGAAGTATTTTATAATTTATCAGTATAAATTTTTTTGGTAATTTAGGTCTCAATTCGCTGGTATGATACGGGAATTGTTCAGTCTTCTGCGCCTAAACTATATTCATAATTTTAACTCTATGGTTTGGTTTATATTCTGGCGGACCCTATTACAACACTCCCAAGTTGAAATTTTATCTTGTTTCTGGTCTTCACATTTCAGGTTCCCACAGTTTGTGTAGTCCTTATCCAGATAGGCTTTATCAAAATAAAAACTATCATTTTAATTAATATTTATTCTGTTTTCAATTAAACGGCTGATCAGTTTGAAATCTGGGTTGTCCAACAACACATCTGAAATTGCACAGACATTAATCCATTACCAACAGTGTATCATAAGCCATGAACTCCTGACCTTAATAGAAGAGGGGCCATTTTACGGGATTGTTTTAGGCCTGCAAATCTCACCACACCTCTATATGATTGCTTTCACTAGTGGGGACGCCTGTAAGAGCATAAAGCTATTAAGTGCATACTCCATGGGTCCATACAGTTGGCTCAAGGCTGGTAGAGTATTTGCTGCTGCATTAAGCCTCAGCCCAGATGGGCTATTTTCCAAGTCGCCACCAGGCCCTTATGGAAGGTGATATTTAACTAATCCAAATTTTGATGTCTGGCAACTCAATATTACCTTTTCCGCCATTTGATTAGGGCAGATCTCTTCTAACACAGGGTAACTTATATTAAGATGACGCTTAAGGTCTTTGGAACCTTGTTTGTTACAATAATCATAGGGTAAATTTTTCAATATATGACTTTTACTTATAGATCAATGATTGCGTAAAATGAATCTAATTTTTAAA
The DNA here is from genome assembly GCA_022478985.1 of Massospora cicadina. Taxonomy (NCBI): domain Eukaryota; kingdom Fungi; phylum Entomophthoromycota; class Entomophthoromycetes; order Entomophthorales; family Entomophthoraceae; genus Massospora; species Massospora cicadina. Next base: position 186,712 of record JAKSZP010007884.1, read on the forward strand.
TAGTATAAAACAGCACCAATGGAAAAGGCTGATTCCATATAATGAATATAGTAAAAAATGAAATATAATTCAAGCACATACAGTAGAACAAAACTAATAATTAAATATAAAGATTTATAAACATCAGTGGAAAATACTAAAGGAATATAGAAATATCTTAATACAACAAAATTTCCAGACCCACAAAAAAGAAACTTCAGAATTGGCATGCAAATATGATCTGGCCTTTTAGAGATATACTTGATATGCAGTAATTAAAGTCTAAAAAGGTTATTAAATAGATAAAATATGCGCTGTTTATTAAATATATGTGAGATTACAAATTCATATGGAAGCGCTTTAAATTAGTTAATAAATAAAAAACCAGAAAAACTTCCATCCAGTTACTTTAGATTTGTAAAAGGGGTCTAAAGAATCAAGTCACACAATTTACAGAAAAAGGATAAACAAACTACCAGTGAGACAGAAATAGTATCCTTCCTTATGAATAAATTCTACTCTAAACTATATAAATCAGACCCAATAGAAAAAAAGGTGAAGAAAGGTACATTCTTATGCTGTTCTGGACCATGATAATTTTATGGATTTTTTTTGAGATAATCACAGAGTATGAGCTTGAGACCTATCAATATTTTCCACCAATAAATCCCTTGGACCAAACGGCGCACCCACAAAGACTATAAGGCAAACTTTGAAGCAACAAAGAGACAAATTCCATCCTTTTTTATACTAGCCTAATGGGGGGTAAAGAAATACCAAAGAGCAAAAAATCCTGCATCATAGCCTTGCAAAAAAGGTCACAATCTAACTTGCACATTCTTAGGTAAATTTTATAATCTAAATAAACATAAATTAGTTAAATTATGGAAAGTGGCTTATTGAAAAGTAAAGCATATGTGCACTTAAGACAGCATGTTATAATCCCTGAGAAAATTTGGATAAAATACACCAAGTTATAACATATCACATTAAAAATACAAAGTTTAAACACTTTTTTGTTCAATTAAAGGCCTATGAACATATTGACTGGGACTACCTCACAAAAGCAAAAAACTGCATCCACAACTCATTTTAATTTATCTAGCCATCAACGTAAAGGAATATTCTCAGCAATTAGAATAGCCATTACGTCACCACCAGTTTCAATGAATTGAGATTTCATCCAGGTTATCCCTCAACCCATAATGCACAGCTTCTCAATTGACCCAATAATTTATTTACAGTATAGTAACTACTAGAGGGTATGAAGTTTAATAAAAACCTCCAAAAAATACAGATTTTTTTAGATAATTTTATAGTTAACATATGATCCATTGATGATGCACAGAAGTAGAGAAAATTTTTTAGTATTTAAAAGCATCACATGCAAAGCTTATTATGGATAAGTCACACGACATGGAATTGAGTTATGAAAAATATATAGAGATTTCATTAGATACAAAATCAAGGTCAGCATTAAAAAGAGTGCAAAAAAGTAATCATGATAGATTTGGATTCTTTTTAAAATGACACTCACAAGCTTTATCATAAATATAATATCATTTTCATTAGCATAGATATATCAGTACAATAAGTTAGACTATTAGATTCTGTATAAAATTTCCATTGACCAAAACACAAAGGTTTGTAAAGATATAACACATAAACTTGGATTGAGTGATTTTAGAGGACAAGAAAAAGAGCTCTAAATTTCTCAAGATCTCCCTTTAAAGCCCTTATATGATCTTTCCAAAACTTTAAACAAGAAATGGGTAGTAGCCTGCACTGCTGGAATAATTTGGAGAAAATCCATGGAGTAGAAGGTAAGTTATAATAGGATAGAGTGCTCATATACCCTACTATGATTAAAATATTGAGATACATGATCCACAAAATGGCTAAATTCAGCAAACCAAGCTTGTACTTATTGGGAAAAATATAGATCAATTTTGATTTCAGGACACAGACCAGCAACCCCCCTTTGAACAAAAATTAACTTAAAATTTCTTATGGGCTTCACCAATTTTTAGGGTATTAAACTGCAAAACAAAATTATTATATATAAAATAATTATTTTTGTTGGTTTTGTCCTATTATAATTGTAGAAGATGTCAGTTTCAATAGATGGGTTGCACTCTGTTGTATGGTATTAGAAGTCCCTAAATTTCAGTTTAAGTTCACCAGCTTGACCAAATTACAGTGTCCGCACCTCACCATGCTGGTGATAATTTTGACAAGACTTTTTAAAATTCTTAACCTTTAACATAAACTTTCTATACCATTTAGTATCCTTTCACACTTTTTTACTTTTTATATACATATTAGAAAGCCCATTTATGACTATCTGTGATATCGCATAATTTTAACCTCAAACGCCTTTGTATCTAAGCTCAAAACTATAGGAGTCTACTTACCATAATTACCAAAAGATCATATCCTACATATCTTTAAAAGTTCTAAAGCTTTTGTAATCCTTGACTTGATGGCTAGCTAGTGATAGAACTATGCCACACATCTACAAGATGTTGAGAGTATTTTACAACTTGGAAGGGTCACCACCTTCTACTGAGTGACCTCTCCACTCTCACATAGGCTAGTTGAGTGTGCTAAATGACAACTGCCAATCAAGGAGTCCAAATGTCGATCAGCTCCTGCCTACGCTTCCTCCCCTACTGATACACCAGTTGAATGTATTCAATTAAAACCGCACCAGACCTATGCCCATTGGAGGTAAGGACTGAAACCTCCATCATAAGTGGAGTTAGATTTCTTTCTGACTTTGGTACGCTGCGCTCCAATGATATCCTCACTTATACCATTAAAAACAGACAAATTAGTAAGTTTCATAACTTTGCTATAAATAATTCTTTTATCTTTAGTCACCTCCCTTGAAATCACTCTGGCGGAGAAAACTGGGGGCATACCCACCAAGACATGGAACCCAGACTGGAGAAGTTGTCCACCATACTCCCAAATGACCCTAAGATCAAGTGTCATATTCAGGAAAGATTAGACGCCCTGGAAGCATACCATTACAAGATTTTGTCTAAGCTGAGCATACTACAAGTCTAAATGTTCACTTGAGGGTGTCATAAAGTGTTGAACCCTAACCCAGCCTCAGGCCGCGTGGTAGCCTATCCATCCACATTTAGAAGCTTCAAACACTTTAATGGACTAAGAGTGAAAGAACAGCACTCCTTTCTGTATATACCCTCCAACACTAATCAGTGAGGTAACTCATATTGAAAGTCTTGCCACTCTCGCATCCATTTGCAGTAGATCAATAACTGGCTACTTATTGTTCTTGGCCACATTTTTTACCACATGAGGAAGATGGGAAGCCACTGTACTGATTGACACTGACGCATCTCAAAATTATATATGTTTATAGTTCACAAATTTGTTGGAACTGATCATGCTTTCAGGGGTTTTGTGAAAGGGGAAGCGTCTATGAAAATCTCCTCCTATGAAGTATAGTCCCATATATCTTTCTGTGGAAGTAACATGATCTTCATGAATGATTTTTTTCTATCAACCAACTATTATACACTGTCATTCTATGGGTTAATTGTTGATGAAAGCTTGACCTGTGGACCCAGCTTGATTAATGATCGTGTTTGCCAATGTTGAAAATGTCACATAAATGCATTCCCTATGATTACTGAACCACCCAGAGACAAATTGTTAGGACTGCGAACAACCCTAACTCCTAGTTTGGTCATTTGCAAACCAACATTACCCACACTCTTCCTATGGTTCTTCCTGAATGTATCAAAGGTTACAATGACCTATAAACGCCACAAAACCACCTAACCTTCCAGATCATACCCACTTACAAATTGAAATTTAAATTCAAGTAGACCTCTTTAAGATACAATCTCTCATATATCTCCTTTCTTTATAGGAGGAGGCTGCCCTAAACGTTTTGGTGACTGATAAGCTCAACAAGTGAAAGGCTTTAAGAAATTATGTCCATTATGATCCCCTCTTTATTTTGGAAAGGCTTATGAGTATTTTTTGCCCTTGTTGAAATATGGCAACCTTAAAAACGTGATAGTACCAGAATATCACCCCAAATCCTCTGGAACAACACACTTAGAATTATTTTGAAAAGTCCAAGGTCTTCAGCAAGATGGATTGTTCAAACGCCTTCAACTAGATTCTCATTAAAATGGTAAGGAATGGCTGTCAGAATTCTACACCAGAAAAGGCATTTGGCAATTCCACTTAATCCCTTTTGAGCTCAAGACTGACCCTGCCTGCTTTCAAGCTTTAGTAATTCTGTGCTTGGGTCCTCATGGGATTGTATGCCATTTTATATAATGATGATATCTTAGTTTTCTATTCAGATAGCGAGGTTTATGCTCAGCATCTTATCAGCAGTTATAGAACGCTTCTCTCAAGCAAGCCTCACAATTAAAAAACAAATGTGAGTTCATCTAGTGTTGGTCTTTTTTTGATGTCCACATCATTAAGCGCCACTAGAATATAATAATAATCTATTTATCTTCTGGAGGCCAATTTATACCAAGAAAACTATAGCAGATGTTGGAGTTATCATCAATTAAAAATATTTTTTAATTAATTATCTATAAGATAATAACTACCTTGCCAGATTTTATCCCAACTGATATTTAACGTTCCGTTGGGATGATCCTTGACAATCTATTCAAGAATTTTAATTCTTTTAAATTTATTGCGGGGAAGGCTGACCATGGGACGGACACTTCCAAATATGACTCAGGAAAGACAAACTTAGTACCAGGGGAGGCACCCCAGAGAAGCGATGCTATCTCTTGTTGCCAGCGGGAACGCCACTTATGGGGAGGGGGAGGGGACGTGTGAAGGGGCCGTAGCCACTATTGAGCACGTGTGGAGGAAGGGGTCTGATTTGATGAACCAGACTGGGAACCAGGAGGAGACCAGCTGTCGGCGACATGGTGGGAGGTATCCAAACATCCATGCTTGGAAGTGGTCCACCAAATGAGACCGGAATCTGTGGACAGTTTCTGGGAGGGTGGGGGTGGAGCCTGCGATGGCATCTAAGACGATCGTGTTGATGGTCCACATGGCGATTGCAACCACCAGAGCATGGAGGGAGGGTGGAAGGGAGGAGGCCATTAATAGAGGAAACATATCACTTGATAGACTGAAGGGATGCGTTTGATCCTGGCCCAGCAGACGTTGAACTTCACGCCATATCACTTTAGAGGTGGGGCACTTCTCCAGGCGGTGGAACAGCCCTCCATACTGGCCACACATGACACAGGATGAGTGTAAAGTGTTAGAGCGCTCAGCTGTACGATACACCCGCCTCAGGCAGCGCCACACATGGGAGCGGACTTGAGGCTGCAACAGAGGATGGTGTGTGTATTTCCAGATAGTTTTTTGGGTCTCAGTGGAATAAGGGATGTCCATCATGTCCAGGTAGTCCACCCTGGATAGGACATGGGGCCGAATGGGGATCACGCCATTATGGATGGGTAGCCCCTGTACCTCTTGTGTGAACTGAGGAGAGGGGCGGCCTCTTCAGGTTGAATGTCTGCTAATATGAATTCTCCACTCTGCACTTCGCATGGAGAGTAGGATTCGTTTGTAGTGGGTTTTAGTCCCGTGAGGACCTGTGGCCGATGTGTGTGATGCGAGGTATTTCATCAGGGAGTGGGGGTTTGATGGATTGTTGAGGCCCAAGGCTCAGGAGAAGTTAGAGCGGGCTGCGCGGGACCAGTGTTAGGATGGGAGTGTAGGAGTGGTGATGGTCGCGATCCAGGTGCCCAGGATCTTGGCAGCATGGGCTTTGAAGTCAAGCAGGCCATGCCACCTTGATGATGAGGGCCAAACATGACCTCTAGCCATACTGGTGGAGGGCGGCCTGACCAAAGCCATCCTTGCAGCAAGGCATACAGGGATTTTAAGAAGCTTGGGGAGAAGGGAAAGGCGTGGGCTCCGAACCAGACTTTGGATAGGAGCATAGAGTTGGCCAGAACAACCCTGCCAGTGAGGGTAGTAGGGTGGGCTCTGAGGGAGGCGATTCGCTTCATCACATTGTCCAGTATATGGCACTCCATTACTGCTGACGCGTATCCGCCTGCCTCCATCCACATGCCCAGATGGCGCACCAGTCCTATGGTAGGACGTGGCACAAAGGGGAGTACCAGTGGGGTGGTGTGTGTTGAGTTAGTAAGGCGTGGGCGTGGGCGAGCAGATGGGCCGGGTTGGGAACTAATTGCTGGGGCCCAGAAGTTCTGAAACTGACCAAGGAGGATGATTTCGGTTTTGGAGGCGTTCAGTGTCATGTTGCTTACCCGGGAATATTCCTGGATGAGGGCTTCAAGCGCGCGTGCATCTTTATTATTAGACACCCCCACCACGCAGTCATCTGCAAATGCCATTATCTTGACTGGGGTTTGGCCTGGCACTTGGACCCCAGTGAGTTGGGCATTCACATTTCGCAGTAGTGGGTCAAGGCTGAAGTTGTATAAGAGTGGGCTGAGGGGGTCCCCTTGTCGCAAGCCCCTTTGAGGGCGGACTACTTCCGTTAGGAAGCCTGGGCCATGCACTGCCATTGTTGCAGATTCCAAGAGCAGCATCACCCAGTTGATGAAGCGGGGGGTAGGCGGAATTGATGGAGGCAGGCCCTTAGGTATTCCCAGTTTACTCTATCATAGGCCTTTTGTTGGTCCAAGAATACCAGTGCTCCTGAGGCTGTGGACTGACATGCATTAGCCACAGAGTGCACGTTATCCCAAATCGACCTTCTGGGGATGAAACCAAATTGTTCTGGGGAGTTGGTGGCAGATGCTACAGTCCCTAAACGGTTACCCATGATTTTTGTTAAAATTTTGGTGTCTGTGTTTGTTAGAGAAATGGGGCACCAGTTGGCTAAGTTAAGCTTATCCCCTTTCTTGTAGAGTGTGACAGTAAAGGCCTCATGTCCTCCTGATAGGAGGCGCGTTTCCAACAGGCTTTGGTTAAGTGAGGCGAGCAGCAATGGGGATATATATTTAAATTTTTTTTTGTAGAACTCATATGGAATGCCATCTGGGCCTGGGCATTTTTGGTTTGGCGCACCGCGAATGGCTGTCTATAATTTGTTCGGAGTAATTAAATTCATTATTTCTGGGTATCAGAAAATGGTGCAGATATGAGCTCAGTCGAGAAATTCTGCCACTTTGGCTGGCTGAATTGGTTCAGCTTGGTATAACTTGGAGTAATATTTTTGCATTTCAATTGCCACTTCAACCGGTGTGTCCACAATGGAATTGTCCGATCTTTGCACCTGTGTGCAGGCCACGCTCTGGCATGGTGCAAAAATTTTTTTAAAAAAATATGCGGTGCACTTGTCACTTTTAGTGATGCGTGTGGCCCTGTATTGGACACAAACCCAATGTTTGTGTTGCCTTTCAAGTGCGTTGAGGTGGGCGGCTGCCTCCGCCCACTTCTGGCCCCATGCAGGGCTGTATCCTGTAGCTGGAATGTTGGACTCCAAGTGGGCCAATTCTGCCAGAGCGTGCGAGATAACCGCTGATGTGGCTTGTGAGCGTCTGGAGGAGAGGTGGCGATAGTGGTGGATGGTGTCCTCTTTGAAAGTTGCCCATGTGGAAATGGGGTCCGCGCAAAACAGTGCAACAAACAATTTTGCCAAAGTTGCCTCTTCCACCCATGTGGAAAATCCTGGTGACGCGAGCTTGGGGGGGCAGATTTTGCACCAATGTGGGGCCTTAGCAACTGTGACCGGTAGGTGGTAGGTTATTGAGACCAGTTGGTGGTTGGAGAATTCCATTTTCGTTGTTTTGAAGTGGGAGATGTGGGGTTGGACTTTTGCCGGTGTTAGAATAAGATCGATGCAGGTCATGGACCTTAATTTGTCATTGTGGATGTGAGGACATATCATGTTTTTGAGCAGCGGGGCATGTCGCAGCAGCGCATCCATTAACCCAAGGGTAGCCTTTAGAACATGTAGTTCTACGTGACCCTGTGAGGCATGGGGTGAGGGGTGCCACCAGTCCATTGATGAGGTTAGCCAACAGTTCATGTCGCTGACTAGGAAAGAATCAGGGGATAGTGGGAGGGATTTGACCAATGAGAAAAATTCCTGACACTCGTGTGCACTGTTTGGGGCATAGATGTTGACAATTGCGTGCACTATGTCAGCCCACGAGAAGGTGACGATGAGCACTTGGCTATTTAGGAATGTTTCTGAGGATATGAATTTGAAAAAATTATTTTTCCAAATTAGCACCCCACAGTGCTTCGACCAAAAGGATAGGGATGGGAGGAGCATTGTTTTCCAAGCTTCCTCAGAACCTTGTGGACAGTGGGACTCCTGGATGACCAGGATATCCACGGGTAAATTGTGTTGTAAAAAACTCAGTTTCCTAGCCTGGGATGGGGAGGCCTTGAGTCTGGCGATATTCAACATCCCTAGAGAGAAGGTTTCCCCCATCGCACCTTAGGTGCAAGGGGGTGGGCCCCCAGGCCCACCAGCCTCTTCTTGGTCCCCATGGGCTTTCACAGCAGCGCGGGTGTTAGCAGCAACGCTATCAGAGTTTTTGTTGATTTTTGTGGAAAGAGTCGCGTTGGCTTTGGCCTTCACTTTTTGTTTTCCTGACGTCGGACGAATTTTTTGTGGTGTGGATGAGTTTGGTGCACTGTCGAGCAGGTCAAAAATTTTTTTTTCAGTTGGTATAGGTCCCAAGTCAGTTTTGACCAGAGCTTGGGTGCAACGATTGGGTGAGATCAAATCTCCCATTGGATCCTCAAATTGAGTGGCCCGCTCAGCATGGGCTTCCCAATTTGATTGGATGATGGATTCCCAAGTTGCTTCCACCATGAAGGTCTCCATGTCCTCCTGGCATTGTGAGTGTGGGATAGCGGTTGTGGCCTTGGCCGCTTCCTTGGCTGCAGCCCTATGGGCCTGCTTGGCCTTCTTCCACTCCTGCGGGGAGATAGGCTTTACCAATAGGTAGCAGCCTTGTGCTCCCCACGGGAAAGCCTCTTTGGTGCTTGCAGTTGGTTCATAGTGCACCTCTCCGCTGGCCATGGCCGCTGAGGGGTGCTCTTGGAATGTGACGCCCTCCTTGATGGGGCATGCATGCACCTTATGGCTGAACGTGTCACAGTGGGTGCAAATGGGGGGCGCGCTGTCCACAGTCACCCATAATGGGTGGGTGGTATGCCCTGCGATATCAATAAAAGTGTTGTGTGGGATCTGGGTTAGGTCCTTCACGATCTCCTCAGTTGGGGTCAGAACTGCGATGGCTTTGCCAGTGCACAGGTGTGGCATCAGCGTGAAGCATTGCATTTTGAAAGATTGTATTTCGCCATATATGGCGAGACCATCTTTCAGGTGTTGTTCCAACATGTCCCGTTTTACCGTAGTAGGCAAAAAGTCAAACGTGAGGAAAATTTGGTTTGATTTTGTCCATCTGGTGCGTTTGGTTTCAATGACCTGTTGCCCTTCGGGGAGGTTGACCACTATGTGCACCGCTGCAGCCTCGTCTGCTGCTTTTTTGCTTTTAAAACCTAGGTCCAGCCAACTGCACAACATGGAGTGAGGTGCAACGTACACCGCAGTCAGGAAAACTTTGTGTACATCTTCACGAAACTTTTCCCATAAGGCCATTTTTTGGATGTCCAGATACACACAGACTCCAAATTCCACCGACAAAAGTGGCTGGGAGTGTGGCGTGTTGATGTACTGGTTGCATCATGCTTGCCACATGAGTATCTCTGGGGAAATTGTGACCGCCAGTTTTTTAAGATTTTTTTCTATTCCGCCAGATTCTCTGGGGCGTTTCCAAAAGTTGGAGGCCGCGGGCCTTCCACCTGCTCCTCTTACCTTGCTTGCCCAACTGCTCCCTGACATGGGCGCAGACTAATCTCCTCTGTGAGATTATCAAACTAGATTCAGTCTTGAATTGAATAGGTTGCAATAGTGATTGCAACGAGAAAGAAAAATTTAAGAATTTTAATTATTGATTTATATAAAAAAACAAACTATCTTGAGCAGCTTTATTAAATCTGTCAACAGTCAATAAGTGTTTCATTTGTAATTTCAAAAGCGTTGAAAAACTCTTATTGGCAGTAACTTGCAAGTTAGCCTGAAGTAATGCAACATACTCTCTAATGAATAAATGATGTCATTACCTAAGAAGGTTGCTAGATTAATAAGGTTAATCTGCTGGGGTTGGATAATGGCATTGGGACACGCTACCTCTGAATCCAACCCAGGAGTGGTCATAACCTAGGTGGTGGCAGAAGCCAACTAGGTGGATATGTAATTCACTGTTTAAGACAACTCCTGAGGGTTGAATTCTTTAGCGATGGATTCCATTCCAATTGAGGCGCCAACGGAAGAGCTGGGCCCAAGACCTTATATTAACCCCTTGTTCATCTTTCATAAGAGGCAAATCATTTTGAAAACATTTAGATAGTTATAAAATTTTATTGTGCTCTTGGGATTAGAGTGGAAGAGATATACTTTCACTTATCTATTTGTTTTGTGCCAGCTCTTGTGATTAGAGTTAAAGGGATAGTTTCTCTTGTCAAAGTGTTTCTCAAATATACTAGTGGAAGAGTTGAAGGGATCATTTTCATTATCCAGCAGTGTTTTCAAGTCATGAAAAGGAAGAGCATCAGCACCTGTCAAGTGGTGAAATTATGAGCAGATTAGTTGTGAAGAACTCAATTGTATAAATTCTTCATACAAATAACACTGTACCCTTTAACATTTAATCAACAAATAATTCAAGCGCACTTCAAACCTGTACCTTAAACCCTAAAAAGATAACATCTGGTCTTAAACCTCTTTACTGGAGAACTTTATCTTTCTTAAGGGGCACATGATTTCACCAGACAAGATTGTCGCTATGCATAATCAGGCCACTCCTACATTCTTGTAAGAGCTGATGATCTTCCTAGGCACTTTCATCTTCCTAATTAAGTTTACCCCCAATTTGCAGAGGTAGACGCACCACTTTACTCTACTTTGAGAAAAAGACTATAACGTGAAATTATGATTATGATGCTGCTATAACGCTTTTAAGTCTATTTTTTGTCCAGCCTAGTCTTGTTCACAAAGACTACACTCCCTTTATTATAGCAGCTGACGCCTCTAACTATGAAATAAGATTGGCCATTCTGCAAGCAGGAGAAGACCAGACAGGATAAACAGTAGCTTATATTTAAAGAAGATGTCATTTCTCAAAATTAAACTATGCCATATATGATAAGGAATTGCTGGCATTTGTTGAGATTACTCAGTACTGAAGGCACCATCTCCACGGCTCTAAGCCGCTATTCACCATCCAGACATATCACCGCGCTCTCCTCTACTACAGATCCCCACAAAAGTTGACTTTATGCCATTTCTGTTGACATAAGACACTTTCTATGTTCAATTTTAGGTGACATTGCGAAAGGTGGCAAAAACTTTCTCCATGATGCTCTTTTGAAAAATCATTATCACTTACTCAATGCACCCCTTATTGATGCCCACAACAATTATGGACTTATTTCACTGGATCAGGTAGTGACCAATCCATTGATTCTAGCCCATCCAATCCTTACTTGGATGCCATTCCAGAGGACTAAGACCTTTCCTCCTGTGTTCGCCTATCAAAACCCATATCAAAAAAGTCTAAAACCATTATGAAGGCTGTAGCACGAGGTCCCTTTTTGCGCTACTTGCACAGGTTATTGTTGGCCAGTCCAACTCAAGATATACCATATAGATTGACTACACAATATGATACTAAATTTTTAGTATAGATACAACTACACTAAAGGTTATATTGATCTCTCTCTAAGCTCCCAGTATAGGTAAGACTTAAGCCTGAGGGCTAAACGACTTTTACAAAATAAAACCTGAATTAAAGAGTACATTATTAGTAAAAAGATTGATATTATCTAAAGTACCTGGGGAACTTAATAATGTGATGAGGGTAGGTGCATACCATGTGTGAGGGTGGAGTAGATTTAGAAATGTAGAAGATGATGGCACAGTCCAAGTTCAGAGTTGGAGTAGATCAGGATTCATTATTGAAGACTGGACTGAGATCAATGATGGTAGCACAGTCAATTGGAAACCATTTTTTGCAATATGAGGCCAATAGAGAGTAAGGTATAATAGGTGGTATAAGGTGGCTGATGAGGCGACTAGAGGAGTTAACCCCTGAATATAATTCTGGGCTTGTAATCAAGATGATATTAAGTTGGCTTGGGCATCCTTCCTTATCTCATTGGCCAGTGGAGCACTAATGGGCGATTTATCCAGAATTCAGTGGGCCTTAAGCTTAACATTATTACATAAAATCGTTCAGTGCTTTAAAATATAAGATTATTAGCTAAATTAGACTTTAGGCCCAATAAAATTATCACAGGTTGAATTATTTTAATTATTATAAGCCATAATACTGATTTACTAATGAAAATTAAGTATAAATGATGTTGATAGCAATAATAATTTGACATCAATTATAGTAATAATTAAATTGTAACCCCAAAGTCAAGGCTTCACTAAAGCAATTATCAACATGAGTATGTCACTTAATTCTTACTAATAAGCTTTTATCCTTCCATGATTTTGGTTAGCAGGCCGAGATGGGATTACCAGATGACCCAAAAATCAAGGCAATTTGAGCCATATTATATTTTGAAAAACTGACTGAGATCTCAGTGGAACAGATGGACCAGATCTTTAAATTATTTGAATAATATTTTGAGTTAATTACACAAGACAATTATGACCTTGGATGTGCCAAAGGTATAGCTCATAAGGGTGAAGTTGGGTAAAATACCAATTTTATGTGGTCAATTAAACATTTGTGGGAAAGTGAGGCCATAGTTGCCAACAAAGTTGCCAAGCTACTCAAATATGAGTTATTATTTACATCTTGAGCCCTTTGGAAAGTTTAATGTTAGCAGTAAAAAAGAGAGATGGATTTTAACTGGGGCTTATATCAATTACTGGCAGCTGATCATAGTAATGAAAAACACTCAAACCTACTACCATGGATAGATGATGCTCTTGATCGCCTAGGAGGGGCTCAACTTCTTTCAGCAGTGTATCTTATATCTGTTGCTGAAAATTGATATACCTGTTAGATTTTGATGGTTGACTCAAAAATAAACCCTTTGAGAAAACCATCAATGTTGATAGATTACTCCTATTGATGGATCCTTTGATCCTCCTGATTCATCTGCATAATCTGATAAATCAGATTCACCTCATAACTGCTCTAACTGCATCTGAGGTGCCCAATTATCGTAGCTAATAATAGCTATGATATTATTATATTATGGTTGATTATGGGTCCACTTGGGTGCAAAGTGGTCCCATGGCATTAACTAAATTGCACCTCCTAAATTAGTGCACTAATCTTAATGCACTAAGGCGGAAGTTTAATTCAAATAATGAAATCAATAATCAAGCACTTAAACATAGATATCCCAATTATGGACGTACTTAGTGCTATTGAGAGGCCTGCTGACGTCCCAAATTGGGGTGCATCATATTTTATGGTCATATATGTTTTATTCCCCATTTATTGTTAGACGTCAAGTTATGATATAGATCCAATTGGGAAGATTTTGCTGATTGAGTTTGCAACCCAAAGTTGTCCTGATTATGAGAGTAAAATTGCCTTCAATTGGGCTAGAACAATTGTTATTTTTAGTCAATTCATGGGCCAATTGACTTGGGGCTTTAATAATTATTGCCATGACCAGCAGAGGATTGGCATAATATGAATGAACTCATCTAATAGATGAGTTTGGCCAGGAGATGCCTGAGAGGTATATAATACCAGTGCCTGGCTGATTAATTAAACATCAATCAATCAATTAATCATCATTTACCATTTTATTGATCATTAATAAATACTGTCGCTTAGTTTATTAATTATTTTTAACCATCTGTTGTCTGTCTGATATTTTTATCTGTTGCTGTTACATCTATATTAGATAGTTGTGTGTGTTTATTCTTCCCAAAGAAAAGTACCTAGTTGCCTGCTGAAGAAGTAGTCCCAATTATAGAGGAGTAATTTCCTAATCTTATACAAAGACAGAAGGGCTTTTATTGTTGGTGCCAGTAGACTTGAGAACGGTGAGCGTAATGGAGTTACTTAGCTATTATTGAGGATTATTAAAACGAAAACCTTACCCATGATGTAACCAGAAAAATTTGAGTCCTGATCCAGAGGTGGAAAAACTTTCTTCAACGGAGTTGACCCTGTTCAGGTTTCATGTCATTTCTTTCTTTTGGTAATGCCTGCCCCCTGGTCAGCTTGCCTTGGTTAAATAAAATTATTGAGGATTACTGGAGAATCTACTTTCCAATTAAGAGTAGGAGTTTCATTTGAAAAGTGAGTTTATATCCTCAATTTCATTGTTAAGTTATTTTAGCTTGCACCATCAGCTGAAAACTTAACAATACCTATGGAGGATCAAGAAAAGATTTCAATAATCACTGGCTAAGGACTATATCAACTGATGCATATACCCTAAGGCCTTTGAAATACAATGGCTAAATTACAATTAGAAATTGTTGCCATGTTAGGGTTCCAAAACTGTTGTACATTCTCGTCTACCTAGACAATATCAATGTTTTTTAATTTTAGTTAAAAAATTACCTGTAACACTTGGAAAAAGTTTTCAGCAAATTATCAGCAGTAAATTTGAAGATAAACCCTCATATTTGTACTCCTTAAGAAATAAATTGAATACTTAGGTTTTATTGTAGATGCTAATGGACTAAACCCCCAAGAACCTAAAGTTGAGGAGATTCAGGTCATGTCACAATTATAAATGTTTGAGATGTGCAAGTATTTTAAGAATGGTCAGCTATTATTGCTAGTTCATTAAAAAACTTTGCTTCCATCACCAAGCTACCTTTTCAACTGGTAAAAGAGTTCAAAGAAAGGCTTTCAATGGAATGAGGAAGCCCTAAATCTCCTTTAGTGCACTTAAAATGTACTCAAAGATATTACTGATATTGTGATATCTAAATTTTGATCAGCTGTTTATTATACTAGAACATACATACTTAATGTGAATGGTGCCTTATTAAGTCAAAATAGTCAAAGTTGAAAAAGATACTATGTAGTGTATGTGAGATGAACTCTGAGAAAGCATGAGCAAAAAATTCACTGTGATAGAGAATGAATGCCTTGTGGTAATATATGGCTGTAAGCAGTTTAAAGTATACATTCATGGAGTAAATTTTCAGGTGGTAACAGAAAATTCTTCACTGCAATAGCTGCATAATTTAAAAGAGCCTAAAGGGATATTGGCCCGTTGGGTCTTGAAACTACAAGCATATAAATTTAAGTTATACATCATGTTGACACAGTTTGTTAAAAAAAATGGTATATCACGGTTGCTAATAGTTTAGTCCTTGAAAGCAAAGCATATGAACTTTATAATAAGCTGCTTAATGTTAAAAATGAATATCATCCTTTGAAAATTCAGCCAGCCTTGACCAAGGGATGGAAAACGCAAAGATTTGTCAAAAGGCAACTTCTTTAAAATAGTTAGAGAAATCTCTAAAGTTCTCAAAGCCTTTTGATTAACTTTAATTATCAATACAATTCTTAAAGCAACCAACTTGGAGGCCTACAGAAAACCCTAGAGGATGTTAGCTGGGAGTACTATGAGGAGTCACTTAACTTTGATGCTGCAACAAATCTTTCTTTTTGCATGATATGTTAGGCCAACAAACCCTTTAAGAAAGCAACTACTTTCTAGATAGTGAAGCCTGGGTTTATATAACACAATATCCATTAATGTAATAAAGCCTTTGACCATGAGTATGGAACAAAGCCAATACATTATTGTGACTTTCAGTCACTTGACTAGTTGGGTAGAAACACACGCCTTGACTAAAATGGATGCCAAAAGAACTGCTAAGTTTATTTGGAGCAGTTTTTCTATTAGCATAGTTGCCCTAAGTTATTTTAACATATAATGGAAGCGACTTTACTAAAAATGTTATAAAAAAACTAAATGAGTTAATGGGGATATAAGGATTACTGACGATGCCCAAACATCCAGGAAAAAATGGGATGGTCAAAAGATAAATTTACTCTATCCACTACCTTGAAGAAGCTGGTAGCCGCCAAACCTTCCAGCAGGGTAACTTTTTACCATTGGTGACATTTTCTTTTAATTTAAGTCATAACTCTTCTTTGGGTAAATCTCCTTTGAAATACTTTATAATCGTTGGACTTGTTTGCAACAAATTTCATGTTCTGTTCTTGAAATGAGTTTGAAAATGCCGCCCTTACAATATTTGGAGAGCTTGACAAAAGCTATGATTGGATTAAAGTCTTCAGCCTACTCCAATACACTAAATTGGAAAAATAAGGCATATAATATGAAGTATCACATAGGCCAGCTCTTCCAACTTTTAAAATTGATAATATGGTTAGCTATTGTTACACCCACGGATTAGTTCAAAAAATAAGCTGGACAAACTCTGGGTTGGACCTTTGAGGCTATACTTAAGTTAGCATTAGATGCCTATACCATCAAGGACATCTCCTATGAGAGACTAGTAAATAGATTATATGTTAAATTTTTAGTAGAATGCAGATAAGTAGTTAAATAATGGAAAACAGACCTAATAAATTTTTTATTATCTGTTTATTGATTCATTGCTATATCCAAATGTCAAACAGATTTAGGATGCTTTATATTTATATTTATTAAGTATTTTTTTACCTTTTATTTTACTTTTTTATATATACTTTTTGTTGTATAACTTATTATTTATATATTTATAAAAATATATTTCTTATATTATATTCTCTGGTGATGGACTCCATCAATTTTAATTTGCAACATTTGAGCTTATTTCTGGCAATAAATGTTGCCTCTTTTTTTATGACTCTTGGATGAAGATTAAGTACACATCCTCTCTGACAGCTTAGCAATGTTGGGTTGAGCTGACAACAGGTGCTGTGAGCCTGGATTTTTGGCCACAGAGGAGCTTTCATGATCTGACATATTGGAAAGAAGATAATCTGGTTAAGCGGGGATGTATTGGCATTTTAACTAGATTATACTTTTTTGTGTATACTCAAAAATTAGTACTTTATTTAATCAGGAGTAGTGCTTTTTTTAACTAGTTTTTATGATTTTAAGCTTACAAATGGAGAGCTTCAAATCAGACTTTATGTCGATCAAGTGAAAGATATCAGGGCTAATTTGGTAAACAGAGTTCAAAAATCATTAGGCCAAGTTGCCAATAACTTTGGTTTGCCAAACTTGCAGGTTCACTAGCTGCAACTGTTGGATCATGTTGACGAAATTTCCAACTAATATAATTTCAGGTGATGAAGGTAAATAAAAAAGAAAGTTATTATCTAGCAACCAATGCCAATAATTTCTAATAAGTGGTGTTGGAATTAGTGATTCTCATGGTAGTGCAGGTTCTAATTGGACAAGAGATAACAAGGACTACAATAGGTGAAGTCCCCAATTAAGGCGTCTATTGACAAAGCTATAAACAATGATGACCTAATCTATCCATAAACTCAAAGCCCAGATACTACATTGAAGACTTTAGCCAAAATCAATTTAGAACTAAGGGTGATTCTTCCAGCTCGCCCACTAAAGATCTTGCTACTTAGAGATCTCCAGACTTTACACAATCCCAATACGCTCTAAATAAATATATATCTCCAAAACATAATAAATAACCTTACATCTTCTATTATTTAAGTTATTTCTCGGTCCTGTTCAGAAATTGCCTACAAAAAAAAGCAGAAATTTGCCTTAGACACTTCCAGAGTCAAGCTGAGAGATTTTCCCTAGAGTTAAAGACTACTAGGAGATACGCTATTGCTACAATGACCAGTAATCATGTAGCCTTCAAAGGACAAACCTTTGATTTTCTTGAAAAAATTACAACATGTGGGCATTAAAATGCCAGGTGCCACCTATATATTTAAAGATAATATCCATAATCAAACACTTATTACTGTCATAGCTAGTTTTCTATAGTAAATTGTCTAAATTTTTTAAGTTTTAACAATATCATTTTTGACTCAAATCATGCTTCCCGTCATCATCCAGAATGTTTTGTATTCAATGAATCCCTTGAACACCTGTGTAGCTGCCACAATTTAAAAAATTATTCTGTATTCTTTGGGCATGATTTAATTATATAAGGATTATTACCATATAATGGTTAGTCTAGCTGTATTCTATTGGAGTACAAATACACCATAGTAGTTATCATAAACAGGCAGCCATGAAGGTATAGATTGGGTATCTTCTACTCATCCTGCTTTAACAACACTTAAGTGTTGTCAGCGGTAAATAAATTAGGGTATGATTAGAAATCTTGGTTTTATAAAAAGGGCAACAGTAAACAAGTTATACCACCATTTAATGAATCAAAAAAGTCAAATAAACAGAGAAACTACAGCCATTTGGATTGACAAGTAAATATTATTTGCAGTGAGTGATAGTACTACAGGACCCTATGGTTAATGAAAACTGTGAAAGACCATCTAGACCAATGTAGTTAGTAGCTATAGTGTTGTACATCTTGTGCTAAACAAAGGAACTTTTTTAGATTTTCAAATTATCTGGTTCAGAGGCATTACTTTTATAAAAAAAGGGCTCTTATTCATCTTCTTCCAAAAATGAGCGCATCTACTGTAAAGTTCAATGAATCAGTGGTAAAAAGTAAGGGATGGGTAGTATATGAGGGAAATAGGACTAAGCTATACAAAAGCAAAGAATTTATACTTTTAATGATTGGGGCCTTGTCACAATGACAAGGCTCTTTCACTATATAGTTTGATCTCAAATTCCAAATTTTCAAAATAAAAGATGGATCAACTTTGTGGTCTCAGAGCTAGGGTTGGGATTAGAGCTGGGCTTGCCTCTCCAAGCCATTCTTTATTATCATCCAGGATTAGAGAATTGCATGTGAGGGGCTCTTGAGAAGCTTGATCTTTATAGTTAGGGTGCACAATTTAAGCCACAGTTTGGGATTTTTTGCCTGCTTTATGTGGTTGCCCTTACATGAAACATTCTATTGCATTAACATAACTAAGAATCTTAGAAACTTAAACACTCCTCAATTACTTTTTGTTTTTTATGCATATAGGTTCATCAGTTTCCACTTGCGTCGCCTTACTTGTACTTTTATTTATGTAAATAAGTAAAGGTTTTTTCATTGGACTATGACAAACTTACATGATTGTCTTTTTTACATTTTATACTAACTAAGTGTTGCTATTTGGCCTAACAAATCATTTAATTCTACTTATTTATCTAATTGATATTTAGCTAATAATAGACAGAGACTTTTAATTATATACGCCCAATGGCAGCATCAATCAATAAGGTTAATATGCTATAATTTCTCCTGGGCTGCTTACCATACTTTACTATGTCTTAAATCAATTCTTACCTTTATGGCTGTTTAAATTAGTAGGACTAACTTACTATGTTAAAGTCAGGGCATATCGCCATGGTGAAGTATTGTTACAGTTCCTATTGATGATTGATCCCTCACCACCCCAGCGGCCTTAAGCTCCAAATTACTAATTTAAACTTGTACCTCACCTCATTAGCTGTGTAAAATTAAATAACTTATTTTATTATTAACTCACTTGCCACATAATCACTGAAAATGCTTCAGTAATAGTGTTTTATTATATATCCTAAGCTATCCAACAGTGTCTCATCTATTAGCCAATTGCTATTAAGGAAAGAGTATCAAAGGCTAAGGCAATAGTTATTTCTGAATTTTATGAAAATTATGCAACTTTCCCATTTTTTAAGTGCTATAAATCTACCAGATGTTTTACATCAATGGAAATGAGGGAATTAAGTGCTTACAAGGGATTGTCATTTTGAAAGAGGATATGCCTTTGTCACTGGTAGCTTTGTCTAAATCTAAGGAAGAGCCCACAGAAGTTACTGTAAGCCCATGTGCCATTGTCAGTAAATAGAAAAACAATGTGTTTACTGTTATATAATAAACCCTTTGCGGGACAAACATTTTATTTTATTTTTTGTAGTTTCTTTCATCATACAGTACAACTTTTAATAAAGAAAACTGACCTGTACAGTTGAGATTCAATGCCTAAGCTCTGGTTTGTAACTAAGTACAAGGCTAAGTTTGATAATAGAATTATGTTTACACTTACATCAAAAGTTCAGCCTGCGTTATGGGCATCAATTGACACATTCAGATAGTTTAAACTTTATGCCACCTTAAAGCAAATGGAAACTAGGACAATCCTGACCGCTAAATTGTTTTTAAACTACTGTGATGCTGGCATACTAATGAGGTCGCCATCTTGACTAACCTCAGTGGCTATATTGATCTTAGTTGTAAACAGCACTGGTAAAGAAGATGATTTATAGCTAACCCTGGACTAGATTTCATTTATGAAATTCTTCCGGTTGGTCTCCTCCTCACCAAGAATATTAATACTATTAAAGCGCATGGACCAGCAGAGCTTCCTCACCCTCAGACAATCCACACTGCTTGGGAAAAGATTTTCAGATGCGCTAAAACAAATATCCTCTCACATTTCCTTTGATAAATTGCCTTCCTGGTCAAAATAAAAGCTTATCATCAGCAAAAGCTTGAAAAGGTAATGCGTCCCAGCTATGAAGCTGAGCGCTTTTTTATTAATCAAGCGAGCTGTTTTCAGAATTTCAGTTTTTCAAATCGCTCTTGTTTCATTGGCCCTCTAAAAGTGTCCTAAATCTCTATTACAGTCAAAATTCTATATGAGCTCAAGTCTCTAGCCCCAGGGATTCCTCTTTGTGGCCGCCTTCTTATGTATGTTCCTCTAAAATAGCTATATTTAGTGGTTGTTAATGTAAAAAATTGAGGCACCATTGACAAGGCTCCAAAATGTTAAATTTTGACTCAGAATCCATTTTTAAATTAATACGAATAGTTTTGGGGTGTTTAAGCTTTAATTGGGGTTTAAGCTAGTATGTGCCTCCCCAAACCATTCTTTAGTCTTGAAAGAACTTCAGTTTTGATGCACTGGGGTGCTCCCCAGAAGGACGAGTATAAAGTATAATGCCCACACCGTTTTTACCACAGTTCAAAACCTTTACCTTCAATGGGTGATTCCATCTGCATGAACCAATTTTTATCACACCAATAATAATATGTTTTTGGGAACAAACCCACCCTGATTACCTTTTATCAATCTATGTCATACATGTGCGTTCCTCAGTTCCCTTTGTCATCCATTGCTTGTATTTATCTTCGAGATAGAATATAAGTTTTTTGGGGGATTTCACTTGCTTACTTGTTCATCCTTTATTTGCGCTTTTGTATGGCACAAGTACTAGGATATGCTTGTTAGTACTAGTCTCTGATACATATTCAGATGTCAAAACTGAACGTCAAGAATAAATTAATGGCATTTATTGGTAAAGCTTTTAAGTTTTCATGCAAGCAAGAATATATTTTTATTTTGACAATAGCTTTAAAAAATGTGTCATCTTTGTTCATCCTGTTGAGGGTATTTTATCATAATTCAGCATAGAGAGGTACAGTTACTCTTGATTCTTGTTGAGTTATATATAATAGCATTACAAGTCTTAAAAACTTCACGATTTAAATAGTATTTAGGGCTGATAATCACAAATGTCTGCTTCTTTATCTGACACAATCATGTGCTCTTGAAAGAAGAAAATTAATAAAATGAGACTTAGGTTTAGAAGAGCTAGTATCAATTTATAATGGTCAATTTGGCTTAGCTACGCTTTCCATAGTGGCTACTAGGTTTTAGATTGGGAATCTTCACTTAAAGAGAATAAAAAATGCCATATATTCAAGCTTATGCGCAGGTTCCCATAAGGTCTCCTAGGGTTTTTCAACGCACCTTAATAACAGAAGTGAAAATTTATAGACCCAAAAGCATGCCAAAAACTAAAAGTATTTTTTACAAATGCGTAAAACAGCCAGATACTATATTTTCCTTAAGTAGATCTGATTAAAGGCATTTAAGAAGTTAATTTTGCTGAAAACTTTGCCTTCACAACATAGAAACAAGCTTAGTGGTTCAATGGCAATGGGTGGGGTCTGGTACCGTTAAGTATTGATATTGCCATAGTCAATGCAATTTTGAGATAGTTATTAGATTTATACAAATAACATAGGGGGTACATGAAGGTACTTATTAATATTGCCCAGGGCAAACAAGTTTTAACCTGTGCACCAAACGCAGCCTCTTCATAGAGTGACAATGCTTATGAGTCACAATAAATTATTTTCAGGCCTTATGTTTCAAATCAATGGTTATAAAAAACTGGATGATAAATAAGAATACAAAAATCCAGAAAAGCGATATACTAGTTAAAAAAAGACTATAGTTATAGACAATGGTTATGATTTTATACTGCTATAAGTTTTGAGATTTGTCAATTTCTCAGGACCTGTAGGGTTGATTAATGTGGCTTGTAAGCCATTGTTGCACCTTTTTTTGCTTCTCATCTTTCCAAAATATAATCTTCAAATAGTCATCTTCCACAAAGGTTTTTATACTGTGCGATGAGTCTCAGAAGGTACCATCAAGCCTGCAGAGCTTTACTGGTTTTCTCCTTGTGTTTCCTTCCTTCTTTATATCATCACTAACGTTTATTTAATTGTTGCCATAGCTATAGTATGCATCCTTGTGCCGTGTGATGCTGCTACTAATCGCCACCTGAGCTTTATTTACGTGGCTCCCTTGTTAGTGGGTGTCATGATGACCTGAGAGTTATTTTTCCTGACTTAAATAAAAATCTTTTTACTTGATACTTACTAATCCTATTTGGGTTATAATAATGGTTCCGCCCTTCTAAACTCCTAGAGTACCAGGATAGGTTTTGGCAGATCTAGCCATCTCATTTTTGTGGGTGGTTTTCTCTGCAGTCCAGATGGTATCAGGGAGTGCGAGAAGGCTCATGCAGCTCACATAAGATAGCTGACGTGAAGTCCTTGCCTCCCACAAATGCAACCAGTGTTGCAAAGGTCCCTAAATGCTTTTTGGTTTGCTGCTATATTTGAGAGTTTTCTGAATCCTTTATGTTTTCTTTTTAGGATCCTGAAGAGTCCATAATCTTACCTTGTAGCAAGGGTCTCTTTCACTAACCACTTTTTTATATGATTTTAAAGCCCTAGATGCTTCGTTAAGCTTGATTAGAGCATTAAAATATGATCTTAAATTAGTCATACATGCCACAGGTTCTTCTCTTTCTGTATAGGGATGATCTACCCTGGCTGCCATCTGTGCTCGCCTTACTTGTTTGTTTCTGCCCATTAAGGGAGGCACCTAGCCTTCAGATTAAGCAACAAACAATCCAGGAAGAGGCCACCAGTGCCTCACTACCTGTCCTATCAGGTTGTTGGACAAAAGCAAGTCCAAAATTGTGAGAAGAGTGTTGAGGACGAGGATGACTGTAAAAATGGCCAAAAGACCCTGGCCAATTTGTGGTGGAATTCTTTGAATCGTGGCAAAAGTATAATAGATATTAGTAAAGCTTGGCCAAATGGTTTGAGTTTAGGTAGCTGGAATATTCTGACTCCTCAAAGGAATCAAGGGAGGTCTTGTGAGGTCCCTCCCCGCCTTACCACTAATCTCATTTAAGACACACTGCGAAGACCAGGCCCTTTTATAGGGTTGAGGAGAGTCCAAAAAATGCAGATATTTTCTCACATGGTGATTGGCTCAAATCCATAAACATTACCCCATGTGCTTGTCCTACACACTCTTGACCCTCCTTCAGCCTTTCTAATAAAGCGAGGCGAGATTTGAGGGCTTCAATAAGTTGAATGACCATAAATACTTATATGGCTTGTCCTAATAATGATTCAATGCATATACCCTTCGAGCCCAAAGGGACCTTTAATTATTAAGCTGTAATATTGTATGAGGGTTCATTTCTTATCCCCCACGGGTCCAATAAACTTATAAAAAACCTCAACTTTCTAGTTTTTAAGTTTAATTATTTTTATTATCTTCTTTGGATACATTCCCCATTTGTTGGAGTTTAGGCCTCAATAGCACCAGCGAGCCTAAAGAATTCTAAAATTCAACAAGTGGTGCTCACTACAGGGGCCCTTTTTTTAGTACTAGATGGTCCCAACCCGACTACAGGGGCCCTTTACACCACCAAAATCCTGTTTTAAAATGACAAATGCCTCAGAAACCAGACTAGCTTCTTTATAGCAACAACTAGCCAGTGCTCTGTCTCGCCTTAAAAGGCTTGAGCAGCACTCTTCCCAAGGCCTTTATGGAGCCACTACCACCATCCACAAACCCCCTTCTAGGGATAAGTTTACCCCAGGTGAAGGAAGTGTTGCTTCATTCCTCTTTATATATGAAGTTGCTATGGAAGGGGCAACGGATCACCTTAAAATTAAGTACCTCCTTCCATTATTGAGTCATGGCGCTCAAGAGATAATGGTTCCACACATGGCCACCCTCAGCACCTGGGTGGAGGTGAAGCAAGCACTAATTGAGAAATTTGGCTTCTACAAAGTTTAACAGGAAAAAACAGGCCTTTATGTGCCTTACTCTGTTACAAGGTGAATTAATAGCCTTTTTTGCTGGACGCTTTTACATTAAAGCTCAACTATTATAAGTTGCAGAATGCTACCCTTAGACGATGCTATTGCGGCTATATTGGCTGGCTTGGCGTCTCATCCCTCCTTGGCAATGCACCTCTCTTCTGTAAAGCGTTCATTTAAAAATGTACGAGATATCAAGGAAGCCTTATTAGAGGTGGCTGATCTTTATGAACTTGACCCTATGCAAGGGTCTCTGAGCCGAGGAGCTACGCCAACTATTTTAGCCTCTAATACGGCTGCTTCCCTCTGGGAACCTGAATTTATGGAGTTGTCATCACATAATGTTTCTTCTTCCCATAATGATAATCAGATGGTAATGACTGTGATGGGGCAATGCTCCCCTTCATCTTCAGCTCCAATAAACAGTTGGTGAAAGCAGTCATTCCTTTTCCTTTCCCATCTTTTTCTCCAGAGAAGCCTTCTCAAGTGGTTCAAAAGCTTGATTTCAAGTCTAAACACCTTTCTCTGGTGCCAATCACCCCATTAGTAATGGGTTAAATGACCAGGGCACAAACGCTAAACCGCCTGTTTCACAAAAACACATAATCACTGAACGACCTAAAGCAGTTATAGAAGAAACATCCCAATCCACGACGCTATCTTCCTTAACCTCTCAGACAGATAATTCTATTGTGAAACCTTTCTCTATGAGGCAGCACAAACCCCCTACTTTAAAGGTTGAAAATTGAGCTGTAAAATTTCAACGCCTCCCCCAAAAGCCAATAAGGTAGAGGAGACCTCAGGAACTATCATGCCAAAAGGGAATTACTGAACCTACCTCACCCCCTGTGGCCTCCCTAACCTGCATTAATAATCCCTCTGATGACGAATCTGAATGGGGTGGCGAAGATAGAGGTCACTATGTCTTAGGAGCCCCATATGAAGTGGAGATACCCGACAGGTTAAGCCCTGATAGAGTGGATTGGGCTAGGATCCCCCGCCAAACTTACCTCCGTCAAGTGTTGAGGGATTTTGAGGTCATAGACACTGCCAGTGACGCTAACCAGTTTATTGCCACCTTGATCCGCCCAAACCAGTGTGTTCATACCTTGTGGTCTATCCAGGAGAAATACCCTGAGACAGCCAAACGACTTGCCTCTACTCTCCAACTAAAGCTGGTTCTCGCTCTTTCCCCCAACTTGGGTAGAACTTTAACCAAGGTGGAAGTCATAGTCAATGGAGTGCGGGTAAGGGCTATCCTTGACACTGGATACCCAGTTAATGTTGTGTCATCAAAACGCATTAAAAATCAAACTGTCCCCTGACCTTGACTACAATTAAGAATTTGGAACTGCAGGCCCAAATAACACCTGGGCCATTGGGGCGTAACTTCTCTGCCCATCCGTTTTGGGAAGCTCATTTTGTCAGCTCCAGAGGTGGCCCTAACTAACAATACCTATGATCTACTTATTGGTACCAAGTTCATGCTCGAGTATGAAGGGATTATTAATTTGAATCAGGGTTATCTCTACCTGCTTAACTACGAGGTTCCAGTGATTTTGACAAATGAAGAGTCTAATAAAAAGGACAATGTTTGCACAGTCGAGTATCCCTCTTCCGCTTTATCCCTACATTATACCACAGAAGGATGACATACAAACAGTTGCCTCAATCAGTGGACGCCCTCAAAGGTATACCTTTCTACTCTTCTGAAGAAGTGACTATCAAGGCTGGGGAACAAAGGGTAGTTGACATGAAGATTACCTTGAAAATCCCAGACAACTGCCTCCTGCACCTAATTAGCATTGATGGAATAAGTCCTTTGGAGCCTAGAGTTTTGTCATGCGTGCTAGACCTTGCTTATCAACGACCCATCAACCTTCTGTTAGGGAATCTCACCAAGAAGGATATGGTTGTAAAAAAGCATCAGGAGATAGGAAGAGGCATGCTGATTTCTCTTGAGGAAAGAAAGTAAGTTCACTGTATTGGATGTATGGCGGATATGGGTTTGCCCGCTGACCAGCCATATGTACTCTACCTTCCGTTCATATTTCTGATGATTTAACCCCAGATGAGCTGGAGAAAGTCCACACCCTGCTTGAGGCATACAGCGACATATTTTCTAAATCTGACACTGACTATGGGCACATGAAGATTTGGATTCATATCACTGAAGTTGGTAATGATCGGCCTATTCACTCCAAACCCTACTGCAAATCAAAAGTTGAGGAGCAAAAGATGCGGACGGAGCTCAAACAGCTGTTAGAGGTTGGGATGTTGGTGCCTTCCCAAAGTCCTTGGTCGTCCCCACTCCTATTGATAAAGAAGAAAAATGGAGGTCATTGGGTAGTTATGGACTACTGTAAGCTGAAAAACCTCACAAAGAAGTACAGCTACCCTATCCCCCGCATTGATGGCGCTCTGGCCCAACTCTCTGGGTCTAAATTCTTATCTGCAATGTATTTGGCTAGCGGGTATTGTCAGATGGACCTTTCTCCACAGTATCAGGAGAAGTGCGCCCTTATCTGCAGAGAGGGTTTGTTCCAACCCACTCGGCTACCTCAGGGGTTGTGTAATGCGCCTGCTACTTTTCAGCGGGCTATGATCACATTATCCAGGACCTTAAGCTGTGCTGTGTGATTGTCTACCTAAGAAGACATCACAGTCTTCTCTAAAACATTCAACGAGCATTTCACTCACCTAAAGGAGGTGTTTCAACGTTTGTGGGCATCTAACATCAAACTAAAGTACTCTAAGTGTAATTTCTTCCAGAATAGCTGGATTTTCTCTGGCACGCCATCTCTCAAGATGGTATACAGCCTTTACAGGGTAAGGTTGAAGCAATATCCAAGATGCCAATGCATAAAACTCTTCGTGACATACAATTCTTCTTGGGATTGATGGGGTATAACCATCAATTTATACCAAAATTCGCCCAACTTAGCAAGCCCCTTGTCCTCCTTCTGGCTAAGAACACCCCCTTCTATTGGGGCGCTGAACAAAAGGCCGCATTTGAGACTTTGAAGGTGCTATTACAAAAAAGGCTAATAATTCGCCACCCTGATTATGACAAGCCCTTCATGTTGTTCACGGATGCCTCTGATTATGCCGTTGGAGCTATCTTGGATCTTTTAGATGAAAATGGGAAGATCATCCCATTTATTACTTTAGTAAAATGCTTTCAAAGGCTGAGCGCAATTACAGCGTAACTGAAAAGGAGTTCCTGGATGTATTGCTCGCTGTTAAACACTACCGCCCTTTTCTATATGGGACATCATTTAAAGTGATTACTGACCACGCCTCATTAAAGTGGTTACAAAATATGTAAGATCCTAATATGCGGTTGGTTTGCTAAGATAAGCTCCAACATTACAATATGACTATTGAACATCGAGCAGGAACACGCCATATGAATGAAGATGGGTTAAAGCGTCTTCTTGTCCTTCACCTTGACAATAGCAAAGCTGAGAGGTTGCATGACCTCCTAATAAATCCTGACGCATGGGCTGATGAAGATGAACCCGTACAAAAGATGTTAGTATGACATTCCCCCAACATAAAAGTAGAGAACGGGAAATTATATAAGAAAATAGGAGTGAATTGCTTGCCCTATCTCAGACCATCAAAGCGTATACCCGTGATTTTGGAGTCCCATACCCTTCTAGGGCATAGAAGAGTATGAAAAACCTATGAGTGGATTAAAGAGAGATATTTCTGGGAAGGAATCATGGAGACAATAATTGAAGTGCTGGATGCATGTCTGACCTGTAAGAAGCAATCCAACTATAAGACCAGGTATCAGTATCAACCCACTACGCCTCAACAACCCTTTCGCACCATAAGTCTAGATGTGGTAGGCCCTCTACCTCATACCACTGGTGGAAATTGTTATATCTTGGTTGGTATCAATTATTTTACCAAATGGGTTGAGCCTGTGGATCTTCCTGCTCAAACTGAAAAAGCCACAACCACGTTCCTTCATCAATATTTATTTTCTCGCCATAGTTGTCCCCAGGTCCTGCTCTGTGACAATGGGAAAAATTTACCTCTCAAGTGGTGAAGATGATCGCTGCCTCCATGGGCATGCAACAACTCTTTTCTGCCCCCTACAACCCCTCAACCAATGGTACAGTGGAAAGAGCCAATGAGACACTGGTCTCTAGCTTACGCAAAATGGCCACTTCTGAACCTCTTCACTGGGATCTTTACCTACCCAATGCTCACATGGCGTACTGCATCAGCTATCACCAGATCCTTAAAATTTCGCCATTCTGAGTATTGTATGGGTGAGAACCTTGGGTTCCAGATTTACTAACAAAAGATATCTTCACTGATAAGACTGATACCAAGAAAGCTATGAAGAAGTTAGACCAGCACATCATACATTTTCAATCAGAAGCGATGACCAACTTAGTGAAGATGGTCACAAAAGAGGGTAAAGCAGCCAACGAGCTCAGGCCTCCTCTACCTACTTTCCAAATTTCAGACTTGGTGCTATACTCCCATAATTGTATCACTCCCAGAAGTGAGAAGCTCGGGTTTAATTTGGATGGTCCTTTTGTCATTACCTATAAGCGAGGGGATAAGTACTCTATAAAATCTTTGGCTACTGGAGTTACCATTAATTGTGTCCATGGCCAATTCTTGTGCCCTTACTCTTTCCATAACTATCTTGAAGGGGGTAATGTTATACAATTGTAAGTCTGATATTGTGAGAAGAGTGTTGTGGATGAGGATGATTGTAAAACTGGCCAAAAGACCTTGGCCATTTTTGTGGTGGAATCCTTCAAATTTGGGTAAAAGTCCAATAGCTATTATTAAAACTTGGCCAAATGGTTTGGGTTTAGGTAGCTGGAATATTTTGAATCCTCAGAGGAATCAAGAGACTCTTCTGAGGTCCCTCCCCTCCTTACCACTAATATCATCTAAGCCACACTGCGGAGACCAGGACCTTTTAAAGGGTTGGAAAGAATCCCAAAAATGCAGATATTTTCTCACATGGTGATTGGCTCAAATTCATTAAAACATAAACTCATGAGCTTGTCCTACCCACTAACGACCCTCCATCAGCCTTTCTGATAAAGTGAGGTGAGATTTGAGGGCTTCAATAAGTTAATGCCCATAAATACTTATATGGCTTGTCCTAATAAATGATTAAATGCATATGCCCTTCGAGCCCAAAGGGACCTTTAATTATTAAGCTGTAATATTGTATGAGGGTTCATTTCTTATCCCCCACGGGTCCAATAAACTTATAAA
This sequence comes from Massospora cicadina, assembly GCA_022478985.1. Taxonomy (NCBI): domain Eukaryota; kingdom Fungi; phylum Entomophthoromycota; class Entomophthoromycetes; order Entomophthorales; family Entomophthoraceae; genus Massospora; species Massospora cicadina. Next base: position 216,497 of record JAKSZP010007884.1, read on the forward strand.
AAACCTCAACTTTCTAGTTTTTAAGTATATTTATTTTTATTATCTTCTGTGGATACATTCCCCTTTTGTTGGAGTTTAGGCCTCAATAGCACCAGCGAGCCTAAAAAATCTAAAATCCAACATGAGTGAAGAAGAGGATTCTGTGCCTATGTTCTAAAGTCAGGTGGGGATGATGCACTTGTTGTTCCTGATTTTCAGCCTCTAAGTCAACCGCACCACAGGTCATGACACAGATAATTTTCTCTGATGCTCCCCTTTCTGTAGCCATTGCGCTTTCCCTTTTCCATCTCCAGCTACTATGCAGAAGACCATCCCTTTCCGTGATTTCCTGTGTTATATGCCTCTTGAGTGCAGTAGAGCTACTATGGAAGGTGGAAAATGTTATCATAGTAAGTTCTATTATTGCAGACTGCAAGTGTCATGGCAATGGCTTGATAAAGTATAAACACAGTAAAGAAAAAAGTGGGTTGAGTATTACAAAAATATAAATTGGTCATATACTGACAGCGGTAATCAGAAAAATTACAAAATTGTGCTCTGGTATTAGTTTTAATCTAGGAAAGATTATAAATACCTGATTCACACTGTTAGAGTAGCTTATAAGCAAATGAAAAAGCCTTATTTGTTGTCAATTTTCCGCAATGTTTTATTTTAATAACCATATTACCTCAAGTCTCTTTTAATTACTTTAAGCTGTTTCCCAGAAGCCACCTCTTGTAGCCTGCAAATATCTATGACTTTCTCCTTGGGTTGCCTTCTTATTTTGGTTCATCACCAACTTTTATTTAACTGTTACCATAAAAAGAATAATATAATTCCCCCTAAAATTTGTGTTGCTTACGTTTTTCACCACTAGGGATTTATTGCTCATGGTTCCAATATCAGATGGAGCACTGACACACTATGAGTCCCTTCCTAATAGTATGTGGGGCAACCATTATTTAGAAAAGAAAAAAGTTATGTCTTAATAAAAAATCAAAGATTGTTTGATCAGGAAGAGCTTAAGCTTTAAAGGCCTCAAAAAGGGTTATAGTTATATACAATCAATTACAATAATATTCTTAGGGTGTTTAATAATTTATATAATGGTATAGCCTGGCTCTGGGAGCAATTCATTACTATATTTAGGATTTCATTTAGCTTTTAACAATATATGAGTTAGTAAAACTGATTTTCTCTGTTGATTTTCAAGTATGATTTTATACAAAAAATTTTTAGGATTGTCAAGGTATTGACAACATCTTTAGACCATAAATAACTTTGCATAGAGCATATTTATCTTAAAAAAGATCTTTACAAAATAGACGTTGACCACTTGGAAGAACACAGAGGTTTTTACTTATGAAACGGACTTGTTTGGTATGCACCTACTATACAATAAGTATCTTAGACAAAGTTAAGGTCAGGGTTTCCATCAGATCTATACTAATAAAGTCTAGGTGTTTTATGTAACAACTATTATAATTATTGTTTGATTTCATCAAAAGCGTTAAAGGTAGCTAAAATTATGAGTAAACAAACAAAAGTCGGTATAAAAACAAAAGAGTACAAGTTAGCCATAGGCTTCTTAAAAGAAAGAAGCAAAAGTTTACCAGGGGTACAAAAATTGATCTATTATGTACACTGGATCTGGACATGGATAAAGAGGGTTAGATAATTAATGTTTTACTTAAGAATAGTGTACTTACACTTCTTAAAATGCATATAAGCACAGCTAATCTTTTTAAAGGGGTAACATATAAGAGCTTCTATCTCATAATTATTCAAAGGCTTTACTTGATTTTTTATAGACATAATTAAAAAAGTTATAGTTACAATAGAGAAAATGATGATATAAACTGTTTATATGAATTACTCAACTTAGAGGAAACTCAGATTGTAGAGTGGCAATATTGTGTTCCAAGCTAAATGGACATGAATGCTCTCAAACGTAACTAAAAAACTTACTAGCGCCTTTACTTTTGAGTTCAAAAGCAGGTGGTTTCTATGTATCATTATGGTTCAGAGCAGATGATCAGTAGTTCCTCATCTATGATGTGATCTTGATTTTCTATTAACAGAGATTTAAACTGATTTTTAGTTAACAAAGTTGGAAAAGAAAGAGAATTTAAGACTTATTTTGATTGTCTATGATGGCAACTTCTAACTGGCATTAGTCCCAATAGCGCCAATGACATAATAGGGAATCTTCTCAAGATCTTCGGCTTTATGGGATTTATGATCTTTAAAATATATAAGCAGAAAGATATGGTGTACCACATTAAAAATTATAGTAAGTATAAGAGATTTAAATATGGCATTTATAAAAAAGCCAATCAGGTATCAGACAGTCTTGACTTGAAATTATACTAAATGAAGCATGTACAATCTTTTATTAAAGAGTGGTTTACCTATAATTTTTTTAAGTCTTGTCATTATAATCTAAATATGAGGCCTTTAAAAAAGTAAGTATTGAAAAGAGGGAAGTGGCACTGGCTCATTGGACAGGTGGCTTTAGTCCTATTGAGTAGGAGGGGCAATCATGGGATTGTGCAAATGCTTCTAAGACAAGAAGAGAATCCAGGAATGGTATATTTGTCCTTCTTAGTAAAATAAAACAAGAGTGAGCCTCTTTATGATAAGTCTTAGTGGAAAGGGTGCCTAAGAAGGTGAAATTCAGATGCTATTTTTTTCTGTTTTTTAAAGTGTGACCTTAAGGAAACAGAATATAGTGATCATGATCTTAGAGCTATATTTCAGTGAAGGAAAATGGAAAAGTAGCGTCAGATAAAGCAAGCGTCTTGTGTTTCTTGGGTGGTTTAGTTTACAGTATAATCTGTAATAGCTCTAAGAGAAGTTAGACCAATTGAGCGAGGTAAATATTCACAATTAAGTATTTTAGATAAAATAGACTCTAAAAGGTGATGTAAAGACCCTCATAAATCAGAAAGAGAAGAGGCCAAGCTTGGCTATAAATACACTAAGTATGGTGTAGAAATTAATTACAGGAGGCCTATGTTGTTGGTTATCCACAATAAAGGCAAAATATGTTAAATCGTGCAGGATAAGTAACAAATCGTTTCAGGAGTTTTATAAAAGATTAACAAAATAGGTTCTTAAAAAAGAAAAGCAAATAAAAACAAGTAATTATAGTGTTAAAAATTCTGTAAGAATTTATCTGAGCCCATATGTAAACGCTGCATGTTAGTGTAAGAAATTATTAAAATAGTTCTTTCAGGAACTTTTAAAATTGTATAGTCTTATCTAAAGTTTTAATACAGCCTATCATTGCAATGGAGGTTATATATTATTCATTTATAAAAATTAGAACTAATAATAATTAGGAGCAAGAACCATCAATTTAGGTCTTTATATAGTATATTTGAAACTTTATTTTTTCTCAAAAGTGGCTTAACTGTAAGGATGAATTTTAAGGGCAAGTGGTAACAAAACTTTAAAGTTTAATGTTGCTTTACCTACACAAAGTATTACATCTTTCTAAAATCAGCATACTTTCATTATCTTAAATCTTGCAGAATTGAGTATCTTGAGGGGTTTTATAGCATTTTTTATGCCATTGAAAACCATTGGTGTCTTAATATTCAAATAGGGCTCTAACCTACTTCCTGTTTGTCAATTTTTTATAAGACTAAAAAAACATGGAAGATTGTTGCACAGAGGTTAAGCCCACTGATACAACGGAAAGAAAATATGGAGATCGTCATTTCTCAAGCAAAGATAGCAAGAGACAAAAAATAGAAGCCAAGTGCTTCTGGGAACACAATCTTTATTCTTATAAAGCAGCTTTGTACTGCCCAACCTAAGGGATTTATACCCAATATAAATTTTATGCTAAAGAATCCATGGTAGCTTACCAACAAAAAGCGATCCCCTCTCTGTTATCCATTGCTACTATTATCTATCTTTTTCGCTGCAGTTGCTCCCATAACTTCTACCAAGCAGGTAAACTCACTCACAATTTGCGCAGTGCAATCTCGGTAAAATTGTAACCATATCACCACATTTCTCAATATTAACCTTTGGCAATTATTTCTCTGACAACCATCAAGAACTTGATAATATAACTACTTTTGATTATCCTTATCTTCTAGTTGCTAGTATCAAATTATACCAAGTGGACCCAAACTGCTCCCTGAGTTAACTAGATCCAGCAGATTCCTATGCAATTGTTGACTGCTAATACCAAAGCTAATTGTATCCTATATTTGGCTTAATGGGAGGAAACCATCTGGTTAATTTCATAACATTTACCCCCTCTTAACCAGATGGTGTTCCTCTGATGGTGTATGGGCCGTCCAGGTGTTTTGGTTACTGTTTTTAGGGTTGGAGGAACTTAGCATGCACTTGGCTGATAAGTCAACTGCTCGTGGGGTCCTTGATTGTGTAGGCATTAGTGACCTTCTTTTCTAATACCTCAAAGGGGCCAATCCAGATGCTAGTTAGCTTAAATCTCCAGACAAACCAATGCTGATCATGAAACAAGACATGCTCTCCTATGGTGAACTGCATCAGTCCGCTACATCGCCATTGATCAAAATCATATACCATAATTTTCAGCCCAAGATGGTCAAGTAAACTTCAGTCTGAAGTTTAACTAGTGTAGACGTTAGATTCATCAGATAGTGTTAAAGGTCAGTTCCATATGTATCCTCCACACAAAAGTAAAGTAGAAGAGGCAGAGCTGGGTGTCTGCCATAGAGTAACTAAAACGGACTCTTTCCCATTGCTGTGTAATAACTGATGTTATATGCAAAACCTGCCATAGAGAGAATACTCCAGTCAGAGGGTCGATCCCTCACAAGCTTTTGAAGGATAATTACTAAGGTACTATTAACCTGTCTCTAGTCCTATTGGATTCTAGATGGTAGAGAATAGTTAACACCCCGCAGATCACCATCACCTTGTTCATCTTAGGTAGGACATGGGAGGGAAGTTAGTTTGGATGTCTGTGAGTATGATAGTGGGCAGCCTTGTCAATTTATGACACACTCCATGATGAACTTAGTGGCAGCTTTGCCTCAGATCGTGGATGACTCGCACTTCCACCCACTGGGTTAGGCGGTCTATTGCTACCAGGATTTGCTTGTAGAAATTTGTGCCCATTGGTAAGAGACCTACAACGTTAATGGATACCATATGCCAAGTGAACTGGGTTTTGACCAGATGATCAGTTCTCTTATGGAAAGGTTTCTCCACTTGGCACTGATGAAAACATGTGATAGTTTTTCAGCACGTCAAAGTTCATACTTTCCCAGTAATATTGTGGCTTCTGAAATTCCAACGTTTTTCTCAGTCCTCCATGCCCTACCACCTTGTGAGTGTCCAAAATGATACCCAGTCGACCAGAGGGCTTCAGAAAACTCACCATGGCCCCACTAACCTTTTTTAACAACTCACTATCTCTCAAGAAAGTATTTGCCCTCATCACGTCCAGCGCCCAGATGATTTGAGGTGAATCATTGGCGTATTTACTGCTAATCATTTTCTCATACATTATGTCAGCTAGATCCACCATAATAGCAACAGTTGGCAGGCGCGATAGATAGTCAGCGTTCTGATGTTTAGTGCCCAGAAGGTGGATTATTTCAAAATAATAAGCTTGGAGCTTGAGCGCCTATCATTTGAGGCAGCCCTCAGGTTACTATAGATTTTTTAACCAGCATAGTGAAGCGTGATTGGTTAATACTTCTAACTTTACTCCATGGAGATATTCCCAAAATTGCTTGTATGAATAGATTACCACTAGGCACTCCCATTCCATCACCATATACTTCCGCTCATGGCAGTTCAAACTTCAGCTGTAATAAGCGACAGGATGCTCCTAACATCTATGTCCTACTGTGACAAGACTTCTCCCACAGTGAAAAGAGAAGCGTTTGTCTGCACAATAAGCTCTTTCTCAAAGTTTGGATACCATAGCACTGGAGCGCTAATCAGCGCCATTTGAAGAGCGTCAAAAGCGCTCTTACATCGCTATGTCCACTTGAGTGATGTTCTATTTCAAAAGCTCAATGAGCAGGGCCCCAATGCAGCTAAAATTGGGAATGAACTAAAAATAGTACCTGACCATTCCCAAAAAGACTTGTGTATCTCATTTGGCCTTGAGTCAGGTCATCTTGATGGCTTCTACCTTATCCAGTTGCAGTCAAAGACCACTGGCATCTCCCACGAACCTGAGATATTCAAGTTGCTCTTTGAAAAAATGACATTTGTGAGGCTTGATTTTAGTGTTAGTACTCTGCAAGCTGTACACCACTTCCTCCAGGTGATCTATGTGCTATGAAAACAAACTGGAGAACAAGGTTATATTGTCAAGATATACAAGAACACATGGCCATTTAAGATCACCCAGGATAGTGTCCATTGCCCTTTGAAATGTAGCTGGGGCGTTACAGAGGCCTTGAGGATAAAGTGGACTGGAATAACCCTTTGGTGGTAATCATAGCGCACTTTTCTCATTCCACTGCGGGCAACTCAATCTGCCAGTACCCCAAAATCAGGTCCATAGCTGAGTATAGAGAACACTTCCCAGCTGATCTAAGGCATAATATATTGGGGTAGTGGATACAAATCCTTTTTTGTGACGCTATTAAGTTTCCAATAGTTGGTCAATACCCAGTTAGTGCCATCCTTCTTTTTAATGATCAGCACTGGTGCATCCCAAGGACTTTTTGATGACTCAAGCATAACTTGATCCAGCAACTTCCCAATTTCATCAGACACTACCTCTTATGAAGCTCTTGAGCAACGGATTGGCTGAGACCAGATAGGAAAATGGTCCCCAGTGTCTACTCGATCAACTACTCCATGAGCGCACCCCAGATCATGGTCTTGTGAAACAAAAATCTCTCAATATTTCTCAAATAACACCATTGCCCGTTAATGTTGCTCCTTTGATAGTCCCATCAAAGCTTTATACGGAACCACTGGCATTACACTGGCTGAATTCCAAGGAGAGAATTCAAGCTTGTCCAATGAGCTAAATTTAAAAATCTGATAGACCTCGTCAATGGGGTCAGGTGTAAAAGCCGGCACCTGATGCCTTTCTAACATAAGAGGATCCATCTGCAGTTTGGCCAGAAGCATTTTGACTTCCCCAGAGCCTGCCACTAATACCTCTGGAGCCACATGAGGTTTAAGATGTGATTGTTGATAGGGATCAAGGACCTCCATGAACAACCCTTTTGGTATCTCTACTTTGAGCTCCGTTCCCACAATGGCTTGGTGTCCAGAAGGTATCATTAAAGCGCGTGCTGAATGTAGCGGTATTCCCTGGTACTCATATATCTGATTGGGAAGGACCATAGTCCACCGCTTCAACCGCTGGTAGTGGATGGGTGCTACCCTGTCACAGTATGCAAGGTTGATTTGACTATCTTGGGTGGACTCCTGAAATACCTCCTTCGAAGTAAAGTAGACAGGAATCTGCTGACCCAAGATCTCAAAGGTTTCTTCTGCCATGTTGACCACAGCCCCAAAACGACGCATGAAAGCAGTGCCAATTAACATTTCATAATTGTGGTTTGGCATTACAATTGCTGGCTTGGAGACAGCAATTGAACCAAACCAAAGAGACAATGCACTGTACGCCCCCTCTGATACAGTGCTTTCCGCACTTGCAGTCCCATATGTCACCCAGTGCTCTACTTCAGATTTCAATGGCAGCTTAGTCACAAGCCTTGTCAATACTATATTAACTGGGGCACCAGTGTTAATGATATCCCGTATTTTCATCTTTTCCTCAAAAATCTCACAATAAGTACATTCAGAATAAGAAGCATCACAACTTTATAATATATGGGCGTCCAAGGAATACTTCTTATCAATAAAAAGTTCATAATACTGGACCCTACCTGTGGGTACTCTTTTACGATCTGCTCCACTGAGATGGCGACGTTCCACTGTCCAACGAGGCCATATCCAAGGAGGGTTGGGGTAATTTAGCTGAGTTATGCTCCAGGACCTGGAAAGAAAGGAATTTATGAAGCTCTTGATGAACCCCTTCCACAATGCCCTCTTTGGCTTGGGAGCGGTTCACCACGTTCACATTGTCAGTGTTTTCTGATTAAGCAAATATGTCACCGGAGTTATGCGCACTGACATATGCTGACTTGTTATGATCAGATGGGACAAATAAATTTGATGCAAAAGAAGTGAAGATTCCTGTCTCTACTCCACTCATTTGTTTTCTGATCTTCTAAATTTAGCAGAACTGCAGGAAGTTCTGCTTTGCAGGCAGTTTGCTACATACTCTCCTTGCTGAATGCACTCAAAGCAACTTATCCAGAGGTATCTTGTTCCTAACCGTCATTGAACCCAGTCTGGGGGTTGTAAGCTATATAGGGAAGGGCGAAGCATTAAAAAATGTCCAGGGATAGCCTGAATGATCATAAGTCAGTTCTGGGTTGGGCGGAAGACTGTAACTTGGGCGATGATTCACCAGGGAAGTATAAGTTGGACAATACTGGACAACCTCAGATGGACCTCCAGCAGCAGTTCCAAATGGTTTCCAGTCTCCGTTTGGTGGGTCAAAGGTGATGGTCAATTGTCACAAGTGGTTGACAATCTGCAGTAGGGGGATATCCACTTGGGTAACTTTAGACATTGCGTTGTAGAGCACCCAATGGGGTTCCACTGCAGCAATCATGGCGATACTAACATCTTCCTCTGACAGTAACGCTGCGCCTACTAGCACATGCGCTTCCACATTGAAGCAGTTAGTGAATGTTGGAATGGTTTCGTTTCATTAAAACCTGATAGTCATAAATCTGCTTTCTGATGTGCCTTTTTTCTACCCCACTGAACAACTGAAGCACCATATCATTGACCTTTTTGTATATCATGGAGCTATCTTCCAGGTAACAGGTGACCTGGTTGGCACTTTTGACATCCAGAGTGGAGATTAGAACTTTCGCTTATGACAATCTGAAACTCCTTTGATGGCAAACTCAAATTACTTGAAGAACCCATGCATATTGCTTCTCCAATTAAATGGGGGTAATTTTTCAACATGCACAGTTTTGTTATGATCCAAACTGTGGTTCCTCAAAATTAATTGGGCCATCTCCTGTCTGGCAAACGCACCTCCCACCTATGGGCCATAGGTGGGCTGTGGAGCAGAACTCGTGGCCGCCATGGACTTTTGAGAAGTGATGGACTATTTGGCCAGAATAACAGTGATGACCAGGGGTAGCTCACTCGCTGACCCATAATATTTGTCCCCTGAATCAAGACTATCAGTGGCTCAACTCCCTTCACCCCCCTGTTCAGCGTAAAAACTCTTTCACAATGCACCCCACTTTAGCTGCTCCACACTGACACCGCCCTTCCTTGGCATCCTGTCTAAGCTTGTTGATCTTTCTTTGTAATTCTCAGCATATAACCTTATCCACGGTCATTTTGTGCTTGAGAGTCTGAAGATGCTCAACCACATCTTCAAGAGTTCCTTGCAATCTGGAACTCTGCTGAGCGCTATCATGAGCTTGACAAGAAACATTATCTAGTTGGCTTACTAGTGCAGCTCATTCTCAAGGAGTCCTCATTTGATCATTGAAGATTTTCCATATTAACCTGGATATTGGTATATTATACTGATTCTAAGAATGAAAGAGTCACAGCCAATCTGTGACTGGCAGTGTTTAAGCCTTGAGGTGAGTTATATGATCCAACAACTGCCCATATTTGGCAGAGCCAAGAAACGAACTTCCATAATCTTCAGCGGTGTGGTGGTTGATCCACTCACTTCTAAACTGGCTAAATCTAATGTGACGGAATCATCTTGGTCAGTTAAACGCCTCAACAACAGAGTAATGAGGTCTCTGCTGCATCCCACAGTTGAGTCAATACCCAACACCCTTTCAGTCAATTCTTGCATGAATTGGGTGGTGCTCCCTCCCAAGGTAGTTAAATCCTTGATTTAGTCAAGCATGATTATATACAGTTAAGAAGCTCACCCATAACTTGGTGTAGCTCCTGATTCAAATAGGGTATGAGTTGATCCATCCATGAGCGTCAGCAACATGAGTGTCTACTTGAACAAGAGCCCCCATGTCTCCGTGAATGTCTGTTTGAGTCGTTTCAGCAAAAACTGATTATCATTTGTTGCACTTGTGCAAACCACATTAAGTTCCCAATTTATATATTGTGTCTTGCCAGGACTCAAAGGAGCTGCCAAATAGATGGCTGTATATAAGCAACATGATATTCTATCGTGCTATGAGAGTCAATATGGCGCATCAGGCTAGTGGTAGTCACGTCCAGGTAAGACATATACAATTTGTAGTACTGCGCCTGTTTGCGCTTGTTAAAGAACATACTCATAAAATTTTATACAGGGTTCCCATTGCAAAGACAGCACCCTAAAAGGAGCCATATCATACTACTACAAATCTGAATGGCGTTGACATCCATGGAGAGTCCATGCTGAGCCAACTTGAGAGCCAAAAATCTTATAAACTGCAATTTCATTGGATAGTCACTGAGGTCAGCTGGCTCAGTCTCAGTGAACAGGGCAGGTTCCTCATTGGAAGATTCCATATGGTTTTCACTGTACTTGTCACAAAAATCCACAAGGTCTTGGCAAAAATAGTTAGAATTTGCTTATTTACAGTTGTTCAAGATGTAGAGTTGAATCAGCGGTCCCCCTGTAGTGAGCACCATTGTCTATTTTCTGTCAGATTAGATAAATCCTAGCGGATTGTTGCACAGAGGTTAATCCCATTGATACAATGGAAGTACAATTGGAGATCGTTGTTCCTTGAGCAAAGATAAGAAAATGAAAATGTGCTTTTGGGAACGCAATCTTTTTTATTATAAAGCAGATTCATACTGCCCAACCTAAGGGATTTACACTTAAAATAAAAATCATGCTACAGAGTCTATTGCAGCTTACCAACAAAAAGTGATCCCCTCTCCATACTCCATTGCTACTGTTATATCTCTTTTTTGCTGCAGTTGCTCCCACAACTTCTACAAAGAAGGTAAACTCATTCAAAATTCGCTCAGCGCAATCTCAGCAAAATCATAACCATAGCGCCACATTTCTCATTATTAACCTTTGGCATTCAAACCGCTGACAACCATCAAGAGCTTAATATAAATACTTTCATTTATGCTCAGCTTCTAGTCACCAGTAATCTAATTATGCCAAGTGTATTTAAACTGCTCCTGAGGAAACCAGATCTGACATATTTTTATGAGATTGTTGACTGCCAATACAAAATTAATTAAATCCTAGTATTTGGCCTAGTGGGAGGAAACCATCTGATTAATTTCCCAGCAATGTCAATGCCTTAGAGATCCTTAATGGTCTTCTGTGGATTAGTTTAGTTCTTACATAGTTATATTTGATTTCCTTTGATTTTAAACAACTGGAATATATTATTACCTTAAACATGATTTTAAATTGCAGCTGTTAGGATGACACTTATTAAACTAATTTACTGTAAATTTGAACTATCAATATAAAACTATAAGTGTTTGTATTATCTTCTAGATGAATTTTACCATGAAAGCAAGAAATATATCTTTAAAGTAAACATATTTAAATATGGTTGCAAATAGATAACAATAAATATATAGTAATTCATTCTTGTTTCTAAAAAGAGGAAAAAGTCAAAAATAGAATGAAGCTAAACGTGGTAAAAAACTTAGAATTTAGAGAGCACATTTTTTAGCAAAACCCTTTATGTTATTCAAAAGCTTATAAGAGCTTCAAAGGTTACTTAAAATGAAGTTACATATTAAACATTATTAAAAGCCAAGTAGTATTGTGTTACTATATAAAATTTAGGCATAGAATGCATCTATTTCACTTTAGTTTTTATCTAATAAAATTCTTTTTTCTGAAACTTATTTGATTTTCAAAGCCATTTATAAATTTATATATGAGTTAGACTCAAGAAAGTTAATTTTAATAGTCAATAAAAGTTTCTTTTGAGATTTGGAGGTTTGGCCTGTGCCCCAACCAAAGGTATAACATTCATTTTCACCTTTCTTATTACTAATGGCTTAGTATAGTTCTCTCCACTATAAAAACCTTTACATTATATGTTTCTTTTTGTTTAATTTTTTTAGTTTTGTATAGAAATAATCAATGTGATATTGACCCACTAACGTCTTATGGTACTTATAATTAAGCCATAAAATGAATTCCTTTGTGATCTGGTAAGCCAAATAAAAGATAAAATATGAATGATTATAACCCTGGCTACTAAAGATGCAAAATTAACTGTTAACAATATAGGGTGACTCATTCCTTTGCATAGTGTTCACATATAGAAAAAGCTATAGTTCAAGAATTTTTAAGCTAATATACATAGAAAGTACAACCTTTCTTACTTTTTTCTGTAATTATATTCTTCTGGTATTAATAAACCTTATTACTGTTATTTATTAAACTTTAATATGATTATATTTTTTGACTAAAATTTTTTAATTTTATTCTTTTTAAGTAATTTTATATAAGTATCAATTAGAAACATAGAAGTTGAAACATATAAGTGTTTTTTCTTTAATGAGGATGACCCTTGTAAATTATAGCTCCATTTCATATACATAGCAATGATTTACTTATGATTGTGTAGCCTTACTCATCACTTTTTATAGATTTGTGAATTTAAGTTTTAAGTAGAATACATATTGTATGTCAAGGTATAAAATCAAAATCTGAGAAGATTAGATTAGATTTTTAAAAGAATGGTGACTATAGCATAGATCTAATTAGACACTATATATCAAGGTCATAAATTACTATTGAACCAAGTATTAAATGAGGATTTAAAATATGGTAATGATTTTTAATTTATTGATATAACTAACCTTATTTTTCCATAGTGCATACACTATATATATATTTTATGATTTCTAAGCTTTACTAATTATAGTTAACTAAATTTTATAGATATTCTGTGAAATTCTCTGATGATAGGTTTTCCTTAGAATTAATTTGGCTCTGCTCTCAGGCCCAAGCAATACAGGCTTATTTAAAAAATAGGTTATAGATAAAACTGAAAGCTATTTATAGCTAAAAAAATAATACTAGGTGTGTTATATATCCTAATCATGTTCTCATATCTATAACAGTTTTTAAAATATTACTTTTTTATTTATAACTTCAGTACAATTGTGGTGCTTGACTTAATATAAGATATGATAAAAAATTTTAGTTTTAGTATTATTTATAAAAAAAAGTAAACATAGAACACCTGTTTAAGGTATTTACAAAATTATAGAATATAAAATATTTGTATAAAACATAAAAGTGTTAAACCTTTTTAATCAGAAAACAAGAGGGATTTAAATGAGTAGTGTATTAAGAATTATATAATTGATATAATTATTATCATAATCTATGGATTGACTTGTTAAAACAGCACCTTATTTTTACACAAAAGATTAAAAAAATATTAGATTGAAAATAATATCCTAGCTAGCTAAAATTGGAAAAAATTTGCTCTTAAAGCGTCAATATGATGTAAAAGAACAAATATATGTATTATCAGAAATAACATACCTACAAATGTCTTTATTTTTAAAACTTGTATTAATTTACCTCATCAATCATGAGATATGAGGTATGAAAGGTAGAATCATGGTGCAAAGGGACATAGAACAAAAAATAGTCCAGTTACCATTTGATAAAAAATATTTATGACATTAGAATTCCACCACAAAATTATCTATATACCTATTTGTTGAGTAATAATTCAAGCACATATATTAAAAAATTTTGGGAAAAGAACCTCCTTTAAAAAAAGCTCTAAAAAGTATGAAATAATCGAGAAATTAAGCCTACTCAATAACACTCTTTTTGAAGTTGGCACCATATTTTAAACTGAATTATAGAATTTTACTTACAAATACAAATTATATCTTATGTCTGGATTGGGTCCGAGTGTAAACTATAAGCAACTTAGAATAAATAGTACTGAGTATATAAATTATAAATGCCTATTATAGGTCTGTTAAAATATGGCACCAACTTCAAAAAAGAGTTTTATTGAGTAGGCTCAATTTCTTGATTATTTTATACTTTTTAGAGCTTTTTTAAAGGAGGTTCTTTTTTTCCTAGAAAACTTTATTCCCAGCTCTTTTCCCCTAAAAAATTAGTGCATTTTTTTATTCGAGGTGGGCCGACCTGGGATGATACCGCACCGATTAAGAGAAATCGAATGAATGGGAAGGAGGATAAAATCCGGAAAACCTCCATGCGAGGTGTATGATAGGCCAGGAGGAACTCCATGAATCGCCTTTGCTATTCGCTATCTCGGTTCGGGGCATTGGTGCGCAATGGCAACTCACTCATAATTGTCCCCTACCCAAAGTTCCAGTACCGGAGTCGAACTGGGGGAGGCAGCGAAAATTAGTGCATTTTTAAAAGTGGCTCTTTTTCCTACCTTTATTAAATATTACTATCTTTATATATCCTTTTTGACCCCTTGCTATTTCTCTAAAAATAAAACTCATTGATATATTTTATATATAGTATCTTTTTGAGGTGGGTCGACCTTGGGACAAATATACCGCACCGAGAAAGTTTTCTAGTCAATACAGGTTTCGAACTCAAACCTGCACTAGGGGTGGAAGCAGTTTTACCCGCTCGGCTAACCACCCTTTATATATAGTATCTTATAAACAAATATACTAATAAACCATTTTATTAAATTTAGTTGATTTTATTGGTCAAATTATACTAAATTTACAGATCACCATCTACAATACTCATTTTATTAAATTTAGATGATTTTATTGGCCAACATATGCAAAATTTACTGATCGCCATATACAGTAATTCATTTTATTAGATTTGGTTGTTTTTATTAGTCTATCTATGTAAATTTATTGATCGCTATCTAGAATAATTCATTTTTATTAAATTTAGATGAGTTTATTGGTCAAATTATACAAAAACGATAGCCATCTATAATGATTTAAGCTCGTCCCACTATAAACTCATACTGACTGAATTTTGAACATATCCCCCAGCCATAGGACATATCTAAAGTGCATCAAAGCTATCGCTTCACCGATGCCGGAATTAAGTTTATCCGGAGTTGTATTAGTCCCACAAGTATCCATCGCTTCCAAGCCCATTTTGATATACTTACTAAATTACTGGTCAGATACTTGACCAATACTTACAAAAGTAAAATGGTAACTAAGTTGGAGCATCCTCGATTTTTGGAGATGATCATCCAAATCGGTCCAGTATTTTCAGAGTTATGAACAAACAGAAAAAAAGGAAAAAAACATACATACAGGTCGAATTGAGAACCTTCTCCTTTTCAAAGTCGGTTAAAAACTAGTAAAAAGTGCGATTTTTAATTTATACTTATATGTTTAGCTCTTATATATATATTAGGAGAAATTATATTATAAAGCATTTAAGTTATTAATTAATATATTAAAATTCTCCTCTGTTATTCAAAAACTTTCTAATCACATGAGTTTCATCTTTCTGAAACTATTCATCTAATATCCCTTAATTGTAAACTAATGTTACTTCATGTAAAACTAACAATGTTCAATTTGAGAGTTTCTATAAGGAGTCTTTAACCTCATCATCATATGCAAATTTAAGGAACATCAAGCAAGGTCATTTTACAATCAAAGGGACCACAAGACGCCAATTCAGACAATTAGATTCTCCACTAATTGAGAAGAATGTCCCAGTGGATAATAGCTTAAATAATACTAAAAATACCCATTCTAACTCTCAGTGAATAGCCCAGATCTGAATGATAATTTTACTCCTAGTAATCAACTGAATAGTTTGGATGTTTTTAATACAGTTAAGCCAAACACCTGACATAATAGGCAAATGACTTGGAATTTTGCCCAAGCATTAATTTAAATTTAGTGATACCTCCTAAGAGTTTACAACCCCTTTTATAGACCTAAAGTTTCCAAAAGAAGAGAATATTTAGGCACCAATCAACAACTAGGACATCCTGTGTTTGGCTGAGATAAAAAAGATTTTTATAATGGCTGATTGAAAAGATATTAAATTGTTACCACATGGATTTGTCATTCATGTTGTCAACCAAGAACCAGAAGATTAAGCCCTATTGAGGTGAGAAATCTTTGAGAGTTTTGATAGATCAAATTGTAATTTAGCTAAATTTAGCTACCCTCCGCCTATTCTGAATTCTCTTACAACTCTAAATTTTTAGCATCTATTACTTAAATATTGGGAACTGTTATCTTAATAAGAGATCACTTATTATCCCATTTTGATTTTATTCAAATTCTAAACTTAAAATCTATTTTGTGAAATATTTCTTCCCCCAAAAATCTTAAGCAGCTCTTGAGTTTAAACTCTTACATCTGTGATATTTTTGAAATCCTGGGCCTAAGCACCTGCAAGAAACATATTGTCATGTTCCAGAAAGTTTTGCTCACTACAGGCCCTGTACACAACTATTTGTTTAATAAATTAGGATGGATAGCCCTCCTAACATCTTGTTGGAGATGAACCAATGATAACCACTTTAGAACAGCAACTAGTAAAAGCTTTGTCACGCCTTGAGAAGCTCAAACAGCATTTCTCTCAGATTCCATGGAGCCTCTCCTGCTGTTAATGCCCTCACTGAGAGTAAACTCATCCTCTAAGCTCAAGTTTAAAGACAAGTTTATACCAGGTAAGGGCAGCATTGATTTATTTCTAAATGTCTATGAATCTACCATGGAAGGGATGGCCAATCACCAGAATATCAAGCACATCATCCTTTGCCTAGGTCACATATACCTAGAGGTAATGATTCTTCATATGGTCACCCTTAGTACCTGGACGGAGGTTAAGGAAGCTCTTATTGAAATATGGGCTCAAAGCAGAGTTTATGTAGGAAAAAACAGGCCATTATGTGCGTTAACATGAAAATAGGAGAATCAGTTGCCACCTTTGCTGATCAGTTCTACAGTGAACCCTAGCCACTGTTAATTGCAAAGATGTTACCTCTTGACAACGCCATTGCTGCCATTATGACTGGTTTGGCTTCCCACCCTTCCTTGGCAATACACATTTTTCAGTGAAACGCTATTTCTGGGATGTTCGCGGTATCAAGGAGGCTATGCTACAGGTGGTTAATTTCACTAGACTTGAGACTACCCAAAGAGTTGTGGTGAAACCCCAAGTCTTGATCAATAAGGATCTATCAACCATAGCCCAGAGGATGAAGTCCACGACGACCCCAAGGCCACTTCCATGCTCGCTCACATATTGAGACCTGCCCCCAGGTGCAGCAAAATCAGACACTACTCCAACACGTGAGTCTAAGTCTGAGATATCCAAGCCAGCCAATAAAGAGCACAAGCTATTGCCCGTTAAAGCTAAAACGCCTCCTCCCATGGCCAAACAATAGTTGAGCGCCCCAAGGACATCTACTGCAACAAAGAAGGTCATGTTGATAATGTGTGTTATACAAGGAATGTTAACAGCCTGATATTCCTGACTCTGACCTCTCTTTGCACGCTCATCTGACTTTTATAGATAAACCCTCCAATGAAGAATCTAAAGGGGATTATGAAGATGTTGGATACTATGACCTAGGAGCTTCCATTTGAAGCAGGAATACTAAATCAGTTGGACCCTGAAGGAGTAAATAAGGCCATGATACCTGATAAACCTAACTTAGCCAAGTTCTGGGGTTCCCTGAGGGTATCAATACTTCTAGTAATTTTAATGAGTTCATTGCCTTGTTGAACCTACATATTCAGCAGGTCATACCTTATAATTCATTACAGATAGATATCATGAGACATCTAAAAAATTTACCTTTACTTTCCGTCTTAAGGGAGGTTCTAGCTTCCCATAACTTTGGTGAAACTATAACCAAGGTAGAGGTTGTCATCAACAGGTGGGGTTATGGCCATTTTTTGACACTGGTTCCCTTATCAATGTAATCTCCTATAATCTTATGAATAAGAATAAGTTGGCGCATAACCTGTAATACTCCCTAGAGTATGGAACTGTGGGTCCCAACAGTACTCGCACTATCAGGGCATACTCCTCCTTACCCATCAGAATTGGGAAGCTTATCTCATCAGCACCTGCTGTAGCTTTGGATAACAATAACTACAATATGCCTATAAGCACTCAATTTATGCTTCAGTACAACGGAATCAATAATATGAAACAGGGGTTTCTCTCCTTGTTCAATTATGAGGTCCCTCAAGTTTTAAACAATAAAGAACCCAACAAGAATTAATACTCTTTATTAGTTGATAACCCTTCTACTGCATCATCTTACATTACATAACGTCAGGCTGAAATACAAAAAAGTTGCCTGATTTGGTGGATGCTTTAGAGGGCATTCCGTTTTATGCTTCAGAAGAGATATTAATAAAGTATGGTGAACAATGGGTGATTGACACCAAAATTACTTTAAAAACCACAAAACTGCTTATCACACCTAACAAGCATCAGTAGAGTTAGTCCCTAGAATCTCAAGTATTGCCTGGTATACTAGATTCTGCCTATCACGTTCTTCCAATATTCTATTGGGGAATCTCAAAATTAAGGACATTATTATGAAAAAGCATCAGGAAATAGAAATAGCCTGCTGATCTCAGTAGAGGATATTAAAAATTACTTCATCAGTTATATGTTAGATATGGGCTTACCTACTGAAAGGTTGTTATGTACTTTGCTTAGCGTTCATATTTCAGATGAACTAACTCTGTACAAGCTTAAAAATTCACTCCTTTTAGATTCCCACAGTCAATTTCTATAAATCATATACCAATTATGGGAAAATGAAGGATTGGAGCCACACAATTGATGTTGGTTATGCCAGTCCTATATGATCCAAACTTTATTATAAATCAAAGGTCAAAGAGCAACAAATGAGGACAGAGCTAAAGCAAACTAGACGATATATTACTAGTACCTTTCTCAAAGCCCTTGAGCGTCTCCTCTCTTGCTTATAAAGAAAAGTGGAGGTCATTGGGGGTAGTTATGGACTACCAGAAATTGAACAATCTCGCGAAAAAAGTTAGTTATCCTATCCCTTGCATTTTGTCACTCTCACAAAACTTTCTGAATCCAAATCCTACTCATCTATGGAATTTGCCAGCGGATACTGGCAAATGGATCTTTTCCCACAAGATCAGGAGAAATGTGCTCTTATTTGCAGTGAAGGCTTATTTCAACCCACTCAACAACCTCAGGGGTTGTTCAATGTTCCTGAATCATTCCTATATGTGAAGAATCATATCTTACAGGATCTTGAGCAAAGTTGTGTGATTGTCTATATTGATGACATCACTGTCAGGATTTAAGATAAAAATCATCTTGAATTCCCATCTTCTGAATCTGGCCATGCCAAATTTGTCGTTGAACACAGCCAAGTTAAAGATTTTCTGGATCATCCTTATCTAGTACTGAGTCACGTGGAGTGGGCTTTCCACCTTCTCAGTCAGGTAAGCGATGATATCCATTGAGGACGCCCTTGAGGAGGCCTTTCCAGAAGTTTAGTAAAGATCCTGATTGTATGAGGCTCCTTAGACCCTGAAGGCATCGAGTCCCAACGCACCCTATAAATATTGAAGCGTTTTAATTTAATAAAATATTTGGTAAACTAACCTATATTTTTCCGTTTCCTCTTTGGTGCTCATTTCCTATTTTCCAGCTTTGAGCCACCGCGAACCCTGGCGCCAGTCCAGAGAACTGTAGTGCTGACGAAGTGGTGCTCACTACAGGGGACTCTGAGCTGACCCAGTGAAAACGTTGATTACAACAAATGGAAACCAACAGCAACACTGATGACCAAACAACTGGTCAATTGATGAGCGTTAATTGATGGGTTAGTTCTTTATGATACGCAATGCCACCCTTGCAGCCAGAAAGGCTAGAGTTCCGCGCCACCTTCCAATTCTCGCTGCCCTCCTTAGACGGGGCCAATATCAAATTCAGCTCAAACTCACCCACAATGTCGTCCAACAACTAGTCCTCAGCATCTATGCTGAGGGCGTCTGCTCCAGCTGCTCCCGCGCCTCCGCCATGCCATCCACAATGTGGGAACTATACTCAACAGCCATATTACCTGCTGGAGAGCTTACCTTGGGGCCTGATCGCTACCTTTGTAATTTCGTCCATCCCGCAATTCATCACCTCCTCCAGTTAGTAGTATTACACCATCAGGAGGTCTCTCGGCACCTAGTGCTCACCCAAAATTTATATTTTTATATTATCAACTTCTATGACGCTGCCTCCTCCTTCGTGCATGACAATCGCAAAGCTATACTTGATAGCCAAAGATTAATCAATAATATCCATGATCAATTGGTGGTATTAGATAGCGGCATCTCCGGCTACCTTGAGGAGCAATTTCGCCAAAGAGCTCAGCAGTTTGAAGTGACATGAGCCCAGTGCTTACAACAAGCTGAAAAATTACTACAATCCCTACAGCAGCGCTACCAAGAGCTGGACTCTCGCGACTACTCCCCTGCGGCTGCTGGGCCAGAAGGTCCCAAAGGGCGTCAGGGGCCAGCAGGATCTGAGGGACTGTGTGGGCCTCAAGGGCCTTCTAGCTCCCTGACCTTGGGTGAACCCAAAGACCCCTGGCGAAAGGATATAATAACTGCTCTGGCCGCCCTGCAGGACCAGATCCAAAAGGTGGCCTTGGGATGCAAGCTCCGAATGGATGGTGCTTCCCTCGACCCCAGGGTCTCCATCAAAGTGCTATCAGATGAGATGGAAAACTTAGTGCTTTCACAAGGCTCACTGACGCTTGCATTTCCTGGCTCGAGACAATGTGTCATGGGTTCAAAACCCAGTTGGCCACCATCAAAAACCAGCTCCAACTGCAGAACGCCAAAATTCAGTCCTTAAAGGAGCAGGTTGCCAGCAAGGCGTCCGCTTCAACCCTCAGTCAAAATTGGGAATACATCCAAGAAGACTTAGAAGGCTTGCGGAGGCGGCTAGATCAAAGGGCTCCTTGAGAATATGCAGGAACAGAGATTTTAGAGCCAACGCTTATCCCAGGCGTTAACACCCTCTCTACTCCTATTGTCTCTAACTTTAAACCTAGCTTCAAGGAGAAGTTCACCCCTGGACGGGAGAGCATCGCCTCCTTCTTGTATGCCTACAAGAGTTCTATGGAGGAGGCCACTGACTGACAAAAGGTGAAGCACATCCACTCATGCCTAGACAGCACCGCCCAGGAAATTATGACTCCCCATCTGAAGGAGTGTAACACCTGGAAACAAGTCTGCACCGCCCTGATCCAAAAGTTCGGCAGTAACCAAACCTTGGCCAACCAGAAGCAAGCGTTCATGGGCATTCAACTTAACAAAGGAGAAAACCCTATGGAGTTTGCCAACCAGTTCTACGCTCAGGCTCAACCTTTGGTTACGACAAGCTGTATCACTCTGGATGACGCCATTACCGCTGTCATCTCCACCCTGGGGTTTTATCCTGAGGTTCAGATACACATGATCGGGCAAAAGAACAGGTTCGCTTGTATCAGGGAGATAAAGGAAGCCCTCAACGAGATCCCTGCAACAATCCTGAACTCTAAGGCTGTGCCCGCTGGCCCCTCTAATCGCCCTAGGGTCCATGTATCTGAGAACCAGAAAACCCCCCATCCGCAGTGCACCTATTGCAATGGCTTTAGGCACAGCGCCAAAACTTGTTGGAAACGTCTAGCTGAGGAGGCGGGAAAAGGGCAGTCAGCATGAAGGACGAGGCGCTACATGCTGACACCCCTGTCCAGCCTCAAGTAACCCTACACACAAACCAGAAGCCGTTAACCCTGAAGAAGTAGCTGCGGTATCTAATGACAATAAAGACATTGATACTGCTTACTCTTCTTCTGATGATTCTCCTATGTTCCTTACATTGCCGCTTCAGTTTGGAAGTTTGGTCACCTGAGTCGCCATCCAGGTCCACAAGATTCCAGTTTACGCCATAGTTGACAGTGGCTCCCCTGTGAATGTTATCTCTTCCAAGCTGATGAAACACATCAAGGTCGCCCCCAACATGCCGCACTATATGGAGTATGGTACAGCTGGCCCTCAGTGCACCTGATCTATAGGGGCCTATTCCTCTCTACCAATTCAGTTCAGGAAGCTCACTTTGGATACAACTGTCATCACTTTGGACAACACCAGCTACAATCTACTCCTCAAAACCCAGTTTCTTTGGGACTATTTGGCTGTTATCCACTATGACAGTGGTTTTCTCTCTTCTAGGACACTGAGTCCCTCTGGTATTTGAAATCGCCCATGACTCTAGGGTGGATATCAAGGCCCGAGCCTGCCTACTGGAGACCAAAGGACAAATTGATCAGCTCAAGTACCACATCTGCAGCTCTCGAGTCTGGATGCCCCCTCCTGATGTAGATGGATCCAAGGGGATGCCAGTTTACTTACCCCCGGGCAACTACCATGCCCCAAAATCCCAGGTTGTTGTTGACACCCAGGTCCACATCAACATTCCCTCAGGGTGTTTACTGGAGGTCCGAGGTCTGGATAACCCATCTCCCAAGGAAGTGCTGACCTGCCCCAAAATCCTTGATCCAGTGTATGCCGGATCAATATCAGTGTTGCTAGACAACCTGACTGACAAACCAAAAGTTATAGGACCTAACCAACCCGCCGCTTACATTTGCCTGTTACCGATGGGGACTGTTGCTGACGTCCAAAGCTTTGGGAAATTAAGGGGCCTTGGCTTGGAGTCACCATCCTTGGTTAATTTGGTTGATGCTAACATAGGAAAGGACCTCTCTGATGAACAGCGATTTAAGGTTCAGGAGCTCCCGGAGGAATACTTGGATCTATTCTCCACTTCAACCTACAATTTTGGAAGGATGAATGGAGTCCTCCACCATTTAGAAACTGGGGATGCCCCCCCATTTTGGTCCCAGCCTTACCGCAAGAGCAAGGTTGAAGAGGCCCAGGTCATGGTAGAACTCAAACAGCTGCTTGACGTGGGGCTCTTGGTTCCCTCGTGTAGCCCTTGGTCCTCCCCACTTTTGCTGGTCTGAAAGAAGGATAGCAAAGCACCGGGTGGTGATGGATTATTAATGACTCAACTCCATCACCAAGAAGGACAGCTATCCTCTTCCCTGTATCGATGACTCGCTCCAACTGCTTGCAGGTTCCCAGTACTTCTCAGCCATGGACCTCGCCAGCGGGTATTGGCAGGTTGAGCTCACTCCCAAAGACCAAGCCAAGTGTGCTATAATCGCCCATGAAGGGCTGTTTGAGCCTACCCGGATGCCCCAAGGCCTCTGCAACGCCCCAGCCACGTTCCAGCGCGCCATGGATGGGATCCTTGGGGACCTGAAGCTCTCCTGTGTCCTGGTCTACCTGGACAACATCACCATTTTTGTGAACTTTTAACAGATATGTCGACCACCTAAGGAAGTCTTTGAGCATCTCCGGAAGGCCTCCATCAAGCTTAAGCTCTTGAAGTGCTCCTTCTTCCATCCTGAGCTAGAGTTTCTAGGCCATAAGGTCTCCAAACGCAGCATTCAACCTATTCCCAATAAGGTCAGTGCCATAGAAAAGATGTTGCGCCCCCAAAGCCTACGAGATATTCAAGTCTTCCTAGGTATGGTGGGCTATTACCGTCAGTTCATCCCTCGGTTTGCTGACCTGGCTGAGCCGTTGTTCTACCTCCTACAAAAAATGTCCCATTTGACTGGCAACCTGAGCAGGAACAGGCCTTCAACACTCTACGTACGTCTTTATGTACTAAACCTGCTCTAGTTCATCCCTAGTTTGACAAGCCTTTCTTGCTGTTCACAGATGCTAGCAACATCACTGTGGGAGCTATCCTGGATCAGCACGATGAGAACCAGGTTGACCATCCCTTAGCTTATTTTAGCAAGACCCTAAGCAAGGCTGAGCAAAACTACAGCGTCACCGAGAGGGAATGCCTAGCTATTCTTTTAGCCATCAAGCATTTTTGGCCCTCCTCTATGGTACCCATTTTACTATCATTACCACACATTCTTCCCTTCGATGGCTGCAACAAATGAAAGACCCAGATGGACGGCTGGCCAGGTGGGCCCTACAACTACAAAGCTATGACTTCACCATCATACATCGCGCCAGTGCTATTCACCAGAACACTGATGGACTCTCCAGGATGCTGGTATTAGCAGTCCTGACCCTGAAGGAGGATTGACTTTATGACTTGATAGGGCAGCCTGAACGTTGGGAGCTGGAATCCACCCAGGTTCAAGCTGAACTCCGCTGGATGACTCAAGACACCCAGGTCAAGAATGGGTTACTCTACATGAGAGTCAACAAGAAGTGGCTTCCCTACATCCAACCCTCCTCTCACACTGACGTCATCCTGGAAGGCCACACTACTGTTGGGCATGGTGCGGTCAAGAAGACCTATGAGTGGCTGAAGTCACGCTGCTACTGGGACTGAATGGTCAAAACCATTTAAGAGGTTCTGGAAGCCTGTATGACCTGCTGATCCCAAGACCAGGCCACCCTCAATATCAGCACTCCATCGTTGCGCCAATCAAGCCCTTCAATGTCATTAGTATTGATGTGGTGGGTCCCCTCCCCACTGGTCTACATGGTCACAAGTATGTTATTCTTGCCATAGACCATCTGACTAAGTGGGTCGAGGCGATCTCAGTTCCTGCAGCCACAGCTAAGGCTACCGCCTTGTTCCTTGTTTGCTCCATTTTCACCCAGCATGGGTGCCCCCAGACCTTGCTCTCGGACAATGGTTTGAACTTCATCTCTCAGGTAGTACAGGAATTAACTTCGCTATTTGGAACCACCCAGAGTTTCGCTGCTCCCTACCACCCTTCTAATAATGGGGCAGTAGAAAGGGCTAACAGAACTCTTGTCTCCATCCTGCAAAAGTTGGCCACCTCAGATCCTGCCCGCTGGAACTATTATTTTCCCAGCGCCCTGCTTGCATACCAAGTAAGCTACCACCATGCTATCAAAATGTCCCCATTTGAAGCCCTGTATGGGTGGGCCCCACGACTACCCAGTAGCGTCCAGCCCCCGTTCAAAGCCTCCACTCCTGAGAACGCCAATTTAAATCTGAGAGCCCTTGCCAATGAAATTTTTTAGCTCCAAGCCCAAGCCACTCAAGGCATTGTTATCACCACTGGAAGAGAGACATCCCAATCAAATCTCAGATGACCCTCCTTATTAGAATTTCAACTAGGTGACCTCATTCTCTTTTATCATCATTGACCTGGAGGCTGACAGAATAAGCTCGATGTACTGTGGTCTGGCCCCTACAAAGTTATACACAAGGTGAAGTCCAAGTACTCCATTGCCAACATCAATCAAGGGACTGTTGTAAATCGAGTGCATGGTCAGTTCCTCCGGCCATACTCCCCTCTCTGACAGGATCTTGAAGGGGGCCTTGTCAGGATTTGAGATAAAAATTGTCTTAAATTACTGTCTTCTGAATCCAGCTGTGCCAAATTGGTCATTGAACCCAACCAAGTTAAAACTTTTTATGGATCATCCTTACCTAGTATTGAGTCACGTGGAGCGGGCTTTTCACCTTCTCAGTCAGCTGAGTGATGATATCCATTGAGGACGCCCTCAAGGAGGCCTTTCCAGAAGGTTAGTAAAGATCCTGATCAGATGAGGCTCCAAAGATCCCAAAGGCATTGAGTCCCAATGCACCCTATAAATATTGAAGCGTTTTAATTTAATAAAATATTTGGTAAACTAACCTATATATTTCCGTTTCCTCTTTGGTGCTCATTTCCAGTTTTCCAGCTTTGAGCCACCGCAAACCCCCAGCGCCAGTCGAGAACTGTAGCGCCAACAATCACAATTTTTCAAAAATTTAAATGAACATCTTAATCATCCAAAGAAAGTTTTTCAACATTTATATGAGTCTAATAATAAGTTGAAACCACTGAACACTTTTTCCCAAAAAATAAAATTTACTTTGACATGCTATTTCTCAGGGTGGATCAAACTCTTACAAGATAAGGTTGAAGTAATATCAAAAATGCCTTTGCCTCAAAACCTATGAAAAATCCAGGTGTTTCTGAGTATGATGGGATATTACCATCAATTCATACCCAAGTTTGTCCAGTTCAGTGAGCCTCTCAACTGACTATTGGCTAATAACAATCCTTTTTATTGAGGTCTTGAACAAAAGGCCGCGTTTGAGATTCTAAAAAAATTGCTACAAGAATGTATTGTTCTACGCCACCTGGACTATGGTAAACCTTTCATTTTGTATACCAATGCCTCTGATTATGCCGTTGGAGCCATATTGTCTCAATTGAATGATAACGGGGTATGGCATCCCGTTTCATATTCCAGAAAGATGCTACCAAAAGCTGAATGCAACTACAGCGTCATAGAAAAGGGTTGCCTTTTTGTCTTACTTGCTGTAAAACATTACTGCCCCCTTTCTATATAGAATTAACTTCACCATGCTTACTGACCACGCCACCATAAAATGGTAACAAAATATGAAGGATAATACTGGAGGACTGACTCGTTGGTCCTTGAATCTCTAACATTATGATACAAAGATTGAGCACCGAGCTGGAACTCGCCATATGAATGTCAATGGGTTGACTCAGTTGCCTAAACCTTCACTTAGATAACAGTAAAGAGGAAAGGTTACATGACCTTCTTATGACCTCTGATGCCTGGGACAACGAGGACAAAACTGTTAATAAAATGCTACCGCGACACTCCTGCAACTTAAAGGTGGAGAGTGGGAAGTTATATTTAAAAAGGTAGGGCCAATTGTCTACACTATCTCCAACCTTTGTATTGAGTACCTGCTATCATGGAGGCCCACTATACCCCTGGGCATGGCAGAGTGTGGAAACCCTATGAGTGGGTTAGAGATCATTAAATTTGGGAGGAAATTAAGATCCATTATTGAAATCCTAGATGCCTGCCAAACCTGCAAAAAGCAATACAGTCTCAAGACCGAATATCATATTACCCCAACATCTCTTAACAACCGTTCCACATGATAAGCTTAGATGTGTTAGGTCCCCTACCCCATACTACCAGTGAGAATTGATACATAATAGGAATTGATCACTTTACAATTGTATTAAAGCTGTGGCTCTCCAAGATCAAACTGCAAAACTACCCTAACTTTCCTTCATCAGTATAATTTCACTAACCATGGTTGCCCCCAGGTACTACTCTGTGACAACGGGAAAAATTTCACCTCCAGAGTTTTCAAGAATTTGGATACCTTTATGGGAGCACAAAAACTATTTTTAGCCACCTATAACCCTTCTACAAATGTTACCATAGAAAGAGCAAATGAAACATTAAAATCCATATTACAAAAAATGCCACTTCAGACCCTCTATACTGGAATCAGTTCTTAGTGCCCTTATGACATATCCTATTAGTTATCACCAGATCCTTAAAATGTTTTTTTTGTGTTTTATATGTTCAAGAACATGGGGTATTCGCACTCTTAACTAAAGATTGTATTTCTTCTAGGACTAATGATCCTTACGAGGCCATGAGGAGGTTGGCCTAACACATCAATCAATTAAAATCTGATGCCATGCCCAATTTAACTAAAACTGACACTAAAGAGGGCTGAGCAGCTATTGAGCTCATGCTACATCTACTCTCTTTTCAAATATTAGACTTAGTTTTATAATACCACAACTGATCACACCCAGAAGTGAGAAGCTCAGGTCCAATTAAGAAGGACTTTTGTCATCACCTATAAGAGAGGTGATGAAAATAATATCAAATCTCTTGCTTCTGGAGATACTATAAACCGAGTACATGGATGATTTCTACGCCCCTATCATCCCCCAACATTCTTGAAGGGGTTATTGTCAGAAAATTGGATTCTCCACTATTTGAGAAGAATGTTCCAGTGGCAAATAGTTTAAGTATTACTAAAAATTCCCAGTCTAACTTTTGGCGGAATAGTCCTGATTGGAGTAATAATTTTACTCCTAGCCTCAGCCAAATAGATGGATGTTCTTAATATGGCTATACCAAATCCCTGGCAGAATAGGTGATCGACTTAAAAGTTTGCCCGTGCACTAATTTATAAATAGTACTACCTCCTAAGAGAACAAAACCCCTTTTATAGACCTTATGGGGGTTCCAAAGGGTTAAGAAATCTTACAAAACAAACAATAACTAGGACATCCTGTGTTTGGCTAAGATAAAAAATATTTATAAGATGCTGATTGGATGAAATATATTAATTTGTTACTGCATGGATTTGTCAACCTGTTGTCAACCAAAAACTGAAGATTATGCCCTATTGAGGTGAAAAGTTTTTGAGAGTTCTGATAGGTTAATATTCATTTAACTAAAGTGAGCTACCCTCTGCCTATTCCAAATTCTCTTACTCCTTTTGGTATTGCCTTTGAGTATCTTAAATACTGTGAGCCGTTATCTTAATTTTGATTCACATATTTTTCCAAGTTTGATATTATTAAAGTTAATAAACTTCAAATCTAGATGTGGTATATTCCTTCCCCCAAAAAACTTAAACAGCTGTTAAGAGTTTTATTAGCCTTACATTAGTGATATTGTTGAGATCCTGGGCCTAAGCACCTGCAAGCAACATATTGCCAGGATCTTCAACAATGCCTTTATTGACATTCTCCAGGGCTAAGAATTAAGCAGGCTAATCCTTTTAGGATCAAAAAGATTAGTGGTAAGTCTATAGGTTAAATATTTTTATAATAAATAGATGTTTAAAAAATACTTTTTTAAATGATAAAAAAGAATTAAAAGTCAAATCTAATATAAGATTATCTAAGCTCAAGCTTTGATGGTTGCACAAAGTTTTAGAATTTTAACTAGGAGTTAATTTTATTACAATAACATGTTTTTACAATTTCTCATATGACCAAGCCTGCTAAAAGCTTTTGATAGCTACATAGTATAGTGAGACACTACGGATTAGTAGTTTTAATTTATGATTACCCTTAATTAAAGTTATAATTAATAACATGTAAAAGAGTTCTTTAAAAGGCCCTAAACTATATGGAGAATTATAAGGTCCAATTGACTTTCAGTTTCATTTGAGATGAACATTATTCACAAATAAAGAAAATAACAACTTGAAAACTAAGCTGTTTTTATTTCTGAGTAGCTTGTGAACTTGAGCCCTTTGGGTTCATGAAATGTGATTTCATGCCTTAAGATTTAAAGCATATTTTTAGACGTGCTACATTACTCTTTCTGTCCATGACTCAGAAAGATACAAATAGTTTTATTAATTTCTACCAACTCTTTAGTTTTTTTACAATAAAATTTTTCTGTGCTTAAACAGGAAATATGTCACTGTATATTAAATTACTATTTAAAATTGGATGGCTATTTATACCTATTTGTAAAATATAAAATGACAAACTTTTTGGTTGTAAAAGGTAGTTTTCAGCCACATGTGAGACTTATGCAGTAGGCCTTGTTGCATTAGTAAACTTTCATAAATCTTGCAAACCAACACTGGTGTATTAGTACAGTATCACATTATACCTATCTTCAGTCTTTATAGCCCTTTAATGCTACCAAATACTTATTTGGTGACAATATAGATATTAAAGGAATAGCACAAATCAATAAAATAATTAAACTTGACCACTACAATCATGGGGTTAGATTTATGAGATTATTTAAAATTAGAAATCTCTCATTGAAGGTAATGAAAAACTTAAGGGATGGGAAAGATCAGCTTAGTATGTTGCAGATACAACTTTGCAGAAGCAATATTTAACATTTACTGCGTTTAGATTAAGCTAAAAAGAGTCTTAGCTAATATAATTCCAAGATAAAGGTGAAAATCTATTCTGGATGGCATAGTAAGTAGGGCACAAAACTACCATCATGAAGGTGCTATTTTTATATATAACCCTTTGCACATTGTTGTGGTGCCAGAAAAAGGTTTCTATTGGTATTTAGTAGGATATCTAGTCATGAACTCTTCGATTTTAATGTTTTAACTGTCAAATCAAATTGTAATCTAAAAATGTAAAATTTTCTCTTAACAGAGTTTACCCCCGTTTAATTTTATGGCAATTTTTAATGTATTATTTTTGTTGATGTTTATCACAAATTTGTCCTACCTCGTTGCTAATAATGATGAAAAACTTGTCTTGGGTAGGAGTCATAGCACTTCATATCAGTAAATGTGATTAAAAGCTTCAAACTTTTTAAAGTATTAATATGTGTGTGAGGCTGTTTTTCTAGTATTAAATGATGTATAACATTTGAAGAAACAGTATCAGGGTTTAAGTAAATTTACACCCAAATATGACAAGAAGTTACTTTGATGATTACTATTACCTTTAGTTTTTGTTTAGTCACAATATTATAGACTGTTTTGTAGTCTTTTTGACTCAACATTGTCTCATAATAGTAAGTTTTAAAAACCCTAAATTACCCAAATTTACCTGGATAAAGTTGCAGCCTTCCAAAAACCCTCTCTTGGTAGACTTGACAAGCTATCAACCTTTAATTCATTCAGCTGATCCTTGCTTCTGTAAGTGCTTAAGCCAATTAGTTTATTTTATATATGTTATTGTCTAAATATTTTTCTCAGAGTTAGTATTGTAATTAAAAGGTTTTTATAGACGCAGCCTATTTAAGAACTAATCAAAACTTTATATAGAACTATTTCTTTTAATTTATGGTCAGGTTAACAGAGGTTCTGGATTATATCTTTATAGTTTACCTGTTATATAGTCTTCTTGGGAAATAACAATCTTTAGTGTAGGAATCTGTTCTATTAGTGCAACAATATGAGACCCTTAGTTTTTTGGCCAGTATTATGAACCCGATTCAACACTGTTTCAGGTGAGAGTATTGTCACTAACCATGACTTAAGAAAATGTCTTAACATAAAGCTTTCATAATTCTTGCAATCATCATATGCTTTTAGACTATCATAGCATTTAAAACTTGGTTTCAATTCTAATAAATTTTAAAGCTCTTATCTTTTTCATCTATAATGGACTACTCAGATACCATCTTTTTTATCAAAGTTGAGATAGATCACAATTCATAGATATTTGTATTAGTAAAAATATGGTTTATATATCTCTTTTTAGACTTATAAAACAAGATGAATTGATGCCAAATAATTCTGTTATGTGTTAGTTTAGCTACATAGAAACAATTTTATATTTTGATTCACTCTCTTCGTCTGTCCATTTAAAGAGGATGGAAATATGTAGAGCATCATGGTTAGATATATTTAGGATGATTAAGATTAAAAAACAATACTACTTTTTATCTTTAGTCACTTACTATATCCTCAAAGAAATCATTTATAGAGAATATATCATTTATAAGCGATTAGATTAGTTAATGTTAGTTCTATCAGGTATGTATGCTCCATTTTAATGAAATGGTCATCAACTACCTTTTTACGTCATAGCCCTGTGACATGTAGATTTCTTCACTATAGTCTATAGAAAACATATTTAATGAGACCTATAGAATTATGAAGTAGTACAAAGATTTTTGTTAGCTTTTTTTATTAGGTTAGAACTTTGCAAAAGAGATATCATTCATTAATATTAGTAATATGCTAGGTTTTTACTTTTAAGGACTCTATATCAACTCTGTGCTACTATTTATTATTGGGATCCAGTAATATGATGATTGTGGTATTTACTTAATTATTTCCTCCTAGGAGGGACCAGTGTGACTTATTTTCTATGAACAATGTCTCCATATAGATAAATAAAATTATCAAATAGTTTAGTTTTCCTTGCACATTATTTCTTAATCTTTAGATCCTTGGTATTTAATGGTAAAGACCTAATTAGCAAAAGTTTACATTTCTTAGTTATTAAATTTCACACCAAAAAGCTCTTAGGGGATTATAGTGATTATCATTAATCACTCTTTCTTGCTTTATCAACACTTGGGTATGCTGGCTCCAAAATCTAATCAAGTTAGAAAAGTTACCAAAAGTATTAGAATTGGAATAATTATATACCCTGCAGCTATATCTAAAGCCAATACATGAGATTTTCTGGTCATCTGGATAATGAGGAAATAATTTTGTAACAATTAGTATTGTACCAGGTCTCATTGGTTGGTATGGCAGTATAGAATCTATAAAAACCATGTAGATGGTGGCACTAAATATGTAGATCTGATGTTAAGTTTTCAGCCAATGGTGCAAGCTAAAATCACCTAAAAAGGGAATTGAGGATATATACTTGATTTATAGATGAAACTCCTGCTTGAAATTAGGAAGTAGATTCTCCAATAATTCTTGATAATAGCCAATTAACTCAGGTACGCTCACCGTTCTTGAGTCTACTGGCAACATAAATACAAGACCTTATGCCTTCATTATAAAATAGGGAACTATTCCTTATAAATTGGGACTACTTCTCTGGCAGGTATAACTGAGCACTTTTCTTCAGAGAAAATAAACACGCAGTTATCTAATGTAGACAATAGATAGCAGATAACAATAACAGACAGATGACAGATGTACAACAATATTAAATAAACTAAAGTACAGAAGTTAGTAATGATCAGTAGATAAATGATGTTTTTAATTGGCCAAGCACTGTTATTATATACCTCTCAGGCATCTCCTATCTGAACTCATCTATCTGATGAGTTCATTCATATTATGCCAATCCTCTGCTGGTCATGGCAATAATTATGAAAATCTTAAGTCAATTCAGCCCATGAATTGACTAAAATACAATCATTTCAGCCCAATTGATGGCATTTTTACTCTCATAATTGAGATGACTTGAATGCAGTATTCATACCAAAGTCTTTCTGATTAGAGCTACGTCATAGCTTGATGAACTACAATAGATGGGGAAATTAAAATATATGAATAATAAATATGATGCAACCCCAATCAGGACATTGGCAGGCTTACATAGCGCTCAGGTTTTCCCCTATTTGGGACATACCTTTCTAAGTGCTTAATTAATTGATTTCATTAATCCAACCAATATTCCGCCTTAGTGCATTGTTATTAGTGCACTAATTTAGGAGATGCAATTTAGTTAATGCCATAAGACCACTTTTCACATAAGTGGCCTTTTAATTAGGCAAATGATATTATATCATAGCCTTATTTAGCTACGTTAATAGGGAGGTTTTAGTTCAATTGAGGCAGTTTTGAGATGTATCTGATTATACAGATTATGCAATCAATCAGGAAGAACCAAGAGAACCATCAATAGGTGTAATCTATCAGCATTGATGGTTTTCTCAAAAGGTTTATTTTTGAGTCAACATTAAAATAACAACTTAAACCAGATAAAATAGTGTCTTACTTCTATTGCAAAGTTTAGATAAGTTGGGACATCTATTAGAAGTAAAAAAATGTGATGCTCCACCCTTTCCTCCCTTTTTTTCAACAAGGCTCACATATAACGAAGTTTGACACATCAGTGGCAACAATGTAGGGATGAGTAGGGTTAGCGTGTACCAGGACTGTTCTTGACATGAGGATTACTTTCAACTCATTATGGGCTTCTTTAATAAATTTCAAATTCAAGATCATTCTTAGTTCTTTCCACTCGGCATAACTTTCTGAAAAAAATTACATGAACAAATTAAACAAATTGAGTTCACCCATAGTAGTTTTGCTCTGATGTCCTTAAATTCTCTGCCAGCTGCTTCAGCGTGGGGCAGCGGCAAAACTCCCCCCGCCATTTTCTATCTAGCAGGAAAACGCGCTAGGACTGGTTCACCCAGTCATTCTAAACCCATGGGTCAATTCGTTCTACCCAAGGACCTTGACGCCCACCTTGCTCATACCCAAGCAGTACCTCGCTGCCCCCTAGTGCTCCCCTGGAGCAACATGCGCTGTGGCCTAAAGGTCAAATATGGGAAACTATTCCCATACCACGACCAAGCCTTTATAAAAATGGCACAGATGGTGATGACACCCGCTGGATTTATAGATTTCTGCCCCTACAAGGGGTATTTTGACCTCGGCTTCACCTGCAAAGCTGATGCTGCCACTGCAGCAACTATGCCCCTGTTATTCCAGGGCACCCCTCTCCCCATAACTCGGACTCAGCTCCCAGCAGACACAACCTTGGTGGTTCATTTTGATGGTTTGCCCACCCACTTCACCCCTGAAGTGCTCCACCAGGAGCTGATGGACGGATTGGCAGCCTATGGCTCCAACCCCATCTTACAATTTGTGGTCCCAAATGGGGCCACACGACTTGCTGGGCCTAGGGCATATGCCACAATCAGCCCTGAATTTAACAAAATTGCTATGTCAATGCCGCCATGTACCATTATTCCCTCAGCGCCAGACCATCCATTTTGGGCTCGCGTTGAGGGCGGGCAGATGATCTGTCCATCATTTTAGAGTTGGACCACTTAAAACGTAAGTGTCCCTCCTCAACCACTTCTGATGGATTGGATGACCCATCCGCTGACCTCCAATCTGCTGCCCACCCTTTACAAATCTGGTATGGGGCACAATCCTACCTCCCCCACCCCAAAGCCTGTTGCTGCAGCTGCACCTTCAGCCACCAATCAGCCTCCTCCTCGCTCCAATGCCACAAATAATTTCTCCAATTAAGCATAGAATTGGATCCCAGTTTGATCCCATGCTTCCTCAATTGAGTCAACCAAACCTTAACCGTATGCTGATTCCCCAATCTAATCCAACCAAAAACCATGGATTTTTTCTGAAATTAGCAAATCTGGTAAGTTCAATGAATAACCATCACTGAAAATTGAGCGGTTTGTTAAAGCAGAATGGGACGCCTGATACCCCCCTCAACTATATGCCCCACAACCAAATGCTTAATCATTTTGCATTGATCAACAGCTTGCAGTCAAAGTAGCTGCAACACCATATTGTCGTCCCCTGCATAAAGCTGTCACTAAATCAGTAGTGATGCTCACAGGAGGAATTTCACCTCCTGTTATCCCCACAATCTTAACTCCAAAAAGTAAAATCACAGTGTCTCTCTATACAAAAATGCAAACAGTGCTATCCAGAACGTGGCAATTATAGCACAGAATCCAAAAGCAAAAATAACCTGAACCAACATTGCCACATTCATTAAACTCCCAGATGCCCGCATCAAATCTGAAAAAGCATTAACCAAATATCTCAGTGACATTTATATAGCTGGCAATTTCCATGAATATCAATTATCAGTGATATTAAACCCCATGCCACAGATGCCTCAATGCCATTACTGTTGGCCGTGACACGCACTCTACTATGGGAGGAAGAAGCTGCTGCTAAAGAGGCTGCCAAAGATGAGCCCCCAACCACCCTCCCCTTTTGCCATGGAGGGATAAGCGGTTTCTGCTACCTCATCTTTTGTTGGTTGTTTTTGATTTGTTTCATTCAATCCGCTCATTAGGGCGTTTTGTTTGAACTAAGAAGCTATGTTAGTTTTAGTTTCAGTATTGTCCGTCCCCTGGTCAGCTTGCCTCAAATAAATATAAGATCATTCTTTGCATGATGATTGTAGAAAACTTTTAAACTAAGGTCTACAGGATAGATTACTTTAGAGAGCTGCAATTCCTTTAAAAACAACTAAGTTTGTCAGCTTAAAAATGGATTGAAAATTATAAAGGTGGACGTTTTTTTTCAAGAGAAAAAATATGGCAAAAATTCAATATCTGTAGAGTAAGGTCTGGTCTGAGAAGTTCACATTTATTCGCTTTTTAAGTCAATTTAAATCTATTTAAGCTTTTCATAACTTCTATTGTGTGTTGAGCATGTGACTCTTGATTTATAGAAAAATAAATAGTCATCAATGTAATTAAATGCACAGGATACCATGAGGTTGCAGAACATTTCTACAAAAATCCTTAGAGGCAGGTGGGAAGCTAGCTAAACCATAAAGACATGATCCTGATGATAGATCTTTACAGATGTAAAAAGTTTTCAGCAAATCTTTGTCATCCTTAATGGGGATCTATTTTAAGTCATAACAATACTTTATCTTGATGGACTTTTAAACGTTTTACAAAGTATTAAACAGTTGTGTAATAACAATGGGGGTATGGCTTTATTACTTTGTTTTAACAAAAATTCTTAACATATAATCAGAGAATCACACATAAATTAATTACAAAAAACAGTGGGGAATATATTGTAAATGATCTATAATACTCTGTATCTGAGGAATCATGCCTCAACTTTTTAAATTAAGCTAATACTCATTCCTAGTGACAGGGGGTAAATGGGTGAGGTTCATATAATTGAAACATTAGCAAGATAAATTGTAAAACTAAAGCGCGTGTGGCAGGGAAGTTCCAAAGCCTCAGAGATGACAAAAAAGTATGTGTATTTTTTAATATAATCAGGTAGGATAATTGGGCATTGAGGTTTTAAGTTAGAGAATATAGTATTAAGGCCAATATCAGAATATAACACCTAAGGTGATGAAGTATAGGTCTAATTGAGAAGCATAGTTATATCATGATTTCCTATACTAATGAAACAATCATGATTTTCTAAGAGAATTCAGAAAAGACGTTAAAGTAAATTCACCATTTTTCTATTTTATTAAGCTACATGAATCGATTTTTAATAAGGGAATACTTACACAATCAATATGGTTTTTTTGGAAGGCTTTGGAATTGTCATTCTATAGTTAAAATATGTTTAGATTCACCACCCTTAAAAATTGACTGGACCCAGTATGAGAGTCATTATCAATACCAAATCCTTATTTTTAAGTTTGAGTGGCACAAGTGTTATATTAGCTCAAAGGCTTGGTAGCTTTGACCATAAATCGTAAAGATCTACAAGAACAGAAATAATCATAACTGATATTTTATAAAAAGGGACAAGTGATATTAATATAGCCATGAGTCCCTCTTATGAAAGTAAAGTGGGGGCTCACATAAGAGATGAAGCAATGAATATCCATAAACATTTTATATATCTAAAGAATTTAAAGATTGTTAGGTACTGTGATTCTTGACATCTAAAAGGAGAAAGGCCCATGTTTCTTAAAAAGCCTACTATAAAAAACTCTTTAGTAGTAAAAAGTGTATCTTCTGTTAAATAGAATCATGGGCGTCAACTTGCTGTTAAATAGAGGACTTAGCAGTTGGTTTCAGGAAGGATAATGATACATTTTACTGCCTTAGGCTATTCTTGACTTATAGGCGACCATAATTATAGAACAGCAATTGAAGGGTCCATTATTAAGTGATTCAAATGCTCTGAAAAAAAAGTGTATTTAACATCATCTATTTATAAATGCAAAAGTGCGGTCATTCTGAGGATCATGACAATGTAGGGCAGATGTTGATTTGCCACATAGATGTATTAGAAGATTCATTCCTTGTCACCAGCGATCCTACGGTTGGTAAAAACAAGGCAGTTGATAAAATAGAAAGATATTTGAGAGTAAAGTTATAGAAGTCTACTCTAGCAAGGTTTTTATCAGTATTATTCACAGTGATACTAGTAATATGAGAGAGGACATGCTTAATAAATCTTTTTTATGACTTCACCCTATATTCATGTAATAACTCAAGATCCTGTAGTTATATAAAATCAGGAGAGTCAAAAGGTTGTACTGGGATAAGATAGTCAAATGAGACAATAAGGTTTTTAGACAAAAAATGATATATTAGAAAAGATGAAAAAATTAATAGTTTTGAGGGACTAGCATATATAGCTATTATTGGCAGATCTATAGAGCTTAGCTTATAGACCTTTTATTTAAATAATCTCTAGTATCAAACGAGAACAAGGTACTTTAGCTAAGGCGCATAAAGCGTTGAAGCCCTTATAAGTAAAAGGGGTGAGAGCAGGGCTTTGCAAAGTCATTAAACCTGGTAGCAACCCTATATCAGTTCCTTTGTCTCCTCCAACAAGAGCATTAAAAATGAACTACCTGTAGATTTTCAAAAATTTATATTAAGTAGAAGTAATTCAGAACTTCTTTTTTGAGTTTAAAAGCTACATATGAACAATTATGTTTAAGTTTAAGCTTAAAGCTAGAGAAGTGTGGGAGAGTTTTATTGAAGTTGTAAAATAAAAATAATTCTAAAAAGTCTTGAGTTATAGTGTGTGAAAAGATATAAGTAAGCTTAATTAAGAGGAGGAATCGCTAAAAAGAAAGGTAAATATGAACTAACAAATCAGGCGCCTTTCTCTAATAAGTACTCTAAAATGATAGGTAAAAATGACATACCAACAGAAGAACTTTCTCAATTCTTTTTAAACTTTTTTGATAATCTAAAAAATGGGACATGAGAGGTCTTTGCAGCTATATTTTAAAGATAGAAAATAAGAAGTATTAAGCTTTTAGTTCTAATAAAAATCAGCGTCCAAGTCTTGTGTTTATATTTTTTACAATTAATTTATAATAATACTTAAGTAAAATGAGACAAAATAAGGCAAGAAAATGTCCTTTTATTGCCAGAACCGAGCAGTTTAGTTAAGCACATATATTGATAAATTAATTGCATAGTTGGAGAAATTGAAAAAGTTAACCAGTGTGGAGTTTTTAAAAGGCAAATTAACTAAAGACTCTCAAATCAAATCTTTTTAGTGCTATATGGTTTTACCTAGAGGAGAATTAATTGACGTTTATTGAATTAATTCCAGGAATCTAAGAGATTAAACTGAGGAAAGGGGTGGGAGGAGACGAAAATATATAGTGAGATTTTAGCCCCAGAGCCATGTTGCAGTGGAAATTATGTGGGGAGGGTTAACAACGTGGTAGAGACCTTCAGGGCCATCATAAATAAAATAGAAGTGGAAGATAATGTGCGGTAGGGTCCACACCAGCAAGGCAAAGACTGAACGTAAGAAGGTGTTTTAGATAGACTAAATGGCCGTGGAATAGGTAAGGACTCAGAGGGGTGGTGGCACCCAGGTAGAGTCTTCTCAAAAACAAGCTTTCCCTAGGGTGTCCAGACCAGGATTGAGCTCAAAGTAGCGTGCAGACGTTTGGACAGAACACGGCAACATCTGGGCGGATGAAAAAATGATGGAGGTGTGAGTCAATAAACTCTGTTCAGTGATGTCAGCTTTGGTGCTGCAAGGTAGGGCAGTGTGATCCCCTTTCCTATATAAGCAGTGTAGCACCCGCCATAAGATGTTGGACACTTTTTCTGACAGAATGGGGTGATACTTGCCCTGCCAGAGCCTCTTGAGGTGAAATCATACAGAGGGAGGGAGGACTTTAAGAAGGCTTGGGTAGATGGGAGGTCTGACTTGGGGTTAAGCTGAGGTGTCACAACCTTTTCATTATGCAAAATTGCATGGTGATGGGGACTGAGACCATATCCTTCCCTTCTGTATGGTAAAGTTGTGGTAGATCCATGTGCATACTATTTATGGTAATGGAGGCCTGGTTTTGATATGGGAACAAGTAAGGTTTCAGGCAATGGCTTGGGTGGCTCATTAGCCACCACCTAGAGAGTCTGGTGATGCTCTAGGAAGACCCAGAGATTTCAACACAGCATGGAGGAAGGTGAGCGCCCACTAAAGCATAGGAGTCTCGTCCCAACAGATGATCAGAAGTAAGAGCTTTGATAGATTTGTGGTAACATTTGAGCGGGTATCTAGAAGCTTAAGGCCCCCTCAATTGCAAAATCAGGAAATTGTTGACAAAGCATCAGTAGATGGGTTGAGCCCCTGAAACAACAGCAGAGTGTTAAGTTGGTTTTTATAAAATGCGTCCATGAATGAACAGACATGCGCAAGGAACCAGATTATGGAGAGGACAAATTTGTTGGCTATCAAGACCAAATATGGGCAAATTTTCTTCTGGTTCTAGCCAGTGATCCTAGAGTCAAAGCCTCTAAAATCAATTCCTTATTATCTTTAAGCATGAATCCTTGGTATTTGGCCAGGACAACCAGAGGACGAAAATAGTGCATATGGGTTCTAGACTGTTAGAAAATCGACTTTTCTGGCAATAGTGGGCTCTGCTAGTTGGCAGGTCAACCAGTATAGAGACTGACTGACCCTTGCCGTTTCGCCTTAGGCAATGGGGCCAGCAGACCCCTAGGTGTATCACCCGCACTTAATTGTGAATCCCCCAGCCTTAATTTCAACTAACAAGAATAACTATACTAAACTTATTCAAGGTATGCTGATAAGGGGATGGAAATTACCATTACTCAATGAGAAAAAGAACCAAATGAATGAACGAATGGAACAATAAAACCAAAAAACAAAACCTCCAACCAGGTGGGGAGAGGAATACTGCTAACACACCATGGCAGAGGGTGAGGGGGTTGGGCAGCTCTTCTAAAGACATATTCTTTACAATAGAGTTATCATAGTGTAGAGATGGACAAAAGTGGAGAGCCAGGGCGTTGGGGCATTAGCATGGTGGGGGTGGATGGCAGTGAAAAATTGGTTCTCCTCTTCAAGATCAGCTTAAAAGATAGCATCAACGAATACCGCTAGGTGATGTTCAGCTTGAATGCAAGCTTCAGGGAGTTGGCCAAATTTTGTTATATTTTTCTGGGTGATTTTAGAAGATGGGTCGAAATCTGCTAGATTTGCCACATGTTGGACCACATCTTCGGCATCTTTAAACAATTTGTTGGTTTCATCCCAAGCTGAATTGTGGAAATCAGGAGGGTTAGTTGAGTTGGACAGCCCTTTATGGTATTGAGAAACTTACTGAGCCACTGCTTTGCGTAGGTTTAGGCAATGAGGTGAGGCCACCGCTGCTAAAATGATCTAGTGGTCACTTTGGTAGGGGAGGCATTGGGTTTAGGAGTGAATTGCTTGGGGGATGGGATTTTGTCAAAATCAGATATGTAAAAATTTGGCCCAATCATAATTGAACTGATTGAGAGGTTCACCAGATTCCTCATTTGTGATAACATAAAAAGATTTGTCAATTTCAGCCAATAGGTCCCATGGATTTAGGTTCATAAGAATGGTAGATGGATATTTCAGGTGGGTAGGAGTCAAATGGGCTGCTTGGGTGCAAATGGTGGTCTAGGCCTGACTCTGATTGGCGTGAGCATAATTGAAAGGGCTAATATGGGTGGGTTATTTGGTGGGGGCCAATTTCCCACTCTGGCCCAAAGAACGAGAGTGTTGAGTGGGAGGGGGCAACAAAACGCCCCATTTGGATTTCGCTGAATATGGCTCAGAGGCCACACCAGAGGAAGTGGCTTGGGGCAGGATTTTTGAATGGTCAAGTACAAAACAGATAGGACAAATTTGGTGACCATTATTACTAAGCCCAAAAAAATGCTTAGGCGCTGCTGCGATACAAGCATGGGGGGTTTTGATTAGCTATCGCAGGGGTGGTGTGGGTTAATGGTGGCAGTGGTGTGAGGTGCAGCAAGGCGCTCTGCACCAGAAGGAGCGATGAAGACAGGTCTAGGATGTGTCCTATAAGCCAGAAGCCCCGCCATCAGATGATCATATAAATTCTGGATTGGAGGTGAGATGGGAGGGATGCCAAGGACACCGCCAATGTGGTTCTGAAGGAAGGCGAGTACAGGTAGTAGGGATGGGAGTATTTTCATTAAGGGTTTTAAAGCTGCTACTGAAGCATCCTCTTCCCTTGAGAAGCCTATGTTGAAGTAGCCCTTGAATGGGCGATCATAATAAAGCCAGATGGCGCAAATGCAGTGGTGGCCAACTCAATAAAGGGCTTATCAATATATGGGAATAAACGCCCATAGTTGACATAGAGACAAAATTGGATAGTGGAGTGAGGGAGGGAGAGAGGATGGGGGTGAGGTAGGTGGATGCGCGCCAGGCGGAGCACTAAGTCCTGTAGGGGACAAAACGTCCAGAAGGATTTGGTGGGCTATTTGACCCTAAAAAACACAATTTCCCTCAGGGAAGAAAATGCTAGGTGGTGGAGCACTGCCATCCCACATTGTAGCACCAGGCGGCGGATCCACGGACTTTTTTTGGAAAATGGGCGTGGCCAGATGGCGTTGGTAAAGTAAACTCTTACTTCTTGTAAAATTTGCTCAAAGTGAGATTGAGAAGAAAGAAAAGAACAAGAATAAATATAAACTTATAAAAAAGAGAATAGGAAAAGGGAAAACTTTATAGAATTGGGAAACACAAGGTATTTTTACTCAATTTAGGCTACTGTGAAAGACGCAGATCTATTGGCTATTTGCCAGAACATCCAGCCAACAACTTTATTTATTCTTCACTTCATTCCGCTGCGCTTCTCTCTCTTCCCTAGTGCCAACTCTCTCATTACACCTTCCCAATGTACAAAATAAGAGATTTGGTTCATCCTCAGACTTCAGTCACCAGTGAGCCATATAAAATATTATTTAAATTATTATAAATCTTTGGTTTGACCTTTGGGTCAACTTATTTATTATTTGTCAGAAACAACTTTGTTAACTTCGTTTTTAACTTGGAATCTTTTGGATTCTCTCAGACAACACATTTTGACTCTTCCAGTCAGCTTTCTAGGTTTTGCCTTCTTCAGTGATATTTCAGCTCCATCTTCTTCAGGTGACATCTTGGTCTTGACTTTTACACTCGATATTTATATTAGGCGCCAGAAACAACTTCACCCCCTTAAACTTGGAATCCTTGGCTTTTGCCATAATTACTTAAACCAACTGATTGGCATCAATGACTAATTTAGGTTTCACCATATCCAATCACTTAATTGGGGTCATGGACTGGCCCCAACCAAACTTATTATCCAACCT
Organism: Massospora cicadina; assembly: GCA_022478985.1. Lineage (NCBI taxonomy): Eukaryota > Fungi > Entomophthoromycota > Entomophthoromycetes > Entomophthorales > Entomophthoraceae > Massospora > Massospora cicadina. Next base: position 259,070 of record JAKSZP010007884.1, read on the forward strand.
TGAAAGAATGCTGATTTGGCTTGACCCAGTTTGGGGAGCAACTACTTAGTAATTATATGATAACATGAAATTCAGATGATATGCCCTTCCACCAGGATTGGCTATCTTCTAAAATCTTGATAAATCATTATAGGAATACATCTGGTTAAAATACTGAAATTTCTTCCACTTAACCAGATAGTTTTCTCCTACTTCAGCTTTGCCATGTGGGATGGGCATCCAGGGCTTGCCCCTACCACCTCTAACAATCGCTGAAACCCTAACTGCCAGTTTAAGATTACACAGTGTGCTTTCCCCTCCCTAGATGATCTGGAAGCTCCTCGCCGCCCCCTAACACAAACCTTCAGTTACTCAGGCACCAACCAGCAAAGCCCCTTGTAGTGAGCATCACTGTTGGAAAATCAACTTTTATTGGCAACAGTGGCCTCTGCTAGTTGGAAGGTCAACAGTATGAAGACTGACTGACCTTTGCTGTTTTGCCTTAAGCAATGGGGCCAGCAGTGCCAGCTGACCCCTAGGTGTATCACCCGCGCCTATTTGCGGATCCCCCAGCCTAAACTCCAACCAACAAGAATAAATATAAGCTTATATCATAAACAGAATAGGCAAAGGGAGATCTTTATTGAAAAGACAGCACCAGGTATTATACTTAATTTGGGATAATGCGAAATCATGGACCTATCAGCTCTTTTCTGGAACATCCAACCAACCACTTTAGTTTATTCTTCACTTCATTCCGCTGTGCTTCTCTCTCTTCCCTGGTGTCAACCCTCTCATTCCATCCTTCCCAATGTCCAAAATACTAGTTTTGGCTCATCTTCAGCCTTCAGTTGCTGGTGAGCCATATAAAATATTATAATAAAATTATTATCAATTTTGGGTTTGACCTTTGGGCTGACCTAATTATTATTTTCCAGAAATAACTTTGGTTGCTTTGTTTTAACCTGGAATCTTTCAGCTTCTCGCCAACACTTTACAATTCTTCCAATCAATATTTCTAGGCTTTGTCTTATTCAGGCGATATTTCAGGTTCTGCCTTCTTCAGGTGAAATATCAGTTTTAACTTTTACAGTTGATATTTAAATTTAGGCACCAGTTACAACTTTTGGCGCCTTAAACTAGGAATCCTTGGCTTTTGGCATTAGTTAAATAAACCAATTGATTGGCATCAATGACTCATTTAAGTTTTGCCATATCCAATCACTAGATCGGGGTCAAGGATTGGCCCTGACCAAACCTATCAAACAATCTTGGCGGAATGCTGATTTGGATTGTTGGAAAATCAATTTTTTGCAACAAAGGATCTGCTGATCAGCAGGCCAACCAGTACTAAGAAAGGTGGCCCTTGCCATTTCACCTTAGGTATTGGGGTCAGCAGCACCAGCTGACCCCTTAGCGTGTCACCTGGACCATTTGGTGATCCCCCAGCCAAATACCCCAACTAACAAGAATTAGTATAAACTTATATAAAAAGGGAGAATAGGCAAAGGGAGATGATTATTGAAAGGGAAGCACCAGGTATTTATATGTACAATGGGCTACTGCGCCCCTTACTGACCTATCAGCTCATCGCTGGTTCTTCCATCCAACCATTCTCTCAGAATTCCTCTGCGCTACTCTCTTCCCTGGCGTTGACCCCCTTGCCTCATCCTTCCTGATGACTGATTATTAGTTTCAGTATGACCCTTGGCATTCAGTCGCCAGTGAGCTGTATAAATGATTATAAATAAATATCAAATCTGAATTCAACCTTTTAGTTGCTTAGTATGTTCTGGAAACCACTTCAGTTGCTAACTTGACTCAGAATATCCTGGCATCTTGCCAACATCACATTTTGACTTTTTATAGTCAATTATTTGGGAATTGCCTTATTCCTGCTATATTTAAATATATAAATGAGACACTGAAAACAACTTTGGATGCCTCAATCTTGTAATTGTTGGGTTCCACTCACATATACTAAATTAATACAAATGTTCATCCTTGGCTACTAGTGGCCGGTGATCTGTAAACCTAATTTTGGCCATTGATTGGTTCCACTTGATCTTAACTTCCCAACTCGGTGGAATATGGATTTGGATTAACCCAATTTGGGGAGCAACTCACCACTTAATAATTAAAACATACTAAACTCAGTCAATAAGCCATTCTACCAGGATTGTCCTAATTCATACTGAATCCACTTAAATCACTGGAGGAATCCATCTGGTTAAAATTCCAACATGGCTCAACCCAGTTTAGGGAGCAACTACCTAGCAATCATATATAACCGCAAAACTCAGTTAATATGCCCTTCTTCCATGATTGGCCATCTCCTAAATTTTAACAAATCATTGGAGAAATCCATCTGGTTAGAATTCTGACATTTCCTCCCATTTAACCAGAGGGTATTCCTCCCACTTCCTGCCTTGTCGTGTGAGGTGGGCGTCTAGGGCTTGCCCCTCTCCACCTTCAACAATCGCTGGAACCTTACTACCATTTTGAGATTACAAAAGCATGCTCCCCCTCCCTAGCCGATCTGGTGTCTCCTTGACGCCTCCTAACACAGACCTTTAGTTACTTGGGCACCATATAGCAGAACCCCCCTGTAGTGAGCACCACTGTTGTTGGAAAAGTCAATTTTTTAATAGATTCCTAATTCTCTCCCAATAGTACCAATATTTTAATCCAATCATAGGTTTTCTGCTCTGCCATGCCCAAGGGTAGGGTGAATTCCATGATTGCAGACACTCACTACAAAGGCTGAAGGTAGAGCAAACAATTTACCCCTACTTATTAATATAACTTTTCACTTTCCACTATATTGTTGCAAGAGTGTCGCATTAGCATTTTTTAATTTAGCATTTCATCGTCTCAAGCATCAGGGGTCATTAAGAGGTCATGCAACCTCTTAGCTTCACTATTATCTTATCTGAAGGATAGTCAAGTGTGTCAACCCATAAACATTCATATGTCAAGCTATATCTCATTGTTCAATCTTCATATCATAGTGTTGGAGCTTCAAGTAATAATGAGTCAGACGTCTAGTAGGATCCTTCAAACTTTGTAGCCAATTTCTAGAGGCGTGGTCAGTAACCACAATAAAAGGTAGTCCCATACAAATGGAGCGATATTGTTAATATTGAGTAAGACAGAAATGCACTCCTTTTCTGTGATAATTAGTTGCGTTCAGCTTTTGAAATGATCTTACTGAAGTATGAAATGTGATGATTTACATCGTTTTAATCCAATTGAGCCAGGATGGCTCTAAAAACCAAACATAGGCGCCATAGAAAACAATGAAAGGTTTACTGTAATCAGGGAGGCATAGGATAGGACGTTCTTGTAACAAATTGTTAACTTCTCAAAACGTGACCTTTTGTTTGGCAGTCCAAATAGAAAAAAAGTTCTTAGTAACTAGTTAAACAAGAGGCTTACTGAGCTTGGCAAACATTGGGATATTGATCGTAATACTCCATCATACCCAAAAGCAACCGGATATCTCATAGGTTTTAGGCTGAGGCACTGCTATATCGCTTCAACCTTATCTTGTAAGAGATAAAACCCTTCCTGTAAGATAGCATGTCAATTAAGAACTATTTGTTTGGAATTAGGTGCATTTAAATGGTTTTAACCTAATGCTAGAATTGCAAAAGTGTTGAAAAACTCCTTTTATATGAGTAAGATGTTCAAAAAAAGTTTTAGAAAAACAATTATGTTATCAAGATATGTTATAACAAAACTTGCTTAAGATCTTTTCTGATACGATCCATTACTTGTTGGAATGATGCGGGCACATTACACAACCATTGAGGTAGCTGAGAGGCTGAAATAGGCCTTCACTTCAAATGAGAGCACATTTTTCCTAATATTTTAGGAAAGGTCCATTTGCCAATATCCGCTGGATAAGTCCATAGCAGAAAATAATAAAAGCCAGAGAGTTTTGCAAGACCATCAACTATGTGATAGATTGTAAAACTATCTTTGTAAATGAGGTTGTTCAATTTTTGATAGTTATAACTAACAATCTCTTTTTCCCATTGATAACTAAATTGAGCCAAATCGAATTTTTTTAAAAAATATAAAAAACCACTCAAATGAGCCAAAACTTACTGATGTCAATGAAATTGACGCCTGCTGCCATCTGGCATACTTCACCCACCGCCAAAGTGAGCTGGGCTGGCTCTTCTAGCCCTCCTAAAGTGACTGGGCGTTATGTCCCCCCTCAGGACTTGGCCTACCACCTTGAAAGCTCCCAGGAGGTTCTCTGGAGCCCTTTGGTGCTCCCACAGAGCAATTTGAATTTCAGCCTCTGGGTCGAATATGGGAATTTCTTCCCATATGCAAGCGTGGCCATCTTCAAGGTGGCCATGGCGGTGTACAAAGCCACTGGTTTATTTCTTTTCGCCCCTTCAAGGGGTATTTCAATATAAGCTTCCACTCTGAATTTGATGTAGTGGCAGCAGCTAAGCTGCCATTAGTTTTTAAAAATATATCCCTCCCCACCATTTGAACCTGGCTCCCAGATGAGGCCACTTTGGAGGTCCAGTTTGCTGGGTTGCCCTCCCATCTCTCACCTGAACGCCTCTGCCACAAGCTCCTAGAGGGTTTGGTCATTTACGTCCCAGACTCCATGTTGCAGTTCATGATCCCAAATGGGGCAGATCATCTGGCAGGACCTCACACCTTTGCAACAGTTTGCCCATTTCATTAAAATTCCCATCTCATGATCCCCCCACACTGTAATCGGTTCCACCCCTGATCACCCTTTCTGGGCACAGGTCAAAAATGGCTGCACCATTTGCCCTTGTGCTTTGAGTTTGATCACTCAAAGTGCAAGTTCCTATGGTTTCCGCCTCTGCCACTTCCGCTGCTCCCTCTGGCATTGGGTCAGCAGCCAGTTCAGCCCAATTTTTTAAATGGGCTTGATCCTCGCACCCCCACCCTTGGAAAATTCTGGCGCCACTTCCAAAGCGGCAGCTGATCAAAATTTATTTTTTAAAAATCAAATTTGAACAATCTGACTGGATTACGGAATCCTGAGTTGGTGGCTAAGACAGTTTTGACTGAGCTGCCATGGTTGACAGTCCACAACCAATCAGCTCCTGCTGCCACTCCAATTCTGGTGGCTGGCCCAGCGTTGGCAGCTTAATCCATTTGAATGTCTCAACTGAATTTATGATAGTGACTGGCCATTTAATAGTAAGCCAGATTTTTCTTTGAAGGAGTTTTTTATCAATCCTCTTAATTCATGCTCTTTGTTAGTTTCATGAAAATCCTAGTTTTATTATTTTAAAAATATATATGAAATAGCAGTTGAGGCCGCAGATGCCCCTTACCACGCCCTACTCCGCTAACAACTTCATGGGTGATTAAACCCCTCATGGAGGGTATTCCTATCCCAAATTTCCCCCATAATTTTGAGGAAGATGAAAAATATAAAATTGAGGAGCTCACTTTTGGTACAAGCCATTTTTGAATCAATGTGGCAAAAATTTTCTTTTTGACCCCAATTATCCCAAACCCACCAGCGCATTAAATCGTTTACTTGTTTGCCTGCTCTCATCACTTTTGCTGAGCATCAACTTGCTCAATACGTTGAGGCAATGGACAATGCTGGCCTCATAATTGAAGAAAACCAACAACTATACTCCTTATGCCACATGTCACTAATGCTCCTATCCCAATGTTGTCTGACATGTTCTGCCAGTTAAAGTGGGTGACGAATAAAAGTTTCCTAAAGTTTTCTCACCATCTGATATGGCTTCTTAGGCTGATAACTTAGGGGCTATATTAAGATTTTTTATTATAAAAATCCCTTTGTTTGACTCATTTCCAAATAAAGATGCGTGGCGGCTCCCCCTTTTGGGTTGGGCACCACTAGTGCTAAAAAAAGATAGTCCAAAACTACCTGATAACCTCCATTTATCTAATAAGCAATAGAGGGGACTACTAAGAGCTTTGAGAAGGCACTAGTAATCCAGCGTCTAGTAACTGTTTGAGCTCATGTCCTCATTTGTTGCTCTTTGTACTTTCTTTGATAAGGTTTGGATTGGAAAGGACTGGTATCACCAACAACGATTGAGTGCTCTAATCCTACATGTGCTCATTGTCAGTATCAGATTTTGATAAAATGTACTGTAAGCATCTGATTTTAATTTTTTATTTTATTTTATTTGGGAAAGATGACCAGGGGATGGAAACTTCCGATATGTAAACTAAAGAAACTAACATCAGCAAGGGGAGGACACCCCAGAGAAGCAAGCGCTATCTCCTGTTGCCAGCGGGAACACTAAGAAATGGAAGGGGGTTACGTGTGTAGGGGTTTGCGCCACTATTGAACACATATGAAAGAAGGGGTTTGAAGTAATGAGCCAAATGGAAACCAGGATAGACCAACTGATGGTGACGGGATGATAGGTACCCAAACAACCATGCTTGAAAGTGGTTCACAAGGTGCGACTGGAACTGGCGTACAGCTTTCTGGAGGGTGGTAGTAGAGCCTGAGATAGCATCCAAGACAACCGTGTGGATAGTCCACATAGCGATTGCAACCACTAAGGCTTGGAGGGAAGATGGTATAGGGGAAATCAAGGATAAGGCGAAGATGTCCTTGGATAGGCTGAAGGGCTGTGGTGATCCTGGCGAAAGAGATGCTTAACCTCACGCCAGATTGCTTTTGATGGGGGGCACTCTTCCAGGCGGTGAACCAAAGTTCCATAATAGTCACACACGACACAAGATTAGTGCAAAGCATTAGAGCGCTCAGAAGTACGGTATACCCATCTCAAGCAGCGCCACACATGGGAACGAAAATGCAGCTGCAGAAGAGGGTGGTGGGCATACTTCCAAATGGATTTCTGGGTATCAAGGGAGTATGGATGTCCAACATGCCCAGGTAGTCCACCCTGGCCATGACAGGGGTCCTCATGGGTATCACATTGTTCATAATGGCTTGTCCTTGTACTTCCTGGGTGAACTGAGGAGTAGGGCGCCCCATTTGTGTGATGTGCCCACTGATGAGAATTCTCCACTCAGTGCTCCGCATGGAGAGAAGATAATTTTAAATTGGGGCGACGTCCCATGCGGGCCTGCAGCAGAAGGTTGTGAGGTAAGATACTTTAACAGAGAATGGGGATGGGTAGGATTTCTGAGGCCCAGGGCGTGGGAAAATTTGGAGCGAGCTTCACGTGACCAGTGCTGGGCTGAGATTGTTGGCCAGGTGACTGCAGCGATCCAGGTGCCAAGTATTTTGGTGGCGTGGACCTCATAGTTGAGCAGGCCCATGCCACCACTATGGCGGGGGCCAAAAATGACATCTAGGCGCGCTGGCGGTGGGTGGCCTAACCAAAGCCACCATTACAGAAGTGCGTATAATGACTTGAAGAAATAAGGAGGAAAAGCGATGGCGTGGGGCCCAAACCAAACTTTAGAAAGGAGCATAGAGTTGGCTAGCACTACCCTGCCTGTAAGGGAGGTCTGGCGGGCTTTGAGGAGAGCTATGCGTTTCGTAACATTGTTTAGGATATGGTTTTCCATCACCGTTGAGGCGTACCCTCCCGCCTCCAGCCACACCCCCAAATGGCGGACTGGACCAGCGGTGGGTCTAGGCACAAAGGGGAGCACAAGCGGGGTGGTGTGGGGTGGGCAGGGTAAGTGAACACCGTGAGCAAGTTGCTGAAGCAGATAGAAAACGGGGCGCTGGTGACCAGAGGGCTTAGTACCGACCAAGGAGAATAATTTCGGTTTTGGAGGCGTTAAGTGCAGCATTACTTACCCTAGAGTAAACCTGGATAGTAGCTTCAAGTGCGCGTGCATCATGATTGTTAGACACCCCAACCACACAATCATCAGCAAATGCCAACATCTTGACTGGTGCTTGGCCTTGGACATGGACACCAGTAAGGCTGGCATTTACATTGCAAAGAAGTGGGTAAAGGCTGAAGTTATACAAAAGTGGGCTTAGAGGGTCCCCTTCATAAGCCCCTTTGAGGGTGAACTACATCAGTGAGGAAGCCAGGGCCACGCACAGCCATTGTGGCAGATTCTGTGATTAACATCACCCAATTAATGAAACAATAGGGGAGGTGGAACTTGTGGAGGCAGGCTCTGAGGTAATCCCAGTTCACTCTATCACAAGCCTTCTGCTGGTCTAAGAAAAAAGTGCCCAAGTAGCCGTAGATTGGCAGACTTTGGCTACAGTATGTATGTTGTCCCAAATAGACTGGTTGGGAATGAAACCAAATTTCTCAGGGGAAATGAGAGCAGAGGCAACTACCCCTAGGCTGTTTGCCATGATATTGGTAAAAAGTTTAGTATTTGTGTTAGTAAGAGATATACGCTCCAGTTGGCCAAGTCCAGATTTTACCCTTTCTTATACAACGTGATAATGGAGGCTCTTGTCCTCCAGGGAGGAGGCGCGAAACAATTAGGCACTGGTTCATTGAGGCAAGCAGTAAGGAGGAAAAATATTTGGAGTATTTCTTATAGAACTCATAAGGAATCCTGTCTGAATTTGGGCATGTCCTGTACGGTGCACCACAAATGGTGGACCAGAGTTTGTCCCGTGAAATCAAATTCATCAACTCTGGATAATGGGAAATGGTGCGGATATATGCAATTTCAAGAAAATTGGCAACATCAGCTGGCTGAACTGAATTGGAGCAATATAATTCAGAGTATTAGATTTAACTTCAATTGTCACTTTGGCCAGAGTATCTTCAACGGAGTGGTCTGGCCACCTCACCTGTGTGAAGGCCAAGCTCTGTCATGGTGAGAAAAATTTCTGAAAAAAAGTAAGCGGAGCACATGTCGCCTGCTGTTATATTCTTTGCTTTATACTGAACACAAACTCAATGTTTGTGTTGTCTTACCAGTGCGTTGAGGTGAGCGGACACTTCTGCCCACTTATGACCCTAAGCCAGGCTGTATCCTGCCGCTGGGACATTAGATTCCAGTTGGTCTAGTTCTGCCAGCATGTGCAAAATGACTGCCGAGGCAGCCCAAGAGTGACGTGATGAAATGTGGCATGCCTGGTGGATGGTGTTCACTTTAAAGTTGCCCAGTTAGAAAGTGGGTCTGCACATAATGGTGTGGTAAATTTTGGAGCTGAGGTTTTGGTGTCCACCCCTGAGGAAAACCTGGGCGATGCGATTTTGGCTGGGTGGAGTTTGCACCACTTCGATGCCTGTGCTGCTGGATGTAACAAAGAGAAGAAAATTGGTACCATCCTGTGGTTGGATAAATTGAGTTTTTTCATCATAAAGTGGGCAATTTGAGACTGGAATTTATACAGTGTGAGAATAAGGTCAATGCGGGACATAGACCTCAGCTGGCCGCTGTGCACATGGGGATGAGACATGTTTGTAAGCAGCAGTGCATGATGCTGCATAGTATCAACCAACCCCAAAGTGGCCTTTAGAACGCGAAGTTCTATGTGCCCCTGCAGGAATGTAGGCAATGAGGGCCAGCGTTCAGTGGCTGGGTTGGTCCAGCAGTTCATGTTGCCTACAACAAACGGGCCAGGGGGGAAGCAGGAGGGAATTAGCAGCCGGGAAAAATTCCTGACAAGCTTGTGCACAGGTTGGGGTGTATATGTTAACAACAGCGTGCACTTCTTCATCCCATGAAAAGGATACAACAAGGCAATGACCGTCGAGGTACAATGTAGATGAAAATAAATTTAAAATTATGGGTCACTCAAATAAGCACCTCACAGTGCGGTGACCAAAAGGAAAGGGAAGGGAGGAGCATGGTTGCCCATGTGTCCTCTGCACCACATGGAGAGTTGGTTTCCTGAATGGCCAGGATGTCCACGGGTAAATTATTTTTTAAAAACTCAGTTTCCTAGCCTGGGATGGTGAGGCCTTGAGTCCAGCAATGTTCAACATCCCTATAGTAAAGGCTCCCCCCTTGCACCTTAGGTGCAAGGGAAAGGCACCCATGCCCTTCAGCCTTCTCTTTCTCAGCACATCACTGCATGGCGGCATGGGTATTTTGTGCTATGGAGTATGGTTTAGTATGGGATGCTTTTGCTGTGGGGTTGGCGTTGGCTTTTGCCTTCTGCTTTTTTCCCCCTGTGGAACGAATTTTTGGCGTTGTGTGCACCTGCGGTGCACCATTGCATGATGGTGAAATTTTGACAGGGATATTGGTGGGTGACTCAGTTTTAATTGGGGCTTGGTAGCATTGGTCAGATGAAACCGACTCACCCATCAAGTCATCAGCTTGGGTGGCCCAATCTGATTAGTGGAAGGATTCATGAGCCGCTTCTGCAGCAAATGACTCAATGTCCTCCTGGAGCTGGATAGGCGGGATCATGGATGCGGCCATGGCCGCCACCTTGGCTGCTGCTCTGCAGGCCTGCTTTGCCATCTTACGCTCCTTCAGAGACACAGGCTTAACTTGAATGTAGCACCCAGGTGCGCCTCACGGGAAGATGGCATCAGTGTCTATTGTTGGTTCATAGTGGGCGTCTGCACCGCTCATTGCATCTGGGATAATTTCGTTTTGAGTAATTCCCTTCTTGGTGGGGCAGGTATAGGCCTTGTGGCCAAAAGCGTGACTGAAGGTGCATATAGGAGGCGTGCTATTTACAGTGACCCATAATGGGCGGGCTTTTGCCCATCAATTTTCACAAAAGTGGTGTGGGGGATTTGGGTAAAATCTTCCACTACCCCTGCAGATGAGGTGAGTACAGAAATTGCTTTGCCTGTGCGCAGGTCCAGCATGAGCGTAAAGCGCTGCATCTTAAAGGATTGTATTTCCCCATATTTGGTGAGCCCAGCCTTCAGGTGGTGCTCCAACATGGTGCACTTAATTGTTGTAAGTAGGAAGTCAAAAGTTACAAAAATTTGGTTAGATTTAGTCCAATGAGTGAGCTTCATGTCAGCTACTCACTGACCATATGGGAGGTCCACCACAACCCACACTTTTGCAGCTTTGTCCGCTGCATTTTTGTTTTCTAATCCAAGATCCAGCCTACCGCGAGGCATAAAGTCCAGTGCGACGTACACTGCATTTGGGAAATGTGTGTGTACATCTCCACAAAACATCTCCCAAAGCACCATTTGTTGTATTTCCAGGAAGACTCGCATCCCATGCTCCACTGACAACAGTGGCTGGGAGTGCGGCGTATTGATGAACTGGTTGCAGCGCACTTGCCAGGCCAAAATTTCTGGGGGAATGCTAACCGCCAGTTTTTTACTATATCAATTTATCTAGGCTGCCAGTTTTTCCGGGGTGTTTACAAAACTTGTTAGGTGTGGGGCCCGCTCCTATGTGTAACAAACGGAAATCATCCAAAAGGATAAATTTCTGAATGTTACATTCCAACTGGATCATTTGGTTAATTCAAACCAAACCAATCGGAATTGTTGGGTATAGTGGAGTGGGTGGTCAGACTCGGAGGGTTGGGCTGAGCCACTCCAACCATTCCTTAAGCTTGGCAGGCTTAAGGAATGAATCAGAGAGCTCCTTGGAAGCGACTTTATAAAAGTCAAACCCAACTTTCTCGAATTTCAAGTTGGAATTCTAAGTCTTGGCCTTGGTCCCCTCCAGTTCGGTCTTTTATTATTTTTAAAATAAAATAAAGTTCTTCTGAGGTGTCGCGCCTCGCTTACCTGATATTTTAGGTTTGGGTTTGTGATAGGGGACCTCATATTAGTGACATTCCAGCCTCATCACTCCATTTGCCGCCGCGTGGGCATTTCTGAGATTTGATGAGAAAAGGTTCGCCTCACCTGTGCCTAAGGCTGTCTGGTTAGGTTGCCCGCCTGGAATGTCGCCGCGTGGGCATTTCCAGGATGAAACAGATGGGGTCTGGGATCCCTGCCCGTGACATTGTTCCAACTTCATTTTGCTTCTGGTTGGAGTTGGTCCTGTCCTCAGAGGATTTCTGTTTTGTCCCAGCTGTTGAGGAAACCAGCGCTGGGCCAACCCAGTGACTGATGGCCAGCCCTGCGACATCAGTGGAATTTGAGGGTTTGCCAAATTTCAGGTTCCCGCCGATTCCAGCGGCCGTGTCTGAGGGCACCTGTTCCCAGCAGGTACCCTCAACCCTGGAAAGTCCCAAAAGGGGAGGATATTTGCCCCGACACCAGCGCCATGGGGTCAACCCCACTGCCAGCAGGACTGAGGAAAGCGCCTTCCCAGTCGGGATGGGAAGGCCATTCTCAGGCCTGACAGCGCAAAGGGGATAGCCCATGGCCAGCGCTGTTTCGCGCCTTCTGGGGCTATCATTGGGGAAAGCACCTTCCCAGTTGGGATGGGAAGGCCATTCCTAGTGGTAGCCTCCGGGAGGTGGTGATTTGGCCAGGTGTTGGGTACAAATGTCCTTACCTGTTGGGGCTTACTCCAACAGCCCAATTTCCGTCTCCCCCATTTCCCCTCGAGAGGATCCTTCTTGGGGCTTGAGGTGACTCACCCCAGGAAGACCTCTCGCCAAGGATTTCCTCCCAAAATGGCGGCTTTCTGCCCCCAGAGAGGCCATTTTAGCGGGGGTGATGTAATGAATGGAAATCATCCGAAAGGATGAATTTCTGAATGTTACATTCCAATTGGTTCGTTCAGTTAATTCAAACTGAACCAATCAGAATTGTTGGGTATGGCGGAGTGGGTGGTCAGACTTGGAGGGTTGGGCTGAGCCGCTCCGACCATTCTTAAGCTCATCAGGCTTAAGGAATGAATCAGAGAGGCTCCTCAGAAGCAACTTTATAAAAGTCAAACCTGACTTTCTCGAATTCTAAGTCTTGGCCTTGGTCCCATCCGGTTCAGTATTTTATTATTTTTAAAATAAAAATAAAGTTCTTTTTGAGGTGTCGCGCCTCACTTACCTGATATTTTTGGGTTTGGGTTTGTGATAGGGGACCTCGTATTAGTGACAGTCTGGCCTCATCACTCCCTTTGCCACCGTGTGGGCATTTCTGAGATTTGATGAGAAAAGGTTCGCCTCACCTGTGCCTAAGGCTGTCTGGTTAGGTTGCCCGCCTGGAATGCCGCCGCGTGGGCATTTCCAGGATGAAATGGATGTGGTCTGGGATCCCCGCCCGTGACACTATGCCCTTGATTTGCTCGCCCAACTGCTACCTGACATTGGGTGCACACTAATCTCTTTGATGAGATTATCAAACTTACTTAGACTTGAATCATATATGTTGCTAAAGTGATTGTAAATAGAGAGAAAAGCTTTCCACTGTAGTCATAAGATAAGGAGTGAAATTTTTCAATCTCATCCAGTGTTAGTTCATCTGAAATGTGAACTTTAGGCAAAGTATATAGCAATTTGTCAGTAAGTAGGCCAAAATCTAGCATAGAACAGTTGAAGTGATTTTTTCAATATTCTCAATTGGGAACAGCAGGAATTTTCCAATCTCTTGATGTTTCTTCATAATCGTTGTCCATATTAGTGAAAAATCTCCAATATAATATTCAAAGGTCGTTGATGGCAGGATCTCATATACCAGGCAATACTTGAGGCTCTAAAGGACTCAATTTAATCAATTCTTATTAGGCGTAACAAGCAGTATAGGGGGTTTTTAAGGTACTTTTGGTGTCAATCATTCGTTATTAACCAGTACTAATTACTATCTCTTATTAACTATAAAATGAATACCCTCTAAAGCGTCTACAGAATCAGTAATTTCTTTGTAGTTCGCCCTGATGTTGTGTGATGCAAAGATAATGCAGAAGTGGGGTACTCAACTAGGTAAGAATATTCTTTCTTACTAGGATCTTCATTGTTTCAAATTGAGGAACCTTATAATTGGTAAGCATGAAACCCCTGTTTCATATTGATGATTTCGTCAAACTCAATAATGTACTGAGTGCCAATATGCATATCATAATTAATATTATCTAAGGCCACAGTGGGCGCCAATAAGATAAGCTTTCCTATACTATTGGGTAAGGAGGAGTATGCCCCAATGGAACAAGTATTGTTTGGACCCGCAGTTCCATACTATTGGGAGTATTCCAATTTGGGTATTAGCTTAATTTTTTATAAGTTTGAGGATATGACGTTGATTATATAACCAATGTCAAGGATGGCTATAACCTATACCTTCTGGATGACAACCTCTCTCTTAGGTATAGTTCCACCAAGGTTAAGTGGGAGAGCCAAGACATCCTTAAGACTGAATTGGAGTTAAATTTTGAGCTGTCTCGGATATCTATGCTTGATGGGTTACAAATTATGAACATTATGAATAGTCCAGATCAACAAGGAAATAAACTGATCAGCAGCACAAATTAGTATCAATAACCTCAGGAGACCACAGAGCTTAACTAAAAAAAGTTTTATTGGGGATCATGCCTAATCTACTCCTTCAACATTCAACTGTTCTGGAATTTTGACTTCAGCTTGCGCTCCTAAAACATAATATCCACATACTCATAACCCCTTCAGATTCTTCCTCAGAGGGGCTATCATATAAGTTAGATTAGCAATAGTAGAGGGGGCGGAGTCAGGAACGTCAGAATTGTTGGCAGTTGGGGTGCCTGTCCATATAATGACAATTTTCCCTGCTCTCCAGCTTTGGATCTCTTCTTATTACTCACAATGTCAACATGCCCAAACTTGTTGCAGTAGGTTTACTTGAAGCGCTCAGTTTGCTTCAGCTTTTGATCTTGAATGGTCAAGACTCAAAGTTTTGACACAAGTCCTCAGGTAGACTCAAGCTTATGGAAATTGGTAACATCTAGCAGAGCCTACTGATATTGTGAACGTTCAGGAAATAACATTTCACTTTTGTAATGTGCATTGCCAAGGAAGGGTGATAAACCAACCCAGTAGTCAGCATGCAGACTTTTGCTTGTTTAACTTTAAAGGCGACTCACTCCTCAAGGGTCTACTCTGCACAGACTAGCACCAGACAACCTTTGCTAACATCACAATCACTCTCACTAAACAAATCCTCCTTTGATGCTACCCCTTGTAGACTAATAGCTTGGTTAAACTGTCCGCACCCATGGTGAACTTCTTGACACTCTTAGACATTTTTGACATAAATTAGCCCTCAGACTCAATAAGAACCTTTCCAACCCTTTTCATGGCGTTATCAGCACCAAGATATCCTCAACTGAGAGTGTCTTTGTCGCGATTCTAATATGATTGGATGATAAGCCCTAGGTCATTAGGGCGGGATGGATGGATCCGCCAAGATTGATATGAGTAATGGCAATCTGAGCGCCTCAAAATTAGGCAATATTGGATTGTTGGTAAATTGCCTCGAATTGGGCGTCGTGAGATTAACAAATGAAGAATTGACGTAACCAATGAGATATGGCAAATTGAGTTACTAAGCCATGTAAGTAGTATCATCCAAAATTAATACAATATAAGCAGGATGAGATGATCGAGGGAGGTTAAGTTTTTATAGTTTAAAGTTAGCAGAACAGCAGAAATCAGCTGCAATAAAATATTAATAAAGAAGAGTTGTGGGAGCAAGTGCTCCATATTTATTTTATAAGTCTATTATTTGAATTTCAGGACAACGTCCTCACATCATTGATCCTAGCTGCTCAGTGGGTTGAACTTGTGCCAAAAGCCATCAGTGTATCCCTCACATACTGCTAATTTCACAACAGTGGTGCCCACTACAGGGGGACCATTGATCAATTATAATATGATAAAGACTCAGTTGCCAGCCGTGTTGCCTCATGTTACTTATGTGGAGCTCAAACTGGCGTTGGATGCTGTGCTTAAAAACAAGATGAGCTGCTCCAGGAGGTCTACTGCAATAAGCTGCCCCCATTTGATCGCGAAGGGAATATTTATGGGTAATTTAGGTGATTTGAGAATGCAACTGAAGGAGTCTCAGATCAACGAAGAGTAAAACTGTTGATTTCTTCCTTGGATGTCAGAAGTGCTTATCAAGTCATCTGTTTTCTTCCAAGCAGCTCCCTTATATACCAAGAAGTCAAAGACACAGTGCTGCGATTGTTTGGCTAACTGCAAAGATGTTGCAGCGGAAGGCCAAATTTTTGACCATTAAGTTTCAGTGGAATGAAACCCTCACCGCGTTTGCTGAGCAATTTATGGTGGAAGCTCACATGCTAATTGGGGCTGGAGTTATATCCAAAGCGGAAGTGTGTATTGCAATGACTTCTGCTGTGAATCCATACCGTGAGTTACATAACATCATGGCCACCCTGTTGGATGAAGATATACCTTTGCTTAAACTTGTTCAGTTTTTGCACCGTATATCAGCCAACTTCCCTCAACCTAATGCTGAGTGGAGTCCTTCTGCTGTAACTGCTGAATCATCATATTTGGGGAACACTGGCAGTCCAGTGCAGATTTCACCAAGTTATCATCAGCAGTTAAACGTCCAATCCATTCCTGCTTTTCATCCCTGGGTCAACTATCGCCTTAGACCTGTTTATGATGATCGCTTCCAGATTAACTCTTGTAGTGGTTTGTATCGCATTAATCAAGGATGTGAGCCCTATGGGGTTGGCTGTTTTAAATAAAATCATAAGGGGAATCTGGCACGATGGTGCCCTAATCAACTGGTCTCTTGTGTACAGCTGGTACAGTACGGCCAGGGAAAAGTCAGAGCGGAGTAGAGAAGGGACTCTCTATCTCTGCTATACCAAACCAAGACATCTCACCTGAACCCAAATTAGATTATTCAGCGGAAGTTTCCTTGCATAATGAGTCAGTTTTATATCAGCATCCGGTTGAAGGGTGAATGTTTTGACACAAGTACAGTCAGCGACTATGGCGGAAAAGGGGTCTCAGATGCATGTTGAGCCATATGTCTGTCAAATGTTCTACCAAGTAACCCCTGAAAAGTTAGACCCCTCCTCAGATGCACCTTTTTTGCAAGCAGTAAGTGTCACTCTTCCAGTCAAAACTATTATAAACCAATACCCCAGAATTGGCAAGGGATTGCGTGTTTCCTTGGAAACAGGGATTCTTTAAATGTCCATGTTATTAACAGTTGAAATGCATCCTACTCTGAATGTACTTACTGTAACCTGGTTGTGACTAAGACCCAAGTCTGTGCTATCATAGATACCGGTGCCCCCATCAAAATAGTCTCCACCAAATTGGTGGCCAGGTTGTCATCTAATACCAGATGCGGAACACTGGATGGTATATGGCACTTCTGGAGTGAAGAATAGAGTCTCTGAGGGAGCATACAGTGCGCTTCCGCTGAAGTTTGGTTCTATTGTTGTGGTAGCTCCAGCTATAGTATTACCAAATAGCAATTACAATCTGTTAATTAGAACTGCCTTCTTGCGGCACTATGGGGCTGTTATTGATATGATGAATGAGACTTTTGAAATTTTGGATCAGCGAATCCCAGTCCACTTCACCTCAAAAGAGTACCAAATGATCCGGTGCATATAAGAAGTATGAATCTAGTTTATAGCGATGGAGTAATTATAGTGTGCTACCATTGATCAAAGGGCAAAACCCAGGCCCTTCCTCAAAAGATATGAATATCAAGGGCTGCCGCTTAGATCTGCTGGACTTATATACATTCCATCTGGGCTTTGTATTATATTGAACACTGACTTGTTGATTGAAATTCCAGATGGCCTCTATGGGGAGGTTATTGGGCCATATCAGCAATCACGGTTTGAGCCCCACGTGGCCCCAGGAATTATTTTACCAGGGAAAGGAGAGATCAAAGTTTTGCTTGCAAATCTACAAATGGTACCACTGCATATCCGCCGCCACCAAATAGTGGCATAATTACACTTAATCCCCAATATGGAGGCTCTTTTGGTTCATGAATTTGGGTCGCTGGAGGAATTTGGTCTGCTTTTTAAACCACAGCACAGTGTAATGGCAGTTGTATCGCGTGATGAATTAATGGGGCTGTTGGAACCACAGAAGGATAGGGCAATCGCTTTATCTCAAAAATATAAAGAGATTTTTGCTGTCAATGACCATGATTTAGGATGCACGTGGGGGGTGGTTTATAGGCTGGATACTGGAGATCATCCACCCATCAGGTCAAGGCTGATCCGTCAATCATTTTAAATTTATTGCGAGGAAGGCTGACCATGGGACAGACACTTCCAAATTTGACCCAAAAGAGACAAAACATAGTAACAGGGAAGGCACCCCAGAGAAGCGATGCTATCTCTTGTTGCCAGCGGGAACGCCACTTATGGGGAGGGGGAGGGAACGTTTGAAGGGGCTGTAGCCACAATTGAACACGTGTGGAGAAAAGGGTCTGATTTGATGAACCAAACTGGGAACCAGGAGTAGACCAGCTGTTGGTGACGTGGTGGGAGGTATCCAAACATCCACACCTGAAAGTGGTCCACCAAATGAGACTGGAATCTGTGGACAGCTTCTGGGAGGGTGGGGGTGGAGCCTGCGATGGCATCCAATACAATCATGTGGATAGTCCACATGGTGATTGCAACCACCAGAGCACGGAGGGAGGGTGGAAGGGGAGGCCATTGATAAAGCAAACATATCTCTTGACAGACTGAAGGGATGTGTTTGATCCTGGACCAGCAGACGTTGAACTTTGCGCCATATCAATTTAGAGGTAGGACACTTCTCCAGGCGGTGGAACAGCGTTCCATACTGGCCACACATGACACAGGATGAGTGTAAAGCGTTAGAGCGCTCAGCCGTAAAGTACACCCGTCTCAGGCAGTGCCACACATGGGAACAGATTTGAGGCTGCAACAGAGGATGGTGTGCGTATTTCCAGATAGTTTTTTTGGCTCTCAATGGAGTAAGGGATGTCCATCATGTCCAGGTAGTCCAACCTGGATAGGACATGGGGCCATGTGGGGATCACGCCATCTTGGTTGGGTAGCCCCTGTACCTCTTGTGTAAACTGAGGAGAGGGGCGGCCTCTCTGGGCTGTGTGTCCGCTAATACGAATATTCCACTCAGCACTCCACATGGAGAGGAGGATTCGTTTGTAGTGGTTTTAGTCCCGTGAGGACCTGTGGCCGATGAGTGTGAATCCAGGTGTTTCATCAGGGAGTGAGGGTTCGATGGATTGTTAAGGACTAAGGTGTGGGAGAAGTTGAAGCAGGCCGCGCGGGACCAGTGTTGGGAGGGGAGCGTAGGGGCTGTGACGGCCGCAATCCAGGTGCCCAGGATCTTGGCAGCATGGGCTTTGAAGTCAAGCAGGCCCATGCCACCATGATGATGAGGGCCAAACATGACCTCTAGCTGTACTGTTGGTAGGCGGCCTGACCAAAGCCATCCTTGCAGCAGGGCATACAAGGATTTGAAAAAGCTTGGGGAGAAAGGGATGGCGTGGGCTCCAAACCAGATTTTGGAGAGGAGCATAGAGTTGTCTAAAAAAACTCTGCCAGTAAGGGAAGTAGGGTGGGCTCTGAGGGAGGCGATGCGCTTCGTCACGTTGTCTAGAATATGACTCTCCATTACTGCTGATGCGTACCTGCCTGCCTCCACCCACATGCCCAGATGGCGGACAGGCCCTATGGTAGGGCGTGGCACGAAGGGGAGCACTAGTGGGGCGGTGTGAGGTGATAAGGGAGGGCGAGCACGTGTGAGAGCAGATGGGCCAGGCTGGGCACTGGTCGCTGGGGCCCAGCAGGTTTGATACCGACCAAGGAGGATGATTTTGGTTTTAGAAGCGCTCAGTGCAGCATTACTTACCCGGGAATACTCCTGGATGAGAGCTTCAAGCGCGCGTGCGTCTTTATTATTAGACACCCCAACCACACAATCATCTGCAAACGCCATCATCTTGACTGGGGATTGGCATGGTACATGGACCCCAGTGAGGTGGGCATTCACATTTCGAAGTAGTGGGTCAAGGCTGAAGTTGTATAGAGTGGGCTAAGGGGGTCCCCTTGTCGTAAGCCCCTTTGAGGGCAGACTACTACCATTAGGAAGCCAGGTCCACGCACTGCCATTGTTGCAGATTCTGTGAGCAGCATCACCCAGTTGATGAAGCGAGAGGGTAAGCAGAATTGATGGAGGCAGGCCCTGAGGTATTCCAAGTTTACTCTATCATACGCCTTCTGTAGGTCCAAGAATACAAGTGCCCCAGAGGCTGTGGACTGGCATGCGTTAGCCACTGAGTGCACGCTATCCCAAATCGACCTTCTGGGGATGAAACCGAATTTGTTCTGGATAGATGGTGGCAGATGCTACAATCCCTAAACGGTTAGCCATGATTTTTGTTAAAAATTTTTGTATCCGTGTTAGTTAAAGAAATGGGGCGCCAGTTGGCTAAGTCTAGCTTGTCCCCTTTCTTGAAGAGTGTGATGGTGAAGGCCTCTTGTCCTCCTGGCAGGAGGCGCATTTCCAGAAGGCCTGGTTAATTGAGGCAAGCAGTAGTGGGGATATATATTTGAAGTACTTTTTATAGAATTCATATGGAATGTCATCTGGGCCTGGGCATTTCTGGTTTGGTGCACCGCGGATGGCTGTCCATAATTCGTTTGGATTAACCAAATTCATTATTTCTGGGTATCAGGAAACGGTGCGGATGTGGGTTTAGCCAAAATTTCCGCCACTTCAGCCAGCTGAATTGGATCAGATCGGTATAACTTGGAGTAATACTTTTGCGTATGATTGCTACTTTGGCTGGCGTATCTGCGATGGAATCATCCGATCTTTGCACCTGTGTGCAGGCCACGCTCTGGCGTGGTGCAAAGATTTTTTTTAAAAAAAATTGCGGTGCAATTTTCGCCCTCTGTTGCGTTTGGCCCTGTACTGAACACAAACCCAATGTTTGTGTTGCCTTTCAAGCGCGTTGAGGTGGGCGGCTGCCTCCGCCCACTTCCAGCCCCATGCAGGGCTGTATCCTGTGGCTGGGATGTTGGACTCCAGGTGTGCCAACTCTGCCAGAGCGCGCGAGATGACAGCTGATGTGGCTCATGAGCATCGGGAGGAGAGGTGGCGAGAGTGGCGGATGGTATCCTCTCTGAAGGCTGCCCATGTGGAGATGGGGTCCGCGCAAAACGGTGTAACAAAATCTTTTTCCAAAGTTGCTGATTCCACCCAAGTGGAAAATCCTGGTGACACAAGTTCAGGAGGGCGGAGTTTGCACCAATGTGGGGCCTTAGCCAATGTGACAGGTAGGTGGTAGGTTATCAAGACCAGCCGGTGGTTGGAGAATTCAATTTTTGTTAATTTTGAAGTGGGAAATGTGGGGTTGGAATTTTGCCGGTGTAAGGATAAGGTCTATGTGGGTCATGGACCTTAATTGGCCATTGTGGATGCGGGGTCGCGTCATGTTTTTGAGCAGCGGGACTCACCATGGCAGCGCATCCATTAACCCAAGGGTGGCCTTTAGAACGCGAAGTTCTACATGACCCTGGGGCATGGGAGGAGGAAGGCCAATGGTCCGTTGGTGTGTTTAGCCAACAGTTCATATCGCTGACTATGAAAGGGTCTTGGGGTAACAGGAGGGATTTGACTGATGAGAAAAATTCCCGATGTTCTTGTGCACAGGTTGGGGCATAGATGTTGACAATAGCATGTGCCACGTCATCCCACAATAAAGTGATAACGAGGACTTGGCCATTGAGGAAGAATTCAGATGATAAAAATTTAAAAATTGTTTTTCTGAACTAGCACCCCACCATGCTCTGACCAAAAGTATAGGGATGGGAGGAGCATGGTTTTCCAAGAATCCTCAGGACCTCGCAGACAGTGGGACTCCTGGATGGCCAGGATATCCACACGTAAATTTTTTTGTAAAAACTCAGTTTCCTAGCCTGGGATAGTGAGGCCTTGAGTCTGGCGATATTCAAAGTCCCTAAAGTGAAGGTTTCCCCCATCGCACCTTAGATGTGAGGGGGTGGGCACCTGGGCCCACTAGCCTTCTCTAGATCCCCATGGGCCTTCACAGCAGCGCGGGTGTTTGCAGCAACGCTATTAGTAGTTTTGTTGATTTTAGCAGAAAGGTTTGCATTGGCTTTTGCCTTCACTTTTTGTTTCCCCGACATTGGACAAATTTTTTGCAGTGTGGATGAGTTTGGTGCACCATCAAGCAGGTCAAGAAAAATTTTCAGGTAGGTTGGAGACCAAGTCAGTTTCTACTGGAGCTTGGTTGAAAAAACGGGTTAAATTGAGTCACCCATCAGATCCTCAGATTGGGTGGCCTAATCGGCATGTTCTTCCCAATCTGATTGGTTGATGGATTCCCAAGTTGCTTCCACCATGAAGGTTTCAATGTCCTCCTGGCAGTGGGAGTATGGGATAGTGGTGGTGACTTTGGCCGCTTCCTTGGCTGCAGCCCTGCAGCCCTGCTTGGCCTTCTTCCGCTCTTGTGGGGAGATAGGTTTTACCAGTAGGTAGCAGCCTTGTGCTCCCCACGGGAAAGCCTCTTTGGTGCTTGTGGTTGGTTCATAGTGCGCCTCTCCGCTGGCCATGGCCGCTGAGGGGTGCTCTTGGAATGTGATGCCCTCCTTGGTGGGGCATGTATGTGCCTTATGGCCAAACGCGTCACAGTGGGTGCAGATGGGGGGCGCGCTGTCCACAGTTACCCAGAAAGGGTGGATGGTATGCCCTTTGATATTGATATATGTGGAGTGCGGGATCTGGGTTGGGTCCTTTGCGATCTCCTCAGTTGGGGTTAGGACTGCAATTGCTTTGCCGGTGCACAGGTGTGGCATCAGCATAAAGCGTTGCATTTTGAAGGATTGTATTTCACCATAAATGGTGAGACCATCTTTCAGGTGTTGCTCCAAAATGGCACATTTTACTGTAGTAGGCAAAAAGTCAAACGTGAGGAAAATTTGGTTTGATTTTGTCCATCTGGTGCATTTGGTTTTGATGACCCATTGCCCTTCGGGGAGGTCGACCACTATGTGCACCGCTGCAGCCTCATCTGCTACTATTTTGCTTTCAAAACCTAGGTCCAGCCAACTGTGTGACATGGAGTGAGGTGTAATGTACACTGCAGTTGGGAAAAAAGTGTGCACATCCCCACAAAATTTTTCTCATAGAGCTGTTTGTTGGATGTCCAGAAACACATGGACTCCATATTCCATAGACGAGAGTGGTTGGGAGTGTGGCGTGTTGATGTACTGGTTGCATCACACTTGCCAAGCGAGGATTTCTGGGGAAATAGTGACCGCCAGTTTTTTTAATTTTTTTTTCTATTCTGCCAGTTTCTCCGGGGCATTTTCAAACATTTGAGGCCGTGGGCCTACCACCTGCTCCTCTTACCTTACTTGCCCAACTGCTCCCTGACATGGGCGCAGACTAATCTCCTCTGTGAGATTATCAAATTAGAATCAGACTTGAATTGAATAAGTTGCAAAACTGATTACAACGAGAGAGAAAAGTTTTTGCTGATTCATCGATCAAGGGTGGCAGAATAAGTAGTAATCGAGGAAATTGACAAGCTATTAGTGCAAGGGATGCTTAAACCATTGAAGAGTCCATGGGCTTCACCCGTTCTGATTGTAAAAAAAGGACGGCACCAACAGTGTAGTAATTGACTACCTAAAGCTCAACAGCATCACTGAAAAGGACTCATATCCCTTACCACAGATTGATGACACTTTAGATCAGCTAGGAGGAGCTCATTTCTTCTCAGCTATGGACCTGATCTCGGGCTATTAGAAAATTGAGTAGCCACCAGTGGAGCAGGAGAAGTGCACGGTAATCACTTCTAAAGTTCTTTTCAACCAACCCGGATGCCACAAGGGTTGTGTAATGCCCCAGCTACATTTCAACGAGCAATGGATTCTATTCTGGGGGACCTAAAACTGTTGTATGTCATTGTATACCTTGATGACATTAATGTTTTCTCCTGAACCTTCTCTGAACACCTCAACAATTTAGACGCTGTATTCTGCTGGCTCGCTGAGGCCAACATTAAAATTAAACCCTGGAAATGTCACTTCTTTAAGGACCAGCTGGAGTACCTGGGGTTTGTGGTTGATGCCACAGGGCTGAGACCTCAACCAGCCAAAGTGGAAGCTATTTGACAAATGACTCTACCCAACAGTAAGTGGGATATACAGGTCTTTTTGGGAATGTTCAGATATTACTGGCGCTTCATCCCTAACTTCAGCTGTATTGGGGGCCCACTCATTGAGTTAAGAAAGGACACTATGTTTGAATGGGCGAAACGTCAGCAACACGCTTTTAATATAAATTTGAGCGGCGTTAACCAGTGCGCCAGTGTTACGCTATCCCAATTTTGAAAAAGAGTTCATTGTTCAGATGGATGCATCCCTTTCCGCTGTAGGGGCAGTCCTATACCAAAAGGATGAGAAAGGAGAAGAGCACCCCTTAGTATACTGTAGTCACAGTTTGAACAGCCATGAACGCAATTACACCTCAACCAAGAGGGAGTGCTTGGTGGTGATCTACGCCTATAAGCAATTTTAGGTGTATTTGAATGGGGTGAAATTCAAAGTTGTAACAGATAATGCCTCGCTATGCTGGTCACAAAATTTGAAAGAACAAAGGGCGTCTATCCCGATGGGCTCTTAAATTGCAGGCATAAAATTTTAAAATTCTTCACTGACCTAAAGCAAAACACCAGAATGCCTATTGTTTATTGTGATTACCTACAATTACAGTTACCGCAGATCTGAGTGATATCCTGTTTGATAAGATGCTTATTGGCAAGTACGAAAATGAACCACCCCCAGTCATCAAGGTATTGGACGGAATAAGGGCCAATACATTTCAGAAAAATGGGGAATTATATAAGCAGATAGGGGACACTACCATGAATATCCCAAGACCTTCTTCCCGCCCAACTATTATTATGAGTGCATACCGAGCAGTTGGACATGGTGGAGTGTGTAAGACCATGGAATTATTGCGGCCTCAGTATTACTGGGAAAGCATGAACTTCAATATTCTTGATACTATCTCCTCCTGTCACCAATGCCAAGTGGAAAAACTTCTGCCAGAAGACTTCATACCAGTTAGTGAAGCCACACTTTGCCTGGTACACCGTTTTGATTGATGTGGTGGGTCCATTGCCAACAGGGGCAAACTGGTGCAAATACATCCTGGTAGCAATCGACCACTTGACCAGGTGGGTTGAGGCGTGACCAATATGAGATTTGGAGCACTAACGGTGGCCAAGTTTGTTATGGAGTGTATAATTCAGTGACACGGTTGTCCCCCATCCATCCTTACTGATAATGGGATGAATTTCACTTCACACATCCCAACTAAGCTAAATGAGCTGATGGCCATCCGTGGTGTTCTAACAACTCCATATCACCCCAAGTCCAACGGAATGGTTGAAGAGCTAATGGGACCCTGGTGAACATACTCTGGAAGTTGGTCATGAACATTCCTCTGATTGGAGCACCCTCTTTTCTACCGCAGTATTTTCCTACAACATTAGCTACCATTTGGCCATGAGGAAAAGCCCATTCCAATTGCTTTATGGACAGCTCCCTACTATGCCCTCTCTCCAATATGCCTGTGTAGAGGACACTGGCGGACTGGATCTGCAATGCTATTTTACCATTCTAAAAAAATATGCTGATCAAATTACAAACTGAAGCATACTCGTTCAGCTTAGTCAAGAGAATAAAAAGCCAGGCTGCTGATCAGGTATGGCGGAGTGCCTAGCACAGTTCAAGGATGGAGACATAATCTTATTCCATGATCAACATGGGTTTGGCTGAAAACACAAGCTGGCCAATATCTGGATCAGACCATTCAAAGTCATTGAGAAGACAGGCATAGATGCATATACTATCAAGGACCCCACTAGCAGTTAGATCATCAACCGAGTGCATGCAAAGTTCCTCTGGGCATATAAGCGATAGGAGCCTGATCATCCAGTTAAGGAGGGGGTGATGTTGCGATTCCAATATGACTGGATGATAAGCCCTAGGTTGTGAGTGCGGGACAAATGGATCCACCGAGATTGATATGAGTAATGGTAATTTGAGCGCTTCAAAATTAGGCAATATTGGATTGTTGGTAAATCGCCTCAAATTGGGCGTCATGAGATTAATGAATGAAGAATTGATGTAACCAATGAGATATGGCGAATTAAGTTACTAAGCTGTGTAAGTAGTATCATCCAAAATTGATACAATATAGCAGGATGAGATGATCAAGGGAGGTTAAGCTTTTATAGTTTGAAGTTAGCAGAACAGCAGAAATCAGCTGCGATAAAATATTAATAAAGAAGAGTTGTGGGAGCAAGTACTAAATATTTATTTTATAAGTCTATTATTTTATTTTCAGGACAACGATCCTCACATCGTTGATCCTAGCTGCTCAGTGGGCCAAACCCTGTGCCAAAACCTGTCAGTGTATCCCTCACATACTGCCGATTTCACAACAGTCTTCTTCCAAATTGATCAATCCCAGAATTGTTACTTATGTTTTCTGCACTTTATACAGAAAATTACAAACAAAAAATTAACCTTAAGATTCTGTAGGTAAGGTTTTATTTAAAATAAAAATGAAGTATATCTACTTCAGGGGAAAATCAAGATATAAAATAAAAGAAATATTGAGAAATGATAAGAAATTTGGGGTTTCAATATAAGGTTTTTAAGATTCTCTTGTCAGACGTCTTCTGACAACTGCTTTTGTATATGCATCCATTTGAGCTAATTCTTGTACTCACGAGCTTTTTCTTGCACTTTTTACCCCAGAACCTGGAAGTTCAGGGGCCTTTGTGCTAGTCCCCGCTTCTGGGTGTTGGCATAACATGCTCTCTTTTTTATTGGTTGATTACAAAATCTGGTAATTCTGGTTTTTACCATCTAGTACTAAAAAGTAATTCTGGTTTTTAATTCAGGTTTGAGCGTTGGCACTCTTAGAATGGTCCTTTCATCATAGCTTAGAGTGAATTTAACAATTGGATTGTTGCCCAATTTTTGGTAAAAGTTCACCTTTAAAACTTTGATGCTTGCGATGGTATAATTAAGTTCAATCATCCTTTTGTCACCAATAAAATGAAAATTATTTTGTAATTCTAAAGGTATATAAGGGGTCAATTTATAGGAACTTTTGGCAAGTGACGTTTTCTTCATCAAGAAACTCTTCTGACTCATAAAAGAGAAAAATTTTAGTGTGACGTCAACACATTTATCCTGAAAATTCCTTAGCTTGCCCATGTCTATAAAAAACCTTGATTGCTCCCAACCACGGTGGGCTGGTCGCCAGTACCTCCACCAGTTTTTGGGCTAAATTTACTCATTCCAATGGTCAAGGAAAGACTTGGTACACCAGCCGCGGCCTCATACATGAAGCTTCTCCTTCCATGATGAGACCTGAGTATTGATCTGAGGTTTTAGTCATGCACTCTGTTAAACACAAAATTTGTATCATCATATCAGATGGAAAATTCTGATCCTCTCTTAGTTAAGATGGTCAGCACCAGTACAAATGGCCTGAAGTTTCTTTGGATGTGTTCCCCAAAGGTGGTAAAACAAAACCTTGTCTCCAATGATAAACTTAAGTAGCTTGGTTCTCCTCTGGATCTCCCATTGACTTGGAGGGAGGCTCAATTCAATGTTGCTTGAAGCCTCTAACTATGTCATTATCAGCCCTTCATCTAACTCCTGTTGGTAGCTCCTCAGGTGGTAGACTCTTTATTACTTATAGTATGATGGTGTAAAAATTTATGGGTTTGGTTATTATTGGCAAAAATCCTATTAACTTATTGCTTGCACAGGCTTGGTTCTTGTGCAATTTGTCCACGTTGTATTGTAGTTGATATAGTCAGTTGATAATAGTATGACAACTATTATCCGTAGTTGAATGTAATTATTAGATATTGGCCCAACGCTCAGCCAGTATTTCCGCACAAAATACTTGTGATGTCTCAAAATAGGGATTCGTTCCTTCATGCCATCTAACCTGATCTTCTCTGAGATTTCCTGGTGACATTTTCTCCAGTTGGTACACAGTCATCAGCAATCCCAAATTTGTTTCTGCTTCTTCTTTGGATCCCCGCTCAGATCCTTACTCTTTTCCTTAAAGAGTCTCCCAATTATCGCACACAGCAATAAAATTTCTGATAAAGAATAGAGAAAATGGATGCTGGAGTTTGCTAAACTGGTATATCTACTATATAATGTATATGCTGTAAAAATGTGAGCTGTTCTATCATAAGTAGATTCTAGGGAATTTATAGTGGGGATTTGGCCATCTAACCCTTGGTTGACACCTCTTAAATGAAACGACAGCTGTTGCTGTTGAATCACCCATCCTCATCTTAGCAGCGATGATTTTCCCCATCCTGGCTAGGATTCCGTTGTTGGACATCCTCAAGACCTAAAACATAAAGAGTTGGAAAACGTGTCCCTAACGTTTTCCTCTCAATCTGAGCGAATAACCATATTTGGCAAGTGACCTGCTTAGGTAATGGGACTTGTTACCCATTAAGGCAGGTCACAAACCAACTGATCAATTCACTAGTTGTAGGTGGCATAACTCGCCTTGCAACTTACTATTTACATTCCCAATTAGTCGGTGTTAAAACCCAACCAATCCTAATCAGTACACCTGATAGTTAATCACTATCAGATGCCCCTATTTCTTTGGCAACTCTGCCTGACAAGATCTTAAGCATTTGTCTGGATTAATCCCCGATGGATTTGACCAGGAGAATATCCTAAAATCCCCCAAACATAGTTACTCCAAAATCAGAGGTCGACCAATTTCCAATTCACCTCATATTAGGGAATTATCCCTAGCGATTCATGGTAATATAGCCGGTTGGGAATATGGGCAAAAATACCAACACATCCCCCTCTTGCCTAGATTTCAAGTGAAAAAAGGACCAGGGTAGGAGAACACCACTTTGGACACTCAGTCAAATACTTAATTTGCTCAAGTGGAGTACAATCATCAAGACTCAACGCTGCTTGGGATGACCTTTGGCATTCAGCTCTCTTCCTCTTCCTCCTCACTACCGCCTACTCAGAGCACAGTCCCCACGATTCACTGTTGTGCCTGGCTGATTGATTTACTTGTGACAATACTAGTCCTGGGATCCAGTTTCCCCCATCAGGGCATATGACCCACTGTCATATTCAGGATTATTGGTCTGGCGTCCTTGATTTTCTGATTTTCTCCTTGTCCTAGACAGGAGACTCTAATGTCTATGTTCATTTTTTAGACCAATTAAGAATGTTTATTTATGTTCGCCATTGTTATTTTTCACTCATAACCTCTTGGCTCATATCATTCTTAGTTCTTCTCTGGAGAGCTTATCCCATTAATTTTGAGATTATTTTCTCTGAAATTGGAGCTTAATTGTTTGTGGAGTGCATAATGTCGACTTCCATATAAGTCTGACATCCCCCTCTCATCCAGCTCATATGTCAAATACCAAGTCATGGTACCAACAGCTACTCAACAGTTTGTCTGATCAAGATCTCTGGTTCTTCTAACAGATGAGTTGGGATGCATAAAAGAATTTCTTCTATGGTCCTTCCAGGACTCATACGTCTAGTCTGGCACCAGTGGCTAGTCCTTCCATGGAATTACTGGAAATGGTAACCAACCCTATGGAAACCAGGCTAGAGATCACTTTGAATGACTTGCGGCTGATTCTCCCTCTGTCATTGACTACAGAGTTTGATTTCAAAACTCTCCTGGATTTGGCTCCTTTCACAGATGCTCCAAACATCATCATGGATGCTCCTGAAATAATGCCCTTCACTCTTAATTGGTCCTTTCTTGCCAAGGCAGACTTGCTTCCTGAGTTCCTTTTCTGACTCGGACAATATTACAAACCAGCTGTCTTGGCCACCAAGTTCACCATTGGCAGCAGCATTCATTTATAACTCCCCTATGTAGAATTGAGGGCCCAAGTCACCGAGCCTTTATCCCTCCAATCTCACATCAATTTTGATGGGTTTTTCATTCCTACTGCTATCCATCCTCCCTCCCCCAAGAGGCGACATAGGTGGAATCATCCCTCATATTGAGGATAATCAATAAAAAATAAAAAATATAAAATATATTGGTTTTTTAATGCGGTTTTTTATAATCTTTTTTCCAATATCTTTATCATTCTTTTATTTTTTTCTTCTTTTTCCCATAGGACTTTACCTTGTTTCAGTTCAACGGTCCATCTTTTACATTTTTCCCCCAAACTGAATCCTAGGTATTCTTAGACCTACCAGTTTTCTATGGTTCAGAGGTCCTTTTTTGGACTTAACCATCTATATTGGTTCAGAGGCCCTTTTTTTGACTTGACCTAATCATCAGGACATAACCAACTTAATGGTTCATTGGTCCTTTGGTAACTATTTTTTTGTTTTTTTATCAATCCATCGTTTCAAATACTTAGCATGGACTCAATTTACCACCCTTCCATCCAAGAGGTTCTGATGGAGTGGGCATCTGTCGCCATCTGGGCAATAATCTCAAATGGACCCAACCACAATGCATCCAGCTTGTTTCTTCTCCCAAAACCATGCATATCACAATAGGCAATTCTTTCGCCTATTTGATATTCTGATAAGGCCAGTCAGTTCTTATCGTCCATCAATTTTTCTTGTATCCTTTTCTTTAAAGTCATATTGAATGCTTGTGATTGCATCTCAATTAGGAAATTCATCAATCACTTCAAGTAGTTCAGCACTCATCACCAATGTTGGTTTCACCGCCAAATATAAAAATCAGCGGCAACACAGCCTTCCTCCCATATAGCAATTCAAATGGCATTATTCCCATCACCATATGATGACTGATATATAGGCAAACGTCACCAAACTCAAGTACGTTCTTCACACAGAAGTTCTTCCTGCGACCAGCTTCCTCTGCATCGTGGCCAGCGTTCCATTCACTCATTCTACCAGTCCATTCGTCTCCAGCCAGTAGGGTACAGACATGACTTCTCTGATCCCCATTATCACATTCAACCGTGAGATCACATGAGACATGAAGTTTATCCCATTGTTGTTAAGCAGGACCTGCGGGCATCCATGTTGATATACTACTTGATCCAGGATGAATTCTACAGTGCTGTTAGCGTCTACTTTTTCCAGGGCATTCATCTCAACCCATCTCATCAGATGGTTGATAGCAACTATTATGTACTTGACTCCCCCTGTGCTCACTGTCAGCGGTCCTGTCACATCAATGGACACTGTATGCCAGGCAAATCCAGGGCGGACCAGTCAGTATTTAGTTGTATTACTATGTGGCTTGAGCAGCAGGCACTCCATGCAACAAGCTAGATAGGCAGCGATTTTGTAGTTGATTGACTCCCAGTAGTAGTACTGGAAAAATGGTCAGTTGTTTTTCTCAGGCCTCGACGCCTGACAACCTTATGAGTGGCTTGAGCAATAGCTGCTCTTTCCAATGTTTTTGATAATATATAAGTGCTTCTCATTAATCATCTCAAACACTTTTCAATCCATAATCTCAGTGTTTTCCATCGCTTTTCAAAGCACACCTTTGATTTCTTGGGGCTTGTTCCCAATTTTTCCATTGACCATTCTCTGGAATAACTCATCCGCCTGCTGGTATACCATCTGGACCATTGGTAATCACGATAAGCCATCCACATTCTGGTGAGAAGCCCCTGCTCTGTGGACAATCTTGTAATTGTAAACCTGTAGCTTAAGTGCCCAACAGGCCAGTTGTCATTCTGGTTCTCTCAATTATGGAGCTAAAGAAATGAGGAGTGGTCCATCACCACTTTGAAATGCATTCCATGGATGTACACCCAAAACTGCTTACAGGTGTAAATGACCGCAAGGCATTCCCGCTCAGTTACAGTGTTGTTCCTCTCAGTGGCTGAGAGTTTCTGGCTCACATACGCCACCAGATGTTCGTCCCCAAGTTCATCTACTTGACTTAATACAGCGCCAATTGCCATTAACAAAGCATCGTTTGTACAATAAATTCTCAATTGAAATTCGGATATTTAAATTATAAGAATCTATTAGGTACTGGCGTAATTCATCAAAGGATTTCTGAGATTCTTCTTTCCACAAGAATCCTTTCTTCAGATCATTAAATAGATGGAATAAGGGCTTGGCAAGTTGGGAAAAGTCCCAAATAAATCTTCTGTAGTATCTAACCATTCCAAGGAACACTTGAATATATTGGACAAACTTTGGCACAGCCATCTGTTTTATGGCTTCAAACTTATGGGCTTGTGGCTGCAATCCACTAGAGTTGATCATAAATCTCATATATTCCAACTCTTTCTTGATAAAGTGAAAATTCCTTGGCTTAATCTTTAGGTTGGACGCGGACAGTCTCTTGAATACTCATTCCAAGTGGTGTAAATGGTCAGTAAATATCCTACTGAACAAATTGATATCATCCAAGTATACTAGGATGCATGACAACTTCAAGTAACTCTTTATAGCGTCCATGGCCCTCTGGAACGTTGCAGGCTCATTGCATAGACCCTGGGGCATCCTCGTCGGTTGGTATAGCCCCTGCACAGTAATAATCACGCATTTTTCTTAGTCTTATCTTGGCAAATCGATTTGCCAATATCCCAATATCAGATACATCATGGAGAAATACTTTACTTCTCCCAATCGATTTAGCACATCGTTGATTCTTGGTAGGGGATACAAATACTTCTTCATAATCTTATTCAGCTTCTGGTAATTGATCACTACCCAATTAGAGTCATCCTTTTTCTTTACAATAAGAATTGGACTCACCCAAGGGCTTGATGACAGAACTAGAAGACCATACTTCACTAGTTTGCTGATTTCTTCTTCCACTACCGCTTTGGTGGCTTTTAATCGTCAGATTGGTCTCATCCTGATTGGCAAATTTTCCCCAGTATCGACCTTGTGGATCAAATTTCTCAAATATCCCAATTTGTGGTCATCCTGGGCAAATACTTCCCAATACTTTTCAAACAATTTGAGCACCAACCTCTTGCTGTCCTTCCGTCAGATCAGCAAGTTGCTCTCTATAAACCAATAAGTTGATACTCTCAGTTACCCAAGCTGGTAATCCCATCTCATTGAGGGTCCCAAAATTGTGGAATTTCCTCAGTTCGGCCATTGGGATTAGATTAACAAATTTGATAATCTGATTATTCCTGATCTTCATCAGTTTTTCACTTAAATTCGCCAAGAGAACTCAAATTTCTTCATGGCCCAGCATTATTATTCCAGGAGCCACCCAAGGCTCTACTCTGGACTTCTTCCAGGGGCTTCTGACCTCCTCATACAGCAGCTCAGGTATCTCCAATATCAATCCTGTGTCAACTATCATCTGGGATCCTGGCAGTATGGTTTTCTTATTCTTGATCCTCATTGGAATTTCCCAGTTTTCTATGATTTCCGTCGGCATTTCTCGTCACTTATGACCAACTAATTGGTACCAAATCAGGACAATGCTGTCATTATATATCAAGTTGATGAAGTTTTTTCTCCTAATCGGTGGAGCTTCTCCATCCTTCTGATAGACCAATGGTAACGTCTGACCCAAGATGGTCAACGTATTATCCTCAAAGTTACATATAATTCCATACTTAAACAGAGATTTCTATCCCAATCAGAAAGTCATAGTTTTGGTTGGCCAAAACTATTGCTGGAGCATATAACACCAAGGATCTGAATCACAGTGGCAAAGTGCTATATGCTCCACATGAGATGGTGGTATTCGGCCCAGCTGTCCCATACTCCTTCTTGTGTTCCAAGTCAGGAGAGATCTTCATCCTTTTTACCAGCTTGGTCGAGACAATGATGATGGGCGCTCCACTGTCAACTATCGCCCTCATCTGTACTTGATTCACTTGTATATCTATATACATACACTTTGAGTATTGTAAGATAGTGTTTACTGAGTGTATAGCAGCATTATTAGCCAAATTGAGAGTGTGGATGATTTGTGCTGATCAATCAGGAAATGATTCCTTTATCATGTTGAGGGGGATCAACAGGTTTGCCTCATCTAATCAGAATTTGGAAAATTCTTCAGGATTATCCGCAGCTCAAATTTGTCCACTAGTTGTCAGGCGTATGACCGGGCAACTTCCTTGAACATCTTGAGGTTTTTTCCCTTCGCCCCAGATCTTGTCACTGCAATTATGTCCAAATTGACCACTTGATACATTTGATCCTGTACTCTTCATCCACAAACAGATCACTGATGTCAATTTCCTCATCTATGATATTGGGAGGAACAGGCTTCTCCGCAGCTCATGACTATTCCTCATCTAGGCCATGGGCCCTTTTCCCAACTCCTTTGCAGCAGCAGACTCTTTCACTTGGACCACATTGATTTGATCCTTTGGCTTCTTGCAATCTACAGCGAAATGTCCCTTCCCTCCGCATTGGTAACAGACCTTCTCTTTCTTATTAATATGTCTGAACTCTTCAGGCTTATTCCCCAGAACGGTTCAGTTGTTTGTCTCTTTAGCACCTTCATTCCCCTTTGTGGGATTCGAATTGCATATTGGGTTGGATTTGAAATTTCTGTTTGGGGCATCAAAAGTTGCTCCCAAGATTTTCAAATTATCTACCATTTGAGAGGTAGTAATTTCCATCACGAACATGGAAGACATCACTTGATGAAAATTGCAATAGGTCCAAAGGGCCACTTGTATTGCAATTCTGGCATTGAAGTCATCCAGTACCTTTGCTCCAACCAGGATTTGTGACTCCTGGTAGAACTGATCCGCGAGCTTTCTACAGATTCATCTTTATGGAACTGAATGCCCATAAACTCCTGTTTGCATTTGACATACGCTCCAGGCTCCTAAATTCC
The DNA here is from genome assembly GCA_022478985.1 of Massospora cicadina. NCBI lineage: Eukaryota > Fungi > Entomophthoromycota > Entomophthoromycetes > Entomophthorales > Entomophthoraceae > Massospora > Massospora cicadina. The sequence goes on from JAKSZP010007884.1 coordinate 293,667, forward strand.
TTCATTATGGCCGCTTTGGCCTCCGCGTATGACCAGCTGTCCCCCTCAAAGTGGGGCAAAACTAAATTTTTGACAGTTGGTGTCTAGGTAATTCATGACTGTCAATGCCTTTTGACAATCACTGTAGCCATACATAGTCATATTGAACATTCAGAAAAATGCTGGGGTGTTATCCCTATGGAAAGACAGCAATTTTGATGTTGCCGTTGAATTCCTCTGAGGTATCTCTAGCTGATTCTCTAGGTTTGGCCACTTGGCTCACTTGGGGAGTGACTTTAGGCGGCATTGACAAATTTGCAGCAAAAGTGGGCGGCATGTTTATTGTGGTATTCAACTTCTAAATTATCATACGAGAACTTCTTTCTTCAGCATCAGTTGCCACATATGGCTCACAATTGCATTAGTGAGTTTTTAGCTCCTTGACCTGTTTGATCAGTCACTCAATGTCAGCACTGAAATTACTCAAACAAATGAAATCTGCTTCATGCTCCGTTTACAGATACAAGACCTCTTAATTTGAGTCCCCTTCTTTATTATTTAATGGAGAAACTTTTTAAAGTAATTCATTCCTGAAACTCATGACATTATTGATCCCTTCCTTCATTTTGGCAACTCTTTCTTCCAAGGCTGGTAATTCCCGATGATTCGCTGAGTTTAAGCATTCTTATTAATGGTAGCTAACTCTGTTCATAGTTTTCTTAACTCATCTTTATATGATATCCTACTAAGTTCTTCTACTCAACTACATCCCTGTATTGAGCACCACTTTGTAAAAATTTATGGGTTTGGTTATTATCAGCATATAAACCCTACAAGCTTATTACTTGCACAGGTTCAGTTATTGCGCAATTTGTCCACGTTGTATTGCTGTTGATATAATTGGTTGATAATAGTATGCCGACTATTATCCAAAGTTGAATGGATTTATTAGATCTCAGCACAACGCTTAGCCAGTATTTCCGCACAAAATACTTGAGAAGTCTTGAAATATGGATATATTCCCTCATACCATCTACTCAATGTTCTCTGAGATTCCATGGTGACATTTTCTCCAGTTGATACATAATCATTAGCAATCCCCAATTTGTTTCCGCTTCTTCTTTGGATCCCAGCTCAGATCCTTACTCTTTTTCTTAAAGAGTCTCAAAATATTACACATAGTAATAATATCCCTGAGAAAGAATAGAACAAAGGGATTCTGGAGTTTACTAAACTGGTACATCTACTATATACTGTATATGCTGTAAACCTGTAAACTGTTTTTATTATAAGTGAATTCTAGGGAATTTATAGTGGGATTTGACCATCTAACCCTTGGTTGACACCTCTTAAATGAAACGGCAGCCAATGCCATTGAATCACCCTTCCTTGTCTCAGCAGCGATGGTCTCCCCTATCTTGACTAGGATTCCGTTGTTGGACATCCTTGAGACCTAAAACGGAAAGAGTTGGAAAACGTGTCCCTAACGTTTTCCTCTCAATCCACGCGAATAACCATATTTGGCAAGTGACCTGCTTAGGTAATGGGACTTGTTACCCATTAAGGCAGGTCACAAACCAACTGATCAATTCACTGGTTGCAGGTGGCATAACTCGCCTTGCAACTTACTACTTACATTCCCAATTAGTCGGTGATAAAACCCAACCAATCCTAATCAGTACACCTGATTGTTGATCACTATCAGATGCCCCTATTTCTTTGGCAACTCTGCCCAACGAGATCTTAAGCATTTGTCTGGATTAATCCCAGATGGATTTGACCAGGAGAATATCCTAAAATCCCCCAAACATAATTACTTAAAAATCAGGGTCACCAATTTCCAATTCACCTCACACTAGGGAATTATCCCCTAGAGATTCCTGATAATATAGCCGGCTGGGAATATGGGCAAAAACCCAACATTTGGATTTCAGGAGGGTATGCAGCGGGGCCTCTTGCCCATACAGGGCTTTGAAGAAGGACATTCCTTTCACTTGATGATGGCTTGACTGGTAAGCCACCTTCGCTGATGGAAACAGTTGTTTCACTTTGAATTGTAATTAAGAGTCATCTTCTGTAAGATTTCCTTAAATGTCCCATTCAATCTCATGACACTTCTGCTGGAGAAAATTTGTAGGAAGTAGTGAACTGATGCTTCACCACTACCAAATTTTTCAATTTCTTCACCATGTCCAAGCTAAACTTCTTTCCATTTTCTGACAATAAACTTGAGGGCGTCTGTTTCTTGTGATCACACGATTGCACAAGAAATGGGCAGTGGAATTCGTGGTATACATCTTGACCAAAGACGCTTTGACCCACTTAGTGAAGTGGTTGATTATTACTAGGAAAAATTGGATCCATTGGATGCAGTTGGAAACTGTGCTACCATGTCAACAGAAACACTACTGAATGGTGCAGTGGAGGGAACCATTGTAAACTTGAATCGCTTCTCCAGCGGTTGAAAACAATCACAAGGTACACACAACTCCAAGGCATGGTGTACTTTATCAGAGATACATTCCCAGTAAAACCTCTCCTTGAGGTATCTAACATTTTTGGGATTCTTCCATGGCCCATGTGCATGTGAAACTCCATCACTATCTCCATGAAATACTGGGCCAGATGTTAGGGTACCACTTATTTAAATCTTCTTATGGAGATTATCATTGACACGCCAGGTGTCTTTAGAAAATTTGTGCAGGACGCTCTTGAGTTCCTATGTCTCTTCCTGCCAGGACTCTTCAGGTAGTGAAAATAAGCTGAACAGCTGATTGCTCTCTGGCTCTTTCAGGTGGTATACTGGTAATATTGACAAACCATCCGTGGTGAGTGTTAATCTCTTTCGGGATGTATGATATCAAAATCATACACTTGGAGGATCCATCCCAACAGGCAAGGCGTCCATTTGAGTCCATCATGTTTCTTAACCAGCAAAGCAACGCTTAATCTGCGACTACTATAGTATGTACTTCATATAGATAAGGCCTAAAGTGCTTGACAGCTCTTATTACTTCCAGGCCTTTGCGTTCAGTAATCGTTTACTTTTTTTAGCTTTGCCAAATAATTTGGAGCAACATATTAGCAGGTGATCCACCATGTCCTCATCCAGTTGTGCAATATTGCACCAAGTCCCACATGACTGCTTTGGAATACAAGTAGAAGGTCTTATTGAAGTCCAGATAGGCAATTTTGGTGCTTCTACCAATCACGCTATCACAACTCCTCCAGATGCGCCCACAGGTGCTAACGCTGGGGAACTCAACATACTGGCTGACTGCAGGAGGCTTAATGCATCACAGTCAGTTGAGAGGACAGGAGCTTCATAAGACGCGGCAATGGACGAGACTTTGTTCATTAGAATGAAGTATAATCAAATAATAAATAGGATATATTATATGCTGCTAAAAACTTTATCTAGATAAGTCAGTACTATTTATAGTACTATTAAAAAGTAAAAGGGAATAATGATTCATTGATGATGGCGAAGAGTGATTTATTGTTTAGCTTGATTCCCAAGTAGTTTGTCCATCATTGCGTCCCACCTGGAAGGTCAGCTGAGCTTCTTGATCTTCTGGTAGTTGTTTCGTAGCATAAGTTAAATTAGTATCAACCTTAAGTAGGAGCTCTTTCCAATAGTCCAGGTTTAGAGGCCCAACTTTCTAGCTTCCAGAATAATTAGCTGATAAAGATATTGGGAGCTTTGGACAGCAGATAATGGAGATGTGTTAAAATGGCCTTGGAATTAGGCAACTTATTTAACAATAATATTAAAATGCTTATTAGAAGAATTTATTTTAAATCAGGTAATACAAAATTCTAATTACAACCTGATGATTGGAATCGAGCCTTAATTTGACATATTGAGATTTATAATAGTTTGAAGGCCAAGTCCTGCGTAGCAGTATATGTCGAACTTTTCCCCAGAAAAAGGCTTACACCTTGCATAGGAAGAATCCCAAGACATGCCTTCAACTCTGAGGATGCCTGATCCTGCTCCAGGATCGATTTGAACTTTGTCTCTTTAGTCATCAGGTAGGTAAGGGGCGCATGAAGTCAAAGAGATAAGGGATAAATTTTCTGTAGTACCCCACCATTCTTAGAATAATTACACTTCCCTCATACTCTTTGGTGGCTCCATTGCCATTAATGCATTCACTTTCCTGTCCTGAGGCTTAATTCCAGCTGGCTTATCTCGTGCCCCAGGAACTCCAGTTGTCCTTCAAGAAAATACAATTGCTTCTCATCAGTTTCAGGTTGGATGCATTTAGCTGCATAAAATCCTCATGTAGATGTTGCAAGTGTTTTTGAAACTTGTGACTAAACACAGTGATGCCGTTGAGGTATATTAACACACTCAATATCTTAAATTAACCAAAGATGGTATCCATCACTCTTTAAAAGGTTGCAGGGGCGTTACAGAGCCTCTACGGCATCCTCATGGGTTCAAACAACCCTTAGCTGCTGATTAAAGAGCTTTTCTCATGGTCCTCAGGAGAGAGCTCCGTTTTACATTAGCTGATGGCTAGGACAATTGCCAAAAAGTTTTTAGAGCCACCCAAGCAATATAAAGCATCAACAATGCATGGAAGCGGGTACAAGTCCTCCTTTTTTTATCTCGTTTAGGTGATGGTAATCCATGGCTACCCTATGGGCCCCATTCTTCTTGTGTGACAGCAACAAAGGACATCCTCGTGGGCTCTTTGACAGACATATCAGCCCAGTTTTGGCATACTGGTTAAGCTCTTGTGCAATGAATGTTTAACGGTTTTCAAACAGCGGTAAGGTTTGGACTTGAAGGGGGTAGCAGATCCAGTGTCCATCTTACAAAACTTTCCTTTTCACTGGCCGTAGTTGTTGGGGCAAGTGCTGAAGATGTCATTAAGTATTTCTATAAGTTCGCCCAACTCTTTTTGCAGCTTAGGGGTCACCTCACTAAACCCAAGCTTGTAAAAACTTCCTACTGCACGTAAGGATTCAATATCTTGGCAACAGGTCAGGCGTCAAGTGCTACAACTTGTCCCTTTTCAACTCAGATTGGGTGGGTAGTGATTTTCCCAAAAAACAAGGTTTAGCTCTCCAGAGCAGGTGGAATCATAGAATCATGCTAGTTCGCTGGGCTCTTGCTCTCATATTCATACTCAACCGTACACTTTCATAATGGTGTCAGGAGATATCTTAACACTGATCAAAAAGTTCATTATTTTAGTCACTGGCCAAATCTCTATGGTTTTACTGGAGCTCAGATAAAGCCCATCCTCTGCGCTCATAGTAGATTTTAGTTGCTTTACACCTTTCTTCAGCAAGGTGTAGGTAATTATATATCAATTGGTCCGGTTTAATTAAACATGTATGCAATTTTCGTGGTTTAACGTCCTTGTCCTTGAACAACAGGGTAAGTTGATAGCACAGAATGCTAATCATGCTTCTGGTCAAGTCGATTTTCGCCCCAAACTTCAGTAGAAAATGTGTCCCAATTGGGAAATTATAACAGTCGTTGTCCATAACTACTATGGGTGCCATCAGGACCATTAACATAAATTGTAAAGGCAAAGCAGAATAAGCTTCTAAGTCATGAGTGGTGTCAGATCCTTTGGTACATTACTTCAAGGTATATGACATCAGGCATGAACTTGAGTTTCTTCTTAAGTTTGGAGGAAATCATGTTAACTGGACCCCCAGTGTCCAGTACTGCTAGTACGCGCACCTTCTGGATAATGACTTCCACCTTCATTGCGCTCTAACAAAGGGATTACCAGTGGTCAGGACGTCAATGGCAGATTTTTTCAAATTGTTTCTAGCAACAGCGCTTGTATCAGCTTTGTAGTGCTCTTGCCATCTGGTACCACATTCTTAAAGATAAGCGCCCAACTGCTCTCCTTCTTTAAATGATTTGATCACTCAGATGTAAAGAGAGTGTCTATAACTCTCCAGTTCCCAGCAAGGTGGTGCACAGTGCACAGCCACAAAGCCCAGGAAACTCGTCGTCAGGATTATTGTAAAAAGAGCACTGTAAAAGGCGCCAGAGCCAAAGTAATCCTGTGCAATGAAGTATAACGTGGTGTAGAGTAGTTGGAAACAGATAAACAGGAACACTCAGGTGGGCCTTACAGGGGAGCCCATAACCAAGCTGAGATCAGTGCTGGAGGGTTTGAGTGCCTCAGTTTGGAGGGAACCAAGGGGGCCCAAAGGTGCACTTGATCTTGTAGATACTTTAAAAAAGATAGGACGGCCACCGGTGTTAAAGACCTCTTAAAGAGGTCCATGAACAGGTTCACAATAGTAACCATAAGTTAAAAAAACTGTAAACGAGTGGGGAAATTATTTCAAAAAAGACAACAAACATGTAAGGTTGGTCTTAAAGAATCATACTTAAACGATTTCTGGAAATCATTGATTAGTGGAATTGGCGCTAAGCCCAGGTGCTTCAATAAGCGCACTCTTCCATTGGACAGGGTACTATATTTAGAGATTGACTGAACTTGGGTTATCAAATTGAAGACAAGGCTGACCCAAGCCTATAAATTCTAAAATTGAACAGGTTTTAAAACCACTTTTCCTATCAGCCAAATTGAACTGTTATCATTTAAAAGGTAGATCATTCGTTTTAATGCTACTTCTGAAATACATGACTGAGAATCTTGCACTTCCCCTGAACTAACCTGGACATATCCGGCCTGCACACAGTTTTGGTCCAAGGTGTGCATTAAGTCATAGAGGTCCTGTAACTTGACCTTATTTGACTCTTGACGCCAGCTTTTTCATGGAAGTTGTTTCCCTCAATAAGATCATGTAAATATGACATCAGGTATGTTTGTTTGGGCCAAATAAGTAGTTTTGAAGCAGACCCATAAGTACCATAAACTCTCAAACTAGCCAATACACTCAACGCGCTAGGTGCCCCTTACACGTGGTAACCCGCACTAGCTAAGTCTTCAAACCCATAATCGTCCTTACCCTCAGTTTGGATCCACCCAGTTTATGGTGTTTGGTGTATCCTCTTTAGGGGTTGTCTCCTTTATTTTGGCGTAATTTACATACAGAGTAGTTAAAAGTGCCTAGGTTGGTGGCACTTGTGGCACTTAAAATTCTTGACGTAACAAGCATTCAGGCGGTTTGTTACTCTTCACCTTTGGCTTGTCAACCTTATCATTGGTGACATAAACGGCCTTATTGACTCTTTGAGGGGGTCGTGTTGGTGCCATATTTTTAAATTTAGATTTTATGTTTCTTTTACGTCAAGTAGCGCCTCCTTAAGAGCTTTTTGGGACTTCTACTATTGACCGCCATTGTCATATGCATCTTCAGATTAGGTTGCATCTTAAATATACTCAGTAAAACGGTTTTAACGGTGGGAAGATCCATTTTTCCATTGGCCCATAAATGCTGAGCCTTGAGATGTTAACAAGAAGCATAATTCACAACTGATTCACTTTTCCCCATCTTTAACAGGAACTCTTGTTTCATAGTATAAATATACTGTTCACTACCAAGCTTGGAGAATAAGAGGTTCTTAACAATGGTCCAAGATAATTTATGTCATAAGCTTGTGCTCAGAATCTCTTGAGCCTCGCGGCTCATGCATCCTTGTACATGGAAAGCCTTCTGGTGATTGCTAGCGCCATCCATTGTTTTTTATACATTTGGAGGAATTCCAAGATTGTCCTGTTGATTCTAAGTGTATAGGCTTATTTCTGCCGAGTCGGTTTGCACAGGGTTCTAGCCACTGAGCAACCAAATCGGCCAATATGAAGATTGTAAACCTGTTAATAAAACTTGAATAAAATATATATGGAGCTATCACCTCTTATTTTGACCTTTATTATATTTATTAATTTTCAGACTTATCTGCAACCACTTAATCACCCAAAAAAACCTCTCCCTCAATCCTTCATGTGACTCATTATATCTCAGTCTCCCAAGCTAGATGCATCCTCAGTCTGGTAGTCTTCTATTCATCTTCCCTTTTCTAGAAGCTCTCATTCATATCAAATCTTGGCATAATTCTCCTCAATTCACCAATTGGTTGACATTTCAATCGACTGATTATTTGTATGCCTCTTTTCATTAATATTGAGACTCGTCTTGATTCCCCCTTTAATCCGTCGGTATGGTTAGCATATCATCCAGTCATATCAACTTCCTGACATTACACCCCACTTTGACTGGATGATATGATTTTACTGTTTGGATGCTTGGAGGAACTTCACATGAATTCGGTTGATGATCTGACCCCCCACAGGTTCCTTTATAATGTAGACATCCATGCCGATCTTCTTGATTACCTCAAACGGGCTGACCCAGATGATGGAGAGCTTGTTTTTCCTCCCAAAATTGTGCTGATTGTGGAAAAAAACATGGTCCCCTACAGCAAACAGCGGAAGTCCACTTCATCTCTTCTGATTGGGTGCCTGATTGCAAATCTTATTAGCCAAACTGGTAGAGTAGGCTTCTGTTTGCAGCTTGATTAGTGTATCTGTAAGAGTCTTTAAATATCGCTGAGGTCCATCCCACCAGTATGCTCTACACATGAGTAAAGCAAGGCAGGCAGAGCTGAATGTCGACCATACAGCAGTTAAAACGGGCTCTTACAAGTGGATGAATGATAGCTGATATTATACACAAACACAGCTGTTTGTAGAAGGGCACTCTATTCCAAGGTTTGATCCTTTACCAATTTATGGAGTATGTTCACTAGGGTTCCGTAAACCCGCTCCACCATTCCATTTGATTCTGGATGATTTGGGTTTATTTAAAGCCCCACGGATTGCCATCAACTCGTTCAACTTTGGTAGAATGTGAAAAGTGAGATTGGTTCCATTATCCGTTAGGGTAAATTGCGGGCAGCCATGTCATTGTATAACACACTCCATAAGAAACTTGGCAGCGGTGACCGCGCCCAAGTTGTTAATGGCCCTAGCCTCCACCCATCGAGTCAAATGATCAATGACAACAATTATATACTTGGATCAATTGGCGCAAGTTGGCAGAGGTCCCACTACATCAATGGAAACGGTGTGCCAGGAAAATTGAGGTTTAACCGGCTGGTATGTGGTCTTCTTTTAGAATGAGTTTTCCACTTGACACTGATGGCAACAGCTAACCATCTCCAATACGTCGTAATGCATGCTATCCCAGTAGTATCAGGGTTGCAATAACTCCAGCGTTTTCCAAAATCCTCCATGACCTACAGCACAATGAGCATCCATAATAAAAGCAGGTTGAGCCAAAGGTTTAGGGAAACTCATCGTCAAGTCTCCAATCCACTTATATTGTTCTCCCCCACATAGGAAAGTATCTACCCTGAGTCCATCTAGTACATTGATCACATGCGGCAGCTCATCCTGTAATTTGTTCACCACCATCTTCTCATAAATTATGTCAGCTAAATCCTCCGTGATAACAACCATTGGAAGCCAGAAAAGACAATCTGCATTTTGATGTTTTGCTCCTGGATGATGTATAATCTTGTCTCATACCCCTGGAGCTTTATTTCCCAAAGTGCGAGATGCCCTTCCAGTTCACGCAGATTCTGCAGCAAGCGCAAGGAAGCGTAATTCATCACTACTTGGAATCTTACCCCATGCAAATATACCTGAAACTGTTTGTAAGCATAGATCACCGCTAAACACTTCCACTTGGTCATGGTGTAGTCTCATTTGTGACAGTTCAAGCTTCGAATACAGAATGTGACAGGATGCTCCATGCCATCATTGTCCTTCTAGGATAATACTGCCTCTATAGCGGCGAGAGATGGATCCGTTTGCACTATAAATTGTTTGTCAAAGTTGGGATATTGCAAGGTGGGTGCGCTTTCTAATGCAGTTTGCAACACATTAAAAGCGTTCTGGCATTGTTCCATCCAGTCAAAAGAAGCGTTTTTCTTTAGCAACTCAAAAATTGGGCCCCAATGCAACTGAAAATGGGAATGAACTGTTAGTAATACCCGACCATCACCAGAAACAACTGAATGTCCCGTTTATTACCTTGAGGAGTTATCTTGCTTATTGCTTCTACTTTAGCTGGCTGCAGTTTAAGCCTGTTTGAATCCATGACGAACCTGAGGTATTCTAATTGTTCTTTAGAGAAGTGGCACTTCCAGGGCTTAATTTTGATATTAGCAGCAGCGAGGCGCTGAAACACATGTTCCAAGTGGGCAAGGATCTCTGTAAATATCTGCGAGAACACATTGATGTCATCAAGGTAAACTAGGATACAGGACAGCTTTAAATCACCTAAAATCGTATCTATGGCATGCTGAAATGTAGCTGGGGCGTTACACAACCCTTGTGGCATGTGAGTCAGCTGGAACAACCCTATCAAATGATGATTGCACATTTCTACTGTTCCACTGATGGCAATTTGATCTGCCAGTACCCCAAGATCAGGTCCATGGTGGAAAAATAATTTTCCCAACCCAATCGGTCTAATGCATCATCAATCCGCGGAAGAGGGTAGTAATCCTTCTTTGTTACATTATTGAGCTTGCAATAGTCAAAAACCACTTAATTTGAGTCATCCTTTTTCTTTACAATGAGCACAGGTGATGCCCACAGACTGTTTGACGGCTCTAGCATTCCTTGCATGATAAGTTTATCCATCTCATCAGAGTCAACCTCTTCCACCACTTTTGAACATCTAATAGGTCGTGATCGATTGGGAGGGTGATCCCCCATATCTATCTGATGTACCACCCCTTGAGCGCACCCCAAATCATGATCATCATGTGAAAAAATATCCTAATAATTTTCAAAGATGATGCCACACCCTATCTTGATCTTCCACCAATAATCGCATAAGTGCTTCCCACAGAACCATAGTCAATACACCAAACGATGAGAAGCCAGTAGTCTCAGATTTCCCATGAGCCAAAATCATAATTAGGTGAACTTCCTCTATAGGAACAAAGTGTAGGTAAGCCACTACTTGGTTTTTCTGGATCATTAATGTCTTCTTCTGTAAGTTTGCTAGCAGCACTTTCACCTCCACATTCCCAGGTAGCAGTAACAATGGAGCCACATGTGGTTCAAGCTGCGAATGCTGGTGAGGCGCCATAATTTTCTCCATAAAGCCCTTTAGGGACTTCGATTTCAAGGCCAGTCCCTACTATGCACTGGTGTCCAGACGGTAGGCTCAGAGCGCTTGCTTCCTGAAGCGGGATCCCTTTGTACTTGTAAATCTGATTGGGGAGGGTCCTGGTCTGTTGCCTCAGTTGTCGATAATGAACAGGAATCACTCTGTCGCTGCATGCTAGATTGATCTGACCAGAGTGTACTGGATCCATTGGGATTCCACAAAAAGAAAAATTTATATGGGGATCTGTTGTCCTAAAATAGTAAGAGTTTCCTCCGCCATTTTTTTATGACACCAAATTTTTTTCATAAAAGCCACTCCATTTAACATGTCATAGTTGTTATTTGGCAAAACCACAACTGGAGTGGAAGCCTGGACTGACCTAAATCATAAAGGCAACGCGCTATATGCCCTTTAGACACAGTTCTATGCGTTCCCATGGTCCCATATACTACTTGATGGTCCACATCCAGTTTCAACAGGAGTTTAGCCACCAACTGGGTAGAGACTATGTGCACAGGGGCTCCTGTGTCTATAATAGCGCGGATTTTTGTGTATTGAACGAAATTGTCGCTTTAAGTACATTCCAAGTAAGAAGAACCATCAGTGTTTATTACATGTACGTCCAAGGTCTTTGTGTTACTCAAAAAGGAGGAAATGCCCTTGCCAACCTGAAGATACTCACTAGCGATTTTTCCCCCTAAATGGCTACATTAACTCCTACTAAAGAGGCGACGTTTGTCGAGGGATCTGCGTTGCTGGTGCTGGTCTGTTCCAGGATTTGCCACGCATATGGCTTCTGCACATCCTGGAAGAACTTGGGGCTCTGGAGTGAACTTTTACTCTCAGAAGCAGAAGCACGGGTATCCAACAGAAGCTGCTGGTGTAACAAATCATCTGATTGAGATTTAAATTCTACCCAAAAAGACATTTGGGAATTGCTAGGGACAAGTGAATTGAACTTAGCGGAGGTAGAGCATCCCGTCTCTACTCCACTCAAGCTTTTCCCAGCTCGATTTTCTCAGTTGGCATTAAATACACTTGTGGTTTGCTAGGGCAATTGCCCGCATAATGCCCTCTTCATCCGCAATGAAGTCAAGTGTTCATAAAAGGTTCAAGTATATAGCTAGTGGTGGAAGGACCAGTTCATAAGTTGCTGGTATGGTTCCAAGGTCGTGGACAAACTAATGAAGTGTACATGGGCCAAAAGGGGTCTAATGACTCGTTTGAGGGACAAATACGTTCCTGCGGCTGATAACCCAGTCACTGAGGACCATACCCTGAAGAATTTGGAGCAGATACAGCAGAGGTTTTTCTGTCTACGTTGAGGGCATTGATCATGGTGGAGAGTCAATGTAAGGTGTTCACAATTTGGACAAGTCCAGCATCTCCATCCAACATGTGAGATATAGCGTTATATAGTTCCTGATGTGGTTTGAAAGCCGCCGTCATCACTATACCTACATCCTCAGCGGATTAAATGTTAGTTCCAAGCAGGACATGTGCTTCCGCCAAAAAATGCTCAGCGAATTCTAACAGGGTCTCTATTCAGTGAAACTGTATAGTCATAAAGTCAGCTTTTCAAAGGGCCATCTTGGTAGCGCCCTCAAACAGCCAGAGAACAATTGCTTTAGCTTCTTTGTAGGATACTGAGATATAAGGAAGATAGCAGTTAACTTGATCAGCGCTTTCCACATCTAGAGTGGACAGCTACAGTTTTGCTTTCCATTGATCAGTAGCCCCTTCCACAGCAAATTCAAAATGCTTAAATTAACTGATAGTTGCCATCACGAATGAATGGAGGTAATTTTTCGATTTGAATGACTTTGCCTTGCTCCAGGTTCCTGCCACAAGGAGCAGGCGAATTGTTTTTGGAGCAACTATGGGAATCACCCCTTTGTGCGTTATCATACAGCTGGCTGGATGGACTCAAATCCATTGAAAAGGATTCAGAAGAAGTGGTGTCATGTGGGGGGTCCATTGTAACGCCTGAGGGAAATTCATTTGCTGATCCATAGCATTCTTCCCCTGAATCGCCACTAACTGCCCCACTTCCCCCAGCTCTGGCATGCCCCATTAAATGTTTATTGATCAACTGCTCCGCTTTAACTAAATTTCATCTAAACCATCCATCCTGGAATTCCTGTTGCAGAGTTTCATACTGATGTTGCAACTTCAGGTAAAAATCTCTCTCAACGTTCAGTTTCTGCTCCACAGCTTGTAATTGTGAGAGGACATCTTTAATTATGTTTTGCAGGTGGGTGTTCTGCCAGCTAGCGTTATCTGCTTGTTGATTGTCATCATTTATTTAGTTAAGGAGGGAGGCTTGTTCCTTTATCAATTCCTCATTGGCCCATCAAAGGGTATTAAGGTGCCCTTGCATGTCCGCATACTCTCCTGTCTCACTGATTGGAAGAGGGAAGGCTCGTCAGCACTCAGCATGACTAACAACTTTCAGTTGTGTGACCCACCAAACAAGTGAGAGATATTTGGGAGATGTTGACCAAAGGATAAACATGTTATCTGTCATTCTCTAGGTACTCCATTCAATACGAAGTTGGGTTAAATCAGCCAATAAAGAGCTGACTTGGTCCACCACTTGCCATTACATCAGTGTCATTTTTTTCCTTAAGATGAGCAATCACGGCTATGAGAGCTTCTGCCCATTAAGCTAGCTCCATCATAAAGTGCTCAGTATTATTCCTAAACGTCATTATGTTTTAAATCCACTCCGCTGATAGGCCATGTTGATCCAGCAGTCCTATTATTACTCATGGTAATTCTAATTATTTTGTGATACCAAAATTTCCAATCAACGGTGGATGTCCCCAACACGATGGTCCATCTGTACCAGTGCCCCTTGTACCTCCAAAAATGAATGATTGAGGTGGTCAAGAAAGAGGCGAAAATTTTGCTGTGCTCAAGCAAACCATAATCCATCTCCAATTTCTATATTCTGGTGAGCCAGCACATGCAGTAGATGGCAAATTGAAGGTTGCACATAAGCAACTAGATATTCCTCGATTCTGTGGGTACCAAGGTGGCAAGCCAACCCCATTGTAGTTGCGTCCAAATAAGACATGTACAGGGCATATTGATTTTCTTGGTCTCGTTGGTTATAGAATAAACTCAGGGCGTTTTCCCCAGCTTCATCTTTATATAGGTGATATCCACATAACAGCCACTCCATGATGTTCCGCACCTTCTGAGGAGTCACATTTGTGGAGCATCCTTATTGGTCAGTCATCAGCTCAGGGCAATTCTCTAATGACAGATTAATTATAACTTCATCATCCTCCAGTCTGGTCGCAGTAAATAATGTCACAATGTTGTCAGGTGCCTCTCATGCTTCTTCAGCATACCACACATGGAATCTGATCAAATTATGTTGGATTGAATGAGGGCTTGTCATCATATCATATCATTGAAAGACTACAGTTGATCAGTGGCCCCCTGTAGTGAGCACCACTGTTAATTCTCAGCGTATAGGCTTGTTTCCGCCAAGTCAGTTTGCACTGGGTACTAGCCACTGAGCAATCAGTTTGGACGATATGAAGATTACTGATCTTCTAATAAAACTTGATGAACTATATATGGAGCTATCGTCCCATATTTTTACCTTTATTTAGATATAAATCGCAGACTTATCTGCAACCACTTAATCACCCAAAAGAGACCTCTTCCTCAATCCTTCATGTGACTTTTTATATCTCAGTCTCCTAATCTGGATGCATCCTCATCTTGGTAGTCTTCTATTTGTCTTCCCTTTTCTAGAAGCTCTCATTCACATTGAATCTCGGCATAATTCCCCTTAATTTTCTGATTGGTCAACATTTCAATTGATTATTATTTGTATACCTCTTTTCATCAATCTTGAGACTCGTCTTGATTCCCCCTTCAATCTGTCGGTATGGTTGGCATATCATCCAGTCATATCAACTTCCGACATGTCCCTTCGTCAGGTGTATATATATTCTTGAAGTATGAATAAAATTGGGATTTTTTCAACAGGATCAGCGTGCATCATAGTCAGCTGAGTACAAGTTCTGAACAGTCGTGGTGCATACCTTTGAGCGGTCTATATAGTGCCTCCATCTAATTTATAGTTTGAGTAGAGGTAGGCTCTAGTTCAGTATGCATCTGTGCCTTCAAAACAACTATACTATTATACATTACAAACAGCATATTTTCGTGCTGTTCCAAGCACTCTACGTATTCATTCAGAGTGGTGATGGTTTCATCATTCACTTTTTCAAAGAATAAAAGTCTCTCCTCGAAGTTCTTAAGTGTAGCTTCCAATTTCACAATAGATGATGATCCTTTAATAATAGTTAGCGAGGAAATTTGGCCTTTCTAGAAGTCTCCTTGACATGCTTAAGATCAGTGCATAGATCATGAACTTCAAATTCTTGGGTATGGAGTCTAGTACAGAGTGTATCCTCCTCCCTTGCTAGGAGTTTGGAGGAATCCTTTCCGTGGTACACCTCCATATTCACATCATCATCACCTTGCTTAGGAGAACTATCATGATCATCGGTAGGGCCTGTTGGTGCCATCCCTATAGTGAGCACCAAAATCAGCATGTCACTTTTGACTCACTTAACTTTAGAGGCAACTCACTGCTTAGGGGGTCTATTCCGCGCAGGCTAGGCATCAGACAACCTTTTTTAACATCACAATTACTCTCACTAAGAAAATTCTCCTTTGATGATACCCTTAGTAGCATCAATCGCTTGGTTAAAATTCTTCGCCAAAGTCGAGCTTCTTGATACTCTTAAACATTTTTGACATATGTTGGTCATTAGGACTCAATTGGAACCTTTCCAACCTCTTCCTTGGCGTTATCAGCACCAAAGTATCCTCAAAAGAGAGCGTCTTTCAAATTTTGCCAATCTTAGACTGGTTACTGGTGATTATTCCGCTTATTAAAACAAAAGCGCAAGCAAAATGATAAGCTTAAGATTCTGTATAAGTTTTTATTTTAGGATTAAAAAAAAGTTTCTTATACCTCTGGGGGAAATCTTATATATAATAAAATGAAATAAAAAGAAATGATTAGGAGTCAAGGTTTTAATATGAGGATTTTACTAATCCTTTAGTCAGTCAGTCATATGAGGCTGCTTTTGTATCTAAAACCATTTGAGTAATTCTTGCAACCGCGAGCTCTGTCTCATGGTGGTTACCCATGAACATGGATGTTCAAGGGCCTTTGTGCTAGTCCCCACTTCTAGGTTTTAGCTCAATTTGGTCTCTTTTGATATTGGTTGATTACAAGTTCTGGTAACTTGGTTTGACTTCAGGGTTGAGCAATGGCGCTCCTATGATGTGCCTCTCATTGTAGCTTTGAGTGGCTCAAAATTGGATAGTTTCCTGATTTCGTATATTCATTTTTAAACCTCAAACGCTCATTCCAGTGTTACATGGGCTGCCCATTATTTTGTCACCGGCAGAATGCAAATTACTTTGGACCCCTGAAGGTATATAATGGTCAATTTTCATAGTAAATCTCGGCGGCAATGTCATCTTCATCTGAAAATTCTTCTGATTTATAGGGAGAAAAATAAGTCGCGTGTCATCAACCCAAGTAATCTGAAAGTTTATTAACTCGCCTGTGTCTATAAAAGGGCCTTGATAGCCCCCATCCACAGTGGCTGGTCGCCAGCACCTCCACCAGCTTGGAGTTAATTGTACTCATCCATCTGATTGAGTAATGACTTGTTACACCAGTTGCGGCCTCATCCATGACCTAGTCATGATGGCAACAACAGCGTCATCAAAAGTTAAAATCTTAAAAGTTAACAACGTCTGGGCTTCAATGTAGAACTGATCAGTAAAGGCGGCAACCAATTATCCCTTTTGCATGCTAATGCGTTTAAAGGCCTGTTTTTCATGCTTAAACTTTGCTTTGAGTTAAACCGTCAATAAGTGCTTCTTCAACCTCCAACCAGGTACTAAGGTTGTCCATATGATGAACCATTGCTTCTTGGAAATGCGACATAAGCAGTAGAGAATGTGCTTAAATTTCTGGTAATTAGTAGTACCTTCCATGGCAGATCATGGTGTATAGGGATGAGGCGATGTTACCCTCGCCAGGGATAATCTTGTCCTTGAAAGCGGGTTTAAAAAGGGATGAGGTCACTTCTAGTGATGGAATGGACATCAGGAGCATCGTGTCCTGAAATCTCTGTGAATGGCCATCTGGTTAAAGGAACGAAAAGGCTAATTAATTTGCTCTTAGATAGCGTTAAGCCTGGTTCCCATGGCTTCAGGGGGCTTTGAGAGGCGGATTTGCATAAAGTCATTCTATCTTCCATCACAAACTTGTGAGTCACAAGTTCTTCAACCCGGCTCCCAAGCTCCTTAACTTTAGAATGAAGATTTGATAAGAGAGAACCTAATTTTGTTGATCAGCTTCTATCAGCCTGACACGCTTTGAAGATTTTCCTTAATTTTCTTACACCCCTCATCTTCAGGTGGTTGGGTCCTTTTGATCATAGGTCATCCTTAATCTGTTTGAAATAACTCTTAACTTTAGACAACCAAGCTTATACAACATTTAACAAATCAGCTCCTTCAATAATGTTCTTGACACCCTAAAATAACTTCTCATATTCACTGAACCGTCAAGCCAAGTACTTGGTATTTTTAAGGATGCCTTCAACTTGAACACTTTTTCCAGTTGAGCGACTTCAACTTCTAAAGTGGGAGTGGACCCATGAGATTCTTGATATGGACGCTGTTTGAGCTCCCCAATGCGTGACACGGATTTTTCTTATTGTTGTTCTGAATTGGCTATTCTTTGTTCATCGCCCTGCTAATAAGTAGACGCTTGAGACAACAGCTCACTATGAGCTTTCTCTTGATGTTTCATAAGCTCCTCCATAAAATTCTACTAGAGAGCGAGTTTTAGTGGTGGATACATCCAACTAATTCACAGAAGATCATCATGTCCTCCCCCACATACTTCACTATGCCAGTATCAATTATGTTAATTTGCATGTAGCTGAAAAATAAATTTGTGGCTTTCTTACACTCCAAACTTTGCTTTTCATATATGGCTAGAGTCCAAGCAGTATTTATTGTCATAAGCCAGCATCAATGCATCATGATTCATGTGATGGCATTGCTGTTTTTCATGGTGTACTCCCAACAGGCGGATCATGTGAAACATAGTGGGGTGATCAAAATTTTGACATACTTTGTCAAGTTCTGTCTTGGCTGTATGTTTCCAGGAAGGTTTGGGTTTCATAGAGGAACATAAGGTGTTCTTCCACTGAAGAACCTCTTACATGGAAAGCAATATCCCCAGTATTCAGTATGCCATAAGTCAAGTCTCTAACCACTTTGGTAGCCAGCCAGGTAATCCATTGAAACTCAGGTATAATCACGCAGTCAAATTTTTAATCTTTATAAAGTGATGATAGGAGGGCTATCCATCCATTCATCCTCTTCAAGATCCCTATTTCCTATCCATACAGGTATGCTAGTGACAGGAGAGTTCTTTCATATTGATTGTAATCAATAGATTTTGATGTACAGTCCCCCCTGTAGTGAGCACCACTTGTTAAAACCCTTATAAGAGGCTGCTCGCAGGTGCTTAGCCTCAGAATGCTAACAATATAACAGTTTTAGGAGTAATTAAAAGCTCTGCAGCTGTCCAAAAAATTTGGGACTAAGAAGTAGACCATAAACATACGTATATCAAAGGTAAAGATGCATGTAA
Organism: Massospora cicadina; assembly: GCA_022478985.1. Lineage (NCBI taxonomy): Eukaryota > Fungi > Entomophthoromycota > Entomophthoromycetes > Entomophthorales > Entomophthoraceae > Massospora > Massospora cicadina. The sequence goes on from JAKSZP010007884.1 coordinate 312,442, forward strand.
TGAATGATACTTTATTTAAAAAACTTGGGGTGTTTTATATCCCATTTTCAGGAAAGCCCATAGTCATTAAATGGGTTAAGACTATGGTCAAAAGATGCGTTCACATAAAGAGCTTTTTATAAATAAAATTTGAGGCTCACAAAGGTGGCCAAGCTTCAGGGTTTGTTCCCAGGGCAATACCTGGTTGCCAATGTGGAAATCAATGCACTGACAAGCTTTTGGATATGCTTCCTTTGACTTGAGAATATTAGTGTATACCCAATAAATCTGGGGATGAGACTTGTATTTATTATCGCTCTGATTTTAATCCAAATTCTTATTCAATCTGACCCGTTTTGAATCTGAAGTGACACATTTATGATCAAGAAAGGTTTATGCTAAATGAGAAAATTGACCTATCAGAACCTTTTAAATTTTTTTGATCATTCTGAAGTAGTTCTTGGCAATTGTTCAACAGAATGAATGACATACCCATGCAGCAATGACTTTATATTTTATCCAATCAGCTGGATCATAATTTGGTTCTTTTTAGTGAAATAAAGGAATTCGAGCTCTTGATTGATAAAAAAAGATTTTTTAACCTTTCAACCCCCTTCAGTTCTATAAAATGTGGTTGTTTTACCTTAGGTGACCATCGCTCAATCTATGTTAATGCGATGGAAAACTTCCATATCTTTTCTCTTAATTCTCAGAGGGCCAACTTGGAATTTTTTAATATTATTTTGGACCATTTGATACCCAGACATTCTTAATTAGGCGAACATCCCATTGTCTGGAAAGCGAGAACATTCGGCAGGACCAGCTCATGTTAAAGCTGGTTTGTTGTGGAGAGTCAAACAAAAAGAAAACTTGAAGTTCCGTGCTAATCAAGATAAGAAAATCCCAACCTGGGGGAATATAGGCCTTTAGGAATTCATCGCAAGATCAACTGAGAAAATCCTGTACAGAGTGTAGCTATGAGACACCAACCTGGGGAAAGAGGCGTTGAAGGATTTATCAGAAAGATTGAATAAATACTTCTGGTATGGCGGGTAGCCATGAGATCCATCCTTTTTAAACCCTAACAGGGGGAAAGCAGGCATTCAGGAGTTATTCATTGGCAAGATTGACCAAGTAATCCTGGATAAACCATGCTTGTGTGAGGCAGCAGTGAATATGAGAAGGATAAAAGGAAATACACTTCCAATAATGGGAATGAGAAGAGGCATTAAGCAAGTAGAAGAAGATTTAACTCTAAAATCACTTTTAACCATGGTGACTGACTCAAGCCTTAAGTAAGGTGACATTGACCTCCAACTTTCTATTTAGGTTGGATAATATCGTCAAGCAGAGGGATGTTTTGGGTTTTTGTAATTCCCATATCATCCAGAATTATTGGATTATAGTGAAATGTCTTTTTATCCATTAGAATTTATCTTTTAAATGAAAGCTAATAGCATGTGTGAGAGTTATCATTAATAAGATAACTATTGTTTGGTTTGGTTCTTTATAGAATGTTAACTAATCCAATGAATTTGATTCTGCCAGATTATTAATGTTCTGTTGGGGATAATACCAGACAATATTATCTAGGATTCTGATTAATGATTTAATAAATTATCTGGCGCGGATCAATCAGAATTTGTTGCTAGTTGATAATGGTTTATTGCAGCTGCTGAAGCGTTGCCAACGCATTTATTAGCTGCACCTTATTGGTTAGCCTAGTAGCAACGTGACTTGAAATCAATGATTAAAAGACTACAATACTAAAGCATAATATTAGAGCAATAAGGCTAATCCACTAGGATTGGATAAATGCATTGAGAAACGCTCTTTAAAAATTCACCCCAAGAGGGGTCATAACCTAGTTGGCAGCGGAATCCAACTAGGCAGATGAGTTATTCAATTTTTCATATGGCTTTTTATGAATTCTATTAGTAGTGAATGATGTTCTAATTGGGGCGACAATGGAAGAGTTGGGCGCTGAATTTCCATATATAAATCCATCACTTAATTTAAATAAAAAAGTAACAGTATTAACTAAGATAGTAGTACTGTTGTTTTATAGTTATCCTAATAAGAGTATGAGGGTAGTTTACCTTAAATAATTGTATTATTCTCAAGAGCTTTTGCAATAAGGGTGAAAGGGAGAGGACCCCTTGTTGTCCAGAATTTTGCCAACTCTTGGCATCAGATTTAATTATTAGTTTTCACTTGTTTGGAATTTTTCCAAGTACCTTCAAGTGTTTTATAGAGAAATTGACAATGCCTGTTATAGGAGTAAACTTAAGCAGATTTATCACATTTGGTTGTGGAGAACTCATCTAGGATAATTGTCTTCATATATTTATCACATAATCAAATAGATTATAGTCAACAATATTCAATGCACACCTCTAACCTTTTCAGTAAATAATAATAAATTTACACTGACCAACGATCTTGACATTTTTATATAATTGAGAACTGATCCATTAAACTTATGGAAGCTTATACAAATTAGAAATATATTAGTAGTTTCAGGGAAGCACAATGGCAGCAGCGCTAATATAAAAAGATTTATAACTCATAGGAAATGCACTGTAGGCTCCTTTATTGATGGTGCTTCCAGGACCAGCCATTTCGTATTGCTGACATTGGGTCACATCAGGAGCAATCTTTAATTTTTCTCCAAATAGGATCAAGATTACATTGACTAACATGCCGCTATTGACTATTGAGCAAACATGAATCTTAAAAAAGTATACAATATAATTGCAATCAGAGAAATTTTTAAACTTAATTTAATGTATTAACGGCAGGGGTATCAACTTGATCTATTGAAATCCAGTTTTATTGTTGCCATTTGGAAAATGTGCTCAATGTCTAAGGGGAAAGCCATTTTAACTATAATCAAAAGGATAGATCTTATGACTCTTCAGGAATCAAAATGGGATTTTCCTGCGAGTTGTGGCATAAGGTTTATAAATGCCTTCATGGACTTCCTATTGAATTAGGCATACTATCTTCAGTTTACCACTGGTGCCCAATAGCATTTGGATTAGTCCTGTTTTTGAAGTGGGATTGATCACTGTTTGAAAATAAAGTATCGCCTTTCAATTGTTAACTGCCTTTTCCCTGATCCTCATCATCCACAGGCAGATTAATATAATTTATAGTTGGGTATTTTTTGGGACATCTGGTAGCATAGTTCACCTTATAATTGCAACTTCAGCAAGTTAAATCTGAGATTCCTGGTTGGAGCCCCACAACTCCATGTCATGTATAACTAGTCACTACTGTGCTTTTAGTGTTACCTTGTTGTTGATTATAGTGGCTGTCACGTATTTCTAAGTAGGGTGCACCAAATGTGATTTCAAATTGCTTCAAGAACTTGATCATTTCTGATGTGTCTAAGTCCTTGCATATTCAGGAAATAGCAATTGGTTCAACTCAGAATAATCCTTGGTGGCATTCTGAAGAGTAATATAGACGTCAAATTCTGTTATGGACATCACTCCTAGTAGAACCTGGGCCTTCTGATATAATTGGTCATAAAGCTCAGTGATGGTCTCGTTATTTATTAACTGGATAGTCATGAATCTGGCCTTGAGAGTGACCATCTTCTCTGGGCTACTAAATTTTTGTAACATGGCATTCTTGACATCCACAAAGCTCCAGTTGCCCATGGAGAGGTAAGGAATGATCAGGTCCCTACTTTAATTTTCAGAAAATTAAAAATATTGGTAGCTGCAGATAGATTGTTTGATCCGTGAATGATCATTCTGAATATCTTTAGCAAAGACTGTACATTCCCATTCCAAAAAGCTATGGAAGGTTAAAAATATACCACTGAATAGGATGAAATGACATTCCAGGAGCAGCAATAACAAAGGCAATTTGGGAAAACCTGACATATGGCTTAGGAATACTAGTTTTTTATAGTGACCCTGATCCTGAGGATGATCACAAAGTACTGAGGTAAGGCTTATATTGCATTTGGCATAGGACGTTATTGTTGGCTTGTTGAAATGGATATGGAACCAATCTCCAAAAGCTTCATCTTTAAAATAATTCAGGCCTAACTTGAGCTGGAAGATGAGGTTTGCATTACCAGCAGCCTACATTCAGGTTAGTTTTAATAATATATTCCCAGGTAAATTGTTCCTCCCTGTTTTGTTTCAATTGTTTTAATTGTTTAACAAAGTGATTCCAGTTCTCAAATAATATAAAAAGGCTCTGAGTTTGTCATTTCCAGGATTTTTTGGTTCTTGGCATCTCTCAGCTATCAAGTGATGTGGCAATGGTCATTATTGGCGCCCAGGACATTACCCAAATTATTGTGTAAAGTGAGGCAAGCGGACTTAAATAGATCAATTCTTGACATATGGAAGCCTGTTGACGATGAAGAAGTTTTTAACTATTCCTACAAGGAACTTGTAGCTTTGTCATTACTGCCAATATGTTATGCCGCAGCTCGCATACCTTGCTGAATGTACTGTCTAAGTTGTTCTTCAGACTTAACTTGGTGTGACTCAGCTTGTGCGGCACTAATAGAATTCAAGCCTCTATTTTGAACCTTATATTCCTTAGACCTAATTTGGAGTACCCCCTCTCTTATTCATGACTTTCTGGCTGATCTCAATCACGTTGTGGTTCAGTAGGCTGAAAAGTTTTCCCAGTCGCTGATGATTTCTTTGGCTAAGTTCATGGTTGAAGTTCACTGCTTGATGCACATAATGAAACATTATCCAGTAGGCTATTTAGGCGCCACAGGCCATCTATATTATGCTGATTTCAAATTAAATACTTCCATAATTAATATATGGTTTTTAGAAAATAGTCAACTGGGAGTTGAACACAGATGGCAGGAGATATAAAGTAATAATTGTCTAAGGTGCTCCCTGTTGCTGATGAATAGTATATGGCTATGATCATGCTGCAATATTACTTTTAATCCTGCTGCAATAGTTATTGGTTGCGCTGACAGTATAATAATGAGGGTATAAGATATATGTTCTTATGGCTGAAGAGTTATAATCCACGCAATATTATTTGTCCAATCTGATTGGTGTGTTTACTGCTGAAGGAGTAGGAATTAAATTCTTTAAACTGTAGTGTATAGCTTTACTCTACTTCATCTTGTGTTATATTGAGAAGGATTATGCATATTGACATATAACTCAGTCAGTTAGTCATTTATGGGATTCTCCTCTTGAGCGTTGGATTACATATTTGAATAGATCGATTTTTGAATTTAAAAGGTTAAAAATGGCAGCTTACTATAATTGCGATGGTACAAGAAATACCTGACCATCACATTCTCTAAATAGGAATAATTATAAAAATATAAAATATTAGTCGCAGAATTGGAGGCCACATATAATTAGCATTTAAATTACCAATGGACGGAGGTCCTTTAGTACTTTTAGGGATACATCCAATCTGAGGTTCAATTTCTTAAAGAATTCAACAAATCAAGGATCTGCCAATAATGGTGATTTATCTTACCCAAAAAAATCAAAAGTTCACGTTATAGATAGGTTTCTAAATCAACAGGATTTTGGATGTAAGGAATGTTTTGTCCATATTGCATTTACAAAACCCAGTATATAATTAATAATGAAAGTAAAGTAAAATTTTGACAATTGAACTAAACCACCATCAAACATAGGATCGCGCCTATTAATAGTCCTTCAAAATTGTGCTCAGAAGCCAATTTATTTACTTTTATATTCTAAGTTCTAAAGTTGTATATTGAATAATCCAACAGACTTTAACAAGTTTGATATATTTGCCTGTGTCTTTTTTATAGTTGTTGGAGATGTTACATCAATAATTCTGAGTATTTACTTGGTTCCTGTTGAATTAAATCAATTTTAAGCTTTAAATTTGTTTTTATAAGAATATACTTTCAACTTAAACATTTTACTTAAAGCAAAAGACTGAACTTAGTAGTTTGGTGGTTTTTCAACTCACCATTTCTTGTGGCCATGGAACCCTGTTGGGCTCAAGTATTATTATAGCTCTAATTTATAATTTGATTCAACCTCACATTAATGATATGTGGACATCTAAAGCTCTATCTGTGATGTTTTTATTCCAGTGAATGATTACCTGGTTGGTGCTTCCCAACTCCTTCTTTATCTGCTGAAACTGCTAGTCCATTACAGTTGTTGGGGAGTTGATATGACTGGAATGATATGCTACCCATATCAGCAGATCAGAGAGGAATTGAGATGAGCCTTGAGATTTATGAAAAAGGGGTATATGAATTATAATCAAGAAAAGTGATGACCATTTGGCAAATCAAGAGGATTTATGCTGAGATTCAATATAACAAGAGTATTCAAAGAGGGAAGAAGAATAGAAGATTACCAAGCCAAAGATGCATCAGGCTTGGGGAACCAAGGTATAAAGATTCACATGGAAGATTAAGAGGTCTTTTTACGAGTGATACATGAGTGAAGATAAGTCTGCAATTCATATAAAAATAAAGGTTAAAATAAGAGGTGATAGCTCCATACATATTTTATTGAGTTTTATTAAGAAGTCGGCGATCCTCATATTGTCCAATTTGGTTGCTCAGTGGCTAATACCCTGTGCAAACCAACTCGGTGGAATTGAGCCTAGACACCAAGAACTTACAGTGGTGCTCACTACAGGGGTCACTAAGAAACTGTAGTTTTGTTAAAAAGAACAATTAAAAACACAATGACGAGTCCTCATTTGTTCCAACAAAATTTGATCAGATTCCAGGCGCGGTATGCTGAAGAAGCCCAGGAGGCACCTAACCACCAACCAACATTATTTACTGTTACCAAACCAGGGGAAGATGAAGTTATAATTGATTTGCAATCTGAGAATTGCCCTGAGCTGACGACCAACCAACAAGGATGCTCCACAAATGTGACTCCCCAACAACTAAGAAATATTATGGAATGGATGTTGCATGGGTATTGTCTATAAAAGGATGAAACTGGTGAAAATGCCCTGAGTTTATTTATAACCAATTAAATCAAGAAAATTGATATGCACTGTACATGTCTTATTTGGACGCGACTACCACGGGGTTAGCTCATCGCCTTGGTACCCACAGAATTGAGGAATATTTAGTCACTTATATGCAACCTTCAATTCGCGAGTTACTTCATGTGCTGGCTCATCATAATATTGAAATTGGAGATGTATTACAGTTTGCGTGAGCACAGCAGCATGATACTTGCCTCCTGCTTGACTGCCTTGATCATTCATTTTCACAAATACAAGGGGTGCTGGCACAGATCGATCATTGTGCTGGGGACACCCACCGTTGATTGGACATTTTGGTACCACAAAAAAATAGAATTACCATGAGTAATAAGAGAACTGCTGGATCAACATGGCCTATCAGCGGAGTGGATTCAGGACATAATGACGTTGAGGAATATTACTGAGCACTTTATGATGGAGCTAAATGGGCGGAAGCTCTCAAAGCCATGATTGCCCAGCTCAAGTAAAAAATGACACTGATGGAACAACAAGTGGCAGCCCAAGTTGGCTCTCTATTGATAAAATAAATCCAACTTTGTATTGAATGGAATACCCAGCAAACGACAGATAACACACTTATCCTTCAGTCAACATCTCCTGAATATCTCCAGATTATTTGTCAGGGTACACAACTGGAAGTTGCTAGTCAAGCTGAGTGACAATGAGCCTTCCCTCTTCCAATTGGTGAGACAAGAGAGTATGCAGATATGAAAGGGCGCCATGATACCCTTCAATGGGCCAACAAGGAATTGATACGGGAATGATCCTCCCTTGTTAACCAAATAAATGACTTCAATCAATAAGCAGAAAACGCTAGTTGGCAGCAAACCCGCCTGCAGAATATAATTGAGGAAGTTCTTTTGTGATTATAAGCCGTTGAATAAAAACTGAACGGAGAGAGGGAATTCCACTGGGAATTGCAACATAAGTATGAAATGCTGCAACAGGAATTTCAGGATGGACGGTGTAAATGTTATTCAGTTAAAGCGGAGCAGTTAATCAACAAACAGTTCGCGGAATGTGCCAGAGATGAGGGGAATGGGGCAGTTAGTGGTGATTTGGGGGAAGAATGCTATCGATCAGCAAAAAAATATCCCTTGGGTGGTATAATGTACCCCCCGCGTGACACCACTTCTTCCAAGTCCTTTTCAACAAATTCAAGTCCATCCATCTGGCTGTATGATAACTCACAAAGGGATGATTCATGTAGTTGCCTTAGAACCAAATCGCTTGTTACTTGCAACTGGAACCTAGAGCAAAGCGACTCCATTTGTATCAAAAAATTACCTCCTTTCAGTTATGACATAACCTACATGGATACTTTAAGCATTTTGAACTTGCTGTGGAAGGGGCTACTGATCAAAAAAAGCAAAATTTTTGCTGTCCGCTTTATATGTGGAAAGCGCTGATCAAGTTACCTGCTATTTTCCAAATAGCTCGGTATCCTTCAAACAAGTTAAAACGATTATTATCTGGCTGTTTGGGGGCGCTAACAAGATGGCCCAATGGAAAGCTGATTTTATGACTATACAGTTTTACCAAAATGAGACCCTGTTAGAATTTTCTGAGAAGTTTTTGGCGGAAGCACATGTCCTACTTGATGCTAACATTTTATACACTGAGGATGTTGGTATAGCGATGATGGCATCTGTCAAACCACATTGGGAACTAACACTATGTCTCATGTGTTGGATGGAGATACTGGAAATATTCAAATTGTGAAAACCTTACATCAACTCTCCACCACGATCAGCGCCCCCAACGTAGCCCAAAAGATCTCTGCTGCCCCTGCTCCAACCCTTTCAAGATATAGGCCGCAGTGACTGGGTTATCAGCTGCTGGAACATATTTTTTCCTCAGATGAGTCAGTGGACCCTTTTTGGCCCATGTATGCTTCACCAGTTTTTCCGCGACCTTGGAACCATACCAGAAACTTTCGCCCTGGTCCTTCCACCCCAAACTATATACTTGAACCTTTTATGAACACTTGCTTCCAGTGTGGATGAAGAGGGCATTATGCGAGCGAATTCCCTAGCAAACCACAAGTGTAAGAAATACCAAATGAGATAGTTGAGCAGGAAAAAGCTCGAGCGGAGTAAACATGTAATGCTCTATCTCCACTAAGTTCAATTTACTTGTACCTAACAATTCCCAAATGTCTTTTTGGGTAGAAGTTGAACCTCAATTGGATGATTTGTTATACCAGCAGCTTTTGTTGGATACCCCTGCTTCTGCTTCTGAAAATAAAAGTTCACCCCATTAACCTAAGTTCTGCCAAGATGTGCAGAAGACATATGCGATGCAGATCATGGAACAGACTGGCACCAGCAACGTGGGCTCTTCACTGAACGTCGCCTATTTAGTAGGGGTTAATGTAGCCATTCTGGTGGAAAAAATCAATAGTGAGTATCCTAGGTTGGCAAGGGCATTTCCTCCTTTTTGAGTAACACAAAGCCCCTAAACATACAAGTAATAAACACAATGGTTCTTCTTACTTGGAATGTACTTACTGCGACATTTTTGTTCAATACACAAAAAACCGCGCTATCATAGACATGGGAGCACCTGTGAATATAGTCTCCACCCAGTTGGTGGCCAAACTTATGTTGAAACTGGATGTGGACCATTGAGTAGTATACGGGACTGCGGGAACGCATAGCACTATGTCCAAAGGAGCATACAGCATGTTGCCTTTACAATTTGGGTCAGTCCAGGTGTCCGCTCCAGCGGTGGTTTTGCCAAATAACAACTATGATATGTTAATAGGCGCGGCTTTTATGAGGAAATTTGGCGTGGTGATAAAAATGGCGGAGGAAACTCTTACTATTTTTAGGCCAACAGATCCCCATATATTTTTCCCTTTTGGAATCCCAATGGATCCAGTCCACTCTGTTCAGATCAATCTAGAGTACAGCGACGGAGTGATTCCTTTTCGTTATCAGTGACTGAGTTGGTGGACCAGGATCCTCCCCAACCAGATATTTGAGTACAAAGGAATCCTGCTTTGGGAAACGTGCGCTTTGAGCTTACCATTTGAATACCAGAGCATAGTAGGGACTGGGCTTGAAATCAATGTCCCTAAAGGGCTTTATGGAGAAAATTATGACGCCTCACCAGAATTCGCAGCTCAAACCACATGTGGATCCAGGGTTACTGCTACCTTGGAATGGGAAGGTGAAAGCGCTGCTAGCAAACTTACAGAAGAAGACATTAATGATCCAAAAAACAAAGTAGTGGCTTACCTACACTTTGTTCCTATAGAGGAAGTTCACCATATTCATGATTTTAGCCCATAAGAGGATCTTGGATTACCAGCTTGCTCATTGTCTGGCATACTGACTGTAGTTCCGCAGGAAGCGCTCATATGATTATCAGTGGAACAGAAAGATAAGGCTATGGCATTATTTGAAAAGTATCAGGATATTTTTGCAAATGATGATCATGACTTGGTGTGCGCTCAGGGGTGGTACATTAGTTAGATATGGGTGATCACCCTCCCATTCGATTGCAGCCTATTAGATGTTCAAAAATGGTGGAAGAGGTTGTCTCCGACAAGGTGAATAGACTTATTGAGCCAGGAATGCTAGAGCTGTCAAACAGTCTGTGGGCATCACCTGTGCTCATCATAAAGAAAAAGGATGGCTTGAATCGAGTGGTTATTGAATATCATAAACTCAATTCTGTAATGAAGAAGGATTCCTACCCTCTTCCACGGATTGATGATGCATTAGACCAATTTTGTGGGGCGGACTGTTTTTCTGTTATGAATTTGATCTCGGGGTACTGGCAGATCAAATTGCCATTAGCAGAATGGGAGAAATGTGCGATCATCACCTCAAGAGGGTTGTTTCAGCCAATTTTCATACTGCAAGGGTCATGTAACGCCCCAGCTACGTTTCAGCATTTATGGATACCATTTTAGGTGATTTAAGCTTTCCTGCGTCCTAGTTTACCTTGACAATGTCAATGTGTTCTCGCGGACATTTAGAGAGCACCTGGCCCACTTGGAGCAAGTGTTTTAGCGCCTCTCTGCCGCCAATATCAAAATTAAGCCTCAGAAGTGCCTTTTCTTTATAGAACAACTGGAATAACTTGGGTTTGTCATAGATGCAAATGGGCTTAAACCACAGCCAGCTAAAGTGGAAGCAATAGGCAAGATGACTTGCCCAGGGAATAAGCGGGACATTCAGTTGTTTCTGGGGATGGTTGGGTATTACCAACTGTTCATTCCCAATTTCAGCTGCATTGGGGCCCCACTTTTTGAGTTGTTAAAGAAAAACGCTTCCTTTGGTTGTATGGAACAGTGCCAGAATGCTTTTAATGTATTGCAAACCACATTGGCATGCGCATCCATCTTGCAATATCCCAACTTCAACAAGCAGTTCATTGTACAAACTGACAGATCCCTTGCCGCTATAGGGGCAGTATTATCCCAGAAGGACGATGATGGCGTGGACCATCCTGTCGCATTATGTAGTTGAAGCTTGAACTGTCACAAACAGAACTACACTGTGACTGAGCAGGAGTGTTTAGCGGTGATCTACACTAACAAAAAGTTTTGAGTATATTTGCATGAGGTAAGATTACAAGTAGTGATGTATTACGCTTCCCTGCGCTGGCTACAGAATCTCCATGAACTGGAAGGATGGCTCGCACATTGGACGCTGAAGCTTCAAGCATATGATTTCAAGATTGTATATCAACTTGGAGAAAAACATCAAAACGCGGACTGTCTTTCCTGGTTGCCAACGGTTGCATCACACGGATCTAGCTGACATAATGTATGAAAAGATGGTGGAGAACAAATATCAGGTTGAGCTGCTGCCGGTGATCAAGGTGTCATATGGATCAAGGAGGGTACCTTTGTACAAGGGGAAGAACTATACAAGCAGATTGGAGACTTGATGCTGAATTTTCCTAAACATTCAGCTAGACTCTCGATTATTATGGATGCTAATCGGGCTGTAGGACATGGAGGATTTCAGAAATCACTGGAATGCTTGTGACCAAATATTACTGGGAAAGCATGCGTTATGATGTAGTGGAAAAGGTTAGCTGTTGCCATCAGTTTCAAGTGGAAAAGCCTTTCCACAAGAAAACCACATACCAGTTAGTTAAACCCCAGTTTGCATGTCACACCATTTCCATTTATGTAGTGAGACCTCTGCTGACTAGTGCCAATTGATCCAAGTATATAATCATTGCCATTGATCATTTGCCCCAATGGTTGGAGGCCAGGGCTATTAGCGACTTGGTCGCGGTCGCCACTGCTAAGTTTATTATGGAATGTGTGAAACAGTGACATGGCTGCCCACAGTTCATTTTGATGGATAATGGAACCAACAAAATGTCATATATTTTGCTAAAGTTGAACAAGATGATGGCAATCCGCAGGTTTTCACCACTCCTATCACCTGGAATCAAATGGGATGGTGGAGCATGTCAACGGAACCCTAGTGAACATACTCCACAAATTGGTAAAGGATTGGCCCTCAGAATGGAGTTACCTTCTACCTACTGCTGTCTTCGCGTATAATATCAGCTATCATTTGTCCACTGGTAAGAGCCCATTTCAGCTGCTATATGGTCGACATCTGGCTCTGTCCACCTTGCTTTATTCGTGTGTAGAGGACACTGGTGGTGTGTATCCCAGCGATATTTGAAGACTCTTACAGATACATTGATCAAGCTGCAAATGGAATCCTACTCCACCAGCTTGGCCAAGAAGATTTGCAATCAGGAAGCTGATCAGAAGAGATGGAGTGGACTTCTGCTGTTCGCTGTGGGGGATCACGTTTTATTTCATGACCAGCAGTGATTTGGGTGGAAAAACAAGCTTTCCACCATCTGGGTCAGCCCATATGAGTTTATTGAGAAGACCAGCATGGATGTCTACACAATAAAGGAACCTGTGGAGGGTCAGATTATCAACCAAGTTCATGAGAAGTTCCTCTAAGCATATAAACAATAAGAGCATATTGTCCAGTCAACGGGGGGTAATGTCAGGGAGTTGATATTACTGAACAATATGCTACCAATATTGGTGGATTGGTGAGGAATCAAGATGAGTCTTGACATTTACAAAAAAGGGGTAAATGAATTATAAATGAGCAAAGTGACGATTATTCAGTGAATCAAGAGGATTTATGCTGAGATTTGATACAAATGAGAGTAATTTGAAAAGGGAAGAGGAATAGAAGATTACCAAGCTGAGGATGCATCCAGCTTGGGGAACTGAGGTATAAAGAGTCACATGGAAGATTAAAAGAGAAGGTCTTTATATGATTGATATGTGAGCGCAGTTAATTCTGTGATTTTTTTAAAATAAAGGTCAAAATAAGGGGCGATAGCTCCATACATATTTTATCAAGTTTTACTAAGAAGTCAGTGATCCTCATATCGTCCAATTTGGTTGCTCAGTGGCTAATACCCTGTGCAAACCAACTCAGCGGAATCAAGCCTAGACTCCAAGAACTTACAACAGTAATGGGCACCACATGTAGTGTGTGACAAACGAAATTTTTGCACTGGACATAGTTCCTCCTTGGAACTTCTTCATTATTCCCTGATTTCATGATCTTTGTCCCCTGTCAAGGTTAGTTTGGCAGAGTATTGTACAGAAAGCTATATGCTGGTTAATTTTAATTCCTCAGATAGAGAAACTATACTCCTGGAATGGCTTCTAAAAATATTTTTTTGGAAAAATGACTCTTTGTTGGGATAAACATGAAAAATATATAGTTAATCTCCTAGCCACAGAACAGTATTGTCCTAAAATTAAGATCAAAATTATTATGGTGTACAATGGTTACAATGAGTATAATAGGCATGCTTGTACTCATTTAAAGAAAAATATATTTATATAACGAGACTTGCCATGTAGCAATTCTAGAATGACTGGGAGGCCAAAAAATGGGATAGATAGCAGTATGGTTAGATGACTTGGATGGTAGCATTCATTATTATTATATTTGAATAAAAAATAGAAGTTAGTAAACCAAAGATAATTCAAAGTTCTTGATAACAAAGAGTATAAAAACTTTGAAGACGCTCATATCTCTAATAGATATGTTTGGTATATGGATAACATGGAACAATATTACACCGCATATAAGTTTGCACCCTATCTAAAGCAATTTAATGTGGATTGATATACTTAATTTGCTAAAACGTCCTGCAAGTTTTATATATAAGATATTTATCTACTTTCAGAGTAGAATTTTTATTACTATGTAACTAAAAGCATTGATGAAAGCTATAGCTCTATAGTTTACATATAAGGTTGTCCAGGAAGCTTTAATGGTGCAGATGTAACTCTAAAAGATGCAGTAACTGCTCTCACAGTCATCTCGCTAATTAAACTTAGTTGTTTTTGCCAATTAAATCAAGTGGAGACTTTTTATCAAATTGTGTTTTCCTATTTAATTTATATCATCCTCCATTTTTCTATTTCTGTATTATTTTGGACTAACAACTTTCAATAGAAGTTACCAATTAAACACCATGTATTCTTTACTTAAGAAATAGCTGATGACAGGTTCTGAGCCTAGCCCTGCTCTTTAATATCCCCTTTAAGCTTTATTTTAAGATTTTTTCTTTATTACTTAAATGTGTTTGTTTCCTGATTGGCTTTAATTAATTAGACATAAGTTGATACAGGCATAAAAAACTAGTATAATTAACAAAGTTAGTGTATTTGACTAAAGTACCATTTGAATCACATACTCAAGTTTATAATTAAAAAAATGATAAAGTATATATGAAGGAGTGTATTGCATAAAAACGCTTTTACTAGCTTATTATATAGAACTTACTAAAAGTTGATTATATATAATAATTTTTTAGTAGATATTATTTAATATGTATAATATATACAGTCAAATTTTACAAATATATAGCTGGATAATAATTAGTAATATGTTTGTGATGTATGGTATATATAATGCAGGTTTATTATGGTTACAAATTATCAACCTGGTTCATTAATCTATTATAAACATAAATTATTATTGTACATATATTTAAGTGATAATAAAAATACCTTTTTAGGTTTATATTTTTTGGTGATGTCATTTTCTATTCAGTCTAATCTTGTAGATCAAGGAAAAAATTTAATAAGACTTTATTATAGGCAATTTTATTAATGTCATAAATATATCTTTTTGGTAAAATCATAAATTAATAAGTAGCTTAATATGGTTTATTTAAAACTAAACTTGCATCAAAAAATATTATAACTTTTTTTTATAAGTTTTTGTTTGTAGTTTATAGCTTATTTTGTATACATGAGCTCAAAGATAAAGTATAAATGATTATAAACATATATTCTATTCAAAACACTAACTTGCTTTGGGACCGTCTAGTACTAAAAACACTAACATGCTTATACTGAGGTCAGAGATAAACAAACTTTTATCTCATAATGATTTTAGCTGCTCTAAAGCAATAATAAAGAATACTTAAACTAAAGGTATAATTTTTGCTATCATCTGTGTAGGGCTTAAAACTTAGCATAGGCTACAAAAATAGCGTGGTAACAGCCCTAAGGGTGACTTAACTTGAACATTATTTTTACTATAGCAGCATTATGACATAGTCATAAGTAAATGACAAATCTTTACTCTAAAATTGACTATCAATATAATACAAATTTGGCAGAAATACTATAATAGTTTATTGCTACAACCTCACTTGTTTAATATGATATTGGACAAAGACTAGCATTGTATTAACTAATAAACTTTTAAACATTTAGGATGGAATTACTTGAGGACAACACTACATTGACTAATGAGAAAATGGAAAAATAAAATATATGAGGAAAAAAGTAAATATCCCATTAAGCCTCTAAATGCGTTGTTCTGATAGGACAGGAACTCCATAGACTGCCTTACTATTCACTATATCAGTTTGAGGATGTTGTAATTGGTCTTAAAAACCATCTAAAAGATTTCTAATCAAAATTATATTTTTTAATAAATCAATTGTGAATTTGATCAACTTTGCTTTCCGCCAATTATAGGTTTTAAAAGTCACAACAGAAACCTCACCATCCAACTGGTTCTTTCATATTCATTAATTTATTTAAATTTATCTTACCCTGTGGGCATAATAAATTAATCACTTATTGTATTGATATTATAGCTCTCTGTCTGTTGCGCTACTTAAAATGTTTTGTAAATAAAAATCTTTACTCACCTTTTAACTAAGGCAGAATAAAAATATCGCTATTTGGTTTTTTATTCCCTTTTTTGTAAAAATTATGTTAGCGCTCATTATTATTAAGAGGCACCAATAGGAACCTAAGATTAAAGAAAGGTTGATAATTAAGGCGTTGGGGTTTCAGGGGATCTTTTTTAGATTTTAAGAAGTTGTTACTAAAGCCAGCATGATTTAGAAAAGCTCCATCTGAAAGCCCATCTACCATTGTCAGTATCTGATAATATGGTTTTCTTAATTTGTATTAAAAAATCTTAGAGAACTTTTTTAAGATTTCTTTATGTTTACAGTTATCTGTCATCATACATATTGTCTTTTAGTTATTGCAAACACACCTGTGCTAACCTCAATCAATGCTACTGTGCCAATTGCAACATTTGGTGCTCTCTACAGGGGGGCACTTTTTGCTTCCATATATACCTAATTTTTACATATAAACCATGATGACCAATACTCATAGGATGATCAACTCTTTTATCATTTGTGAGATTAAATACAAAGCCACATTGGCCTTTCTGTAAGGAGAGTGTCTGTAACTCTCCTGTTCCTAGCGTGGTGTCACTTGGTGCACAGGGCCAACGACAGGGAACTAGGCGTTAGTACAAAATTATTAGAGCCCAGTGGAGGGTGCTGGAGCAATATAAAACTTAAGTAGAGAAGTGCAATCTTTATAATAATTAACTCACAAAAAGCGACGTGGTGCACAAGGGAAAAGGGGTAAGCCTCTCAGGTTGGAGGAATATGGATAAAACAATGGTGCACTAGGGGATAGCCTGATTGTATCTAAAATGGCAAGGTTAATGGAGCGCGAGACCTCCTAAAAGAGGTTTGTGCGCAGGATTGTCCAAAATAACATAAAATTAAATGTAAAACAGGAAATTTTATTGGGAAAATCGACCAACAAAGAATGTTGGTCAAGGAAATTAAATTTAAACTTTGTCAGGTAATTCAGAGTCTGCCAAAGTGGTCCCAAGCACCGATTCACCAATAGGCAAACACTCCCATCTGATTTGGTAGAATACACCAAAATGGGCTTCACTCAAGTATCAATTGAAGTTGTATCCAACATGAACACATAGTTTCATAAATGGAATGGTTTTGAAGCCCCATTCCTCAATAAACTGAATCTAACCTTTATTGTTAATAGAATAGCTCATCCGTTTTAGCGCCTGGGCTGACAAAAGGGGCAGGGCGTTATGCACCACACTAGTATCAACCTTGGAATATTTGGCTTGTACCCAGCTTTGGTCTAATGTGTGCTTGAGGTCAGGGAGGGCCTGAAGCTTCACCTTCTGATCATTCTGCCGCCCAGCCTTATTCTTGGGGTTGTTGCCCACTATTATGTCATTCAACCATGACATACTCTGTATTTTACATTAAAATAACAGTTTCTAAACAACTGGGATATGGGATGTTTCAGAGGATTATTGGCTCCGCCTGGATGATGTAGAGCTAAGACTAAAGGATCAGTGCCCTCCCTCTTACACCTTTACTGAAAGATTGACTCCCTTCATCTATTTTTTCAATTTTATATACGGGAAATAAAAACTTTAAATGTGCTCCTTTTGGCTTATACTCAGAAACTCTAAAAGGCAAAAAATAGTCTGATATGGAGCGTTGCCAATTTTATTAATTTGTCAAATCAAGTTCACCTATTGATTTTAAATTAAACTGAGACTGAAATTTACTGGCGATGAGGTGGCAGTAGCGCCTATTTTGCCTGCTATTTTTGTTTTATCACCTACTCCAGGTATCTTTGGTGAAATTAAAAAAATGGAACCCCAGCTCAGGATATGCCAGCAGCAGTTGCTTGCGTTGTTCCTGCAATTTTGGCTAGTGCTACCATGGCAGCCACGGCTTCTGATAATTCTACCAATACAGACATTAACAATATCTCCGCCAGTTCATTTTTGCTTAACCAGGAATCTGGTATTATAATCACCAGTAAGTTAAACATGTAAATTTGCCTGTATTAAATAAGAAGGGGAACATTTGCATCTTCATGCTGTTGTATAAGAGTACTATGGGGAATGTGAATAACCAGGCCAAACTTACCATTTTTAATGAATTTATTGGCCCTATTGATCAAGTATTAGTAATGTTATAGGTCTGGAAAGCTGGTATGATTTTTGCTGATGCCAAAGAAGTTATCATTAATGAGTTGGGTGTGGCGGAACGTATGGTAAGATGGAGAACTGTCTAACTTATTATATTGTCTAACCCATTGAAAAGTTTTAGCCTTTGCAAATTACTTTTAATATAAGGCTCAGGTGTTGTAAGGATAAGGTTCTGAGTCACTTTGATGCTAAGAACTCTTTCTTCTACGCCTGAAAAACTCATAAGAAGTTATATTGGGTTATATTTCTCATTATGAATACTGAAAATAACATAATTAAAAGGATAGATTACATTTACCAATGTGTTATTACTTTCAATGCACCAAATAGGGACAAACAATTCATTAATTGTGAGATATTATCTATGTAAAATATTATAAAGATGTCTTGAGGACTAGAAAAGGGTTTCTACTTCTGTTAATATGTCAGAAATAACATTTAAATAATTAAATGGTATTGAGTGCTGCCTTACCAGCATGGTAAAAGGAAATCAGTATGCAATGTCATTCATATTACAGGTAGTAGATAAAAATAATGTGTTAGCTTTGCCCCCACTGCCTCAGGATAGTAATGATTTACTTACATATTTAATCCAAACTGATACTTTTGGCATTTTTATGCTTACTTCCCTTGACAACTACTTCTCTGCATGTACTTGTATTGATGTTTGTGTAAACATTAATTAAAGTTTGCATGATTGTCAACAGCGGCATGTCATTCAACGTAGTTTCCCCTAAGTTTATAAATAACCTTGGGGTTGACCTGACGTTGACCATTGCAAAATTATATGGAAATCACTTCTAAAGCTACCACACCTTAAGGGGCTTATAGTGCATTGCCACCAAATTTTGGTACCATAGTGGTATTTGAACCCACCATCATTTTACCCTAAGATAGTTATAAGATGCTGATTTGTACCTAATCATGTGTCATTTGGTCTTATAGCCAACTTTGAAGAGAACACATTAGTTATATTGAGACATAAACTCCTGCTTTATTATAATAAGAAAGGACATCCAGTACCAGCTCACCCTTCTATCTAGTAGACTGGTGTACAAGGATGAAATACTAACCATTAGTTACCATAAAATTGTCAACACTTGAAATTAGCAATACAACTTAAAGAATCCGACAGAATTCCACTATGATCTTATCAGAACTTTACTATGACACCCAGACATTAAGTCCCAATGTGAACAAATATTAAACTCTTACTTTCCAATCGGCTATATGGTAAAAAGAACCTATTAGAAGCCAACTTACACTAGATCTTAATATTGCACCTAGTTCTATCTATCCTAATCAAGGAAAAAATCAAGGTGTTATTAAAGAACTCTTCAGCCTATATATTTCTGTGAAGTTTCATCAACTTATCACTACCATTTATGCAATGCCTTTTAATAATGAAATAAAGTACTCTGACAGTGTACACGCCAGTTTAAGGATTACCCTGCAAGAGCTTTATGAACTTTGAAATTTAAGTAATCCCCTTTTCAATTCAATTCACCAATTTGTGTGGAAAACAAAGCTATCAATAAGGTAAGGAATAAAGAAGAAGCTGGTACACTGCTACTCTTGCCCTGAGAGATCTGGTGCTTTCTAACAAAAATATAAATATTATGGTATCCTTAATTCTTAATTAGAAAGAACATTCTAAAACTATATAGAAAAAAGCTACCAATATTTATACCCTTAAACACTCTACAAATGGTTATTTATGAGGTGCATGCTATATTCCTTTAATAATATACTCATTGTACCTGCCTGAAAGCCACATATTCTCAATAACCATTCTGAACCACACTCATTTTTCTTCTTTGATGTTTAATCAAGTGAAGGAATATTAAAATTTGGTCTGACCACTCATTAGAAAGAAACAAATAATATAATTAAAAATTATCATTTTATTTAGATAAAGGATTTTGATCTATGTTGCCTTTATTCCAATTAAGGGTAGTATGATGTTACAATCAATACCTTGCCACCCCCTTGACTTCTCATAATCCATTAACTATTCAATTTACCTTGCTTACAGAAGCGGTAGTAAAATAACTTGTTATTAATCTTTAATTAACCTCTGTTGCTAAGCCACTGAATTTTCCTTGTAATTATGAGTTTATTATACTCATCCACTCCTACATGTCAGCGTAATAATGTTGCTATTTGATTTATATTTTTACTGATATTCCAAACATATATGCAGGCGCTTATTATTCTAAAAGATACCAACTAAAACCTGGGATTGGAATAGGTTTATATAAAAGGGATTAAGCTTTTCAGGAGATCATTTTAGATCTTGAGAAGTTGCTTCTGAAGTTAGTATGACTTATAAAACTCCATTTATAAGCCCATTTGTCATCATCAGTATCTTATACTATGATGTGCATTATTTGTATATACAAACCCTAAAAGCAATTAATTTAGGAATTATTCCCTTTTTTACATATTTGTCACCATATAGACTGCTTTTTGATTAGTTCAAACAAATCTGTGCTAACTTCAAGTGGTGCTGCTGCGCTGACTGCAACAGAGACATCAGTGCACAACGCTAACACAGTTGAAAATTTCACCTGCCCAAGCAAACATTCTGGAATCAAATTTAGGAGAAAATGGCATTGAGCCCATACTCTAATACTGAGGCATTCTCCCTCATTTTCAACTAATTTTACATAGTAAGCTATGTAATTTAGCTTTTCAATAGACAGTTGAAATAAGTTATTAAACAAATAAGTTTAGTCAAATGTTAGTATTATTTATCAATTAATAAACAAAAAACTTCCTATTAATTTTATAGTTATCTTCAGAAAATTAAGAGCCAATAGCAATCTAAACTTAAAATCAGTTTATAAAGACAAGCCAAGTGATGTATTGATTATTAGAAGTTATATAAAGTTTTAGATTCTCTCCACTTGGCATAACTTTCTGAGAAAAATTACATGAATCAATAAACAAATTTAAATTTTCCCATAGTAGTTTTGCTCCAAAGTCCTTGGATTCTCCGCCGGCTGCTCCAGCATGGGGCAGCAGCGAAAGCTCCCCCTGCCATTTTCCGTCTGGCAGGAAAATGCGCTAGGACTGGTTCACCCAGTCATTCCAAACCTATGGGACAATTCGTTCCGCCAAGGACCTAGACGCACACCTTGTTTCTACCCAAGCAGTACCTCGTTGCCCCCTAGTGCTCCCTTGGAGCAACATGCTCTACGGCCTAAGGGTCAAATATGGGAAAATATTCCCATACCATGACCAACCCATTATTGAAATGGCACAGGCGAGGATGACACTTGCTAGTTTTATTGATTTCTACCCCTACAAGGGGTATTTTGACCTTGGCTTCACCTGCGAAGCCAATGCTGCCACTGCAGCAACTGTGCCCCTGGTAATCCAGGGCACCCCTCTCCCCACAACTCAGACTCAGCTCCCAGCGGACACCACTTTGAGGGTGCAGTTTGCTGGCTTGCCCACCCACCTCCCCCCTGAAGTGCTCCACCAGGAGCTGATGGACGGTTTGGCAGCCTATGGCTCCAACCCCATATTACAATTTGTGGTCCCAAATGGGGCCACACGACTTGCTGGGCCTCAGGCATATGCCACAATCAGCCCTAAATTTAATAGAATCGCGGTGTCAATTCCACCATGCACCGTTATTCCCTCAGCGCCTGACCATCCATTTTGGGCCCACATTAAGGGCGGGCGGATGATCTGTCTATCATGTTTTGAGTTAGACCACTCGAAATGCAAGTGCCCCTCCTCAACCACTTCTGGCAGATAGGATGATTCATTTGCCAACCTCCAATTCGCTGCCCACCCTGTACAATTTCCAGTATGGGGAACAACCCTACATCCCACACCCCAAAGCCTGTTGCTGCAGCTGCACCTGCATCCACCAATCATCCTCCTCCTCACCCCAATACCAAAATAGTTCCTCCAATCAAGCATTGGATTGGATCCCAGTATGATCCCATGCTTCCTCAAATTAATCGACTTGACCTTAACTGCATGCTGATTCCCCAATCAAATTCAACTAAAACTAATGGTAAATATTGGCTAAAATTGATGAATCAGGTAAGTTCATTGAAGAACCATCTCTGCAAATTGAGCGGTCATTAATGCAGAATGGGACGCCAGATACCCCCCCCCTCAACTTTATACCCCACAGCCAAATGCTGAATCATTTTTCAGTGACCGCCAGCTTGCAGTTGAAGCAGCCGCAACACCAGATTGTCATCCCCTGCGTAAAGCTGTTGCTAAGTCAGTAACAATACTCACAGAAGGAATTCCACCTCCTGTTATCCCCACAACCTTAACTCCAAAAAGTAAAATCATGGTGAACCAACTACAAAAAATGCAAATGATGCTATCCAGAATGTGGCAATTATAGCATGGAATCCAAAAGCAAAAATAACCTGAACCAACATAGCCACATTCATTAAACTCCCAGATGCCTTCATCAAAGCTGAAAAAGCTTTAACCAAATATCTCAGCGCCATTTATCTAGCTGGCAATTTCCATGAAATTCCAATTATCAGTGATATCAAACCCCATACCGCAGATGCCCCAACGCCATTACTGTCAGCCGTGACATGCACTCTACTATGGGAGGAAGAAGCTGCTGCTATAGAGGCTGCCAAAGACGAGCCCCCCAATACCCCTCCCCATCCGCTATGGAGGGATAAGTTGCTTCCGCTGCCCACCTGGTTGGTTGGTTTTTGAAGCATTTCACTCAATCTGCTCAATAGGGCGTTTTGTTTAAACCAAGTATTTTATTTAACCGAGGTAAGACAACCAGTGGACGGACATTACCAAATATACTTAAAATTAAGGAAATAACTGACAAATACAAAATTGGGCACCCCAGGGTACTCAAGTTACCCCTGTTGCCAGCGGGACTGCCAGGTATGGGGGGTTGGTGCATTACTCTGAGGGGGTTTCCTCTGCTATGGAACAGGTGTGAAGGAAGGGGTCTGTCTGGAGGAACCAGAGTGGGAACCATGATACTATGAGCACTTTTTGCCTTGATCTCATATATCCATAGAGCCAGGCTTGGAAGTGCTCCAGTAAGTGGACATGTAATCTGTTAATAACCCCACGAATGGTTAGGACCGAGCCCTTGAACGCATCTAATGCAATTGTGTGGATTGTCCACATTGCAATGGGTACTATTAGGGAACGGAGGGTAGATGAGATTGGTGACTCAATTTGGAGCGCTAAGATGCTCTTTAATATTGAGAATTCTTGTTCGTTTTGGATCTTAAGCAGGCGTGCGACCTCCTGCCATAAAGCTTTGGTTGGGGGGCATGTTTCTAGGCGGTGATGTAGGAATCCCTCCCCTCCACATACTGCACATAATTTCATGGAGGGAGTTGGAACGGTCCACATCCTATAAGTCCTTATCAGACAGCGCCAGGCGTTTGCTCTTATCCTCAGCTGTAGGAGTAGGTGGTGAGTCATTTTCCACACTGCCTTCTGTCTGGTTAAATCATAGGGAATGTCCAACATATCTAGGTTTTCTATCCTAGCTATTTTTGGGGTTGTTGCGAGCATATCCCTCTGGGGTGGTTTTCTGGGTTTCTTAATTTGAATTGGGGTCTGGGTCGTCCCCTTCCCTGTATAGTACCCATGTTCTCTATGGTCCATCCCATACGGCAGATAGTTCAGAGGATATGTTTGAAATGAGGGAGGTTCCATGCGGACCCGTTGCAGTAGGGTGCTTGGCAAGGTATGAAAGTAGTTTGGGTGGACTATGTGGGTTGGTTAATTTGAGCGCCTGTGCAAAGTTAGTCCTTGCTGCTCTGGACCAATGTTGTTGAGGTCTGGAGCAAGGATTTCCTTTATCCAGGTACCTAGGATGTGATTGGCATGGCTCTCAAAATCTATTAGTCCCATGCCTCCGCTTGAGCGTGGGCCTAATAATGTTTCCATCCGTATAGGAGGGTGAGAGCCAGGCCACAGCCAGCCCTGGATAAGCGCGCGAATTGAGGTTATAAAGGTAGGTGAGAAGGCTATCGCGTGAGCCTGGTACCACAGTATTGGGAGGATGAGCGAGTTAGCAACTGTAACTCGTCCTGTTAGTCCTGGGGTTCTTCCCTTGAGGGAGGCGACGCGTTTGGATACCCTTTGTAACAGGTTACTTTCCACTGTCTCATTAGCATATCCCCCTGATTCTAGCCAGATTCCAAGGTGTCGGACAGGAGTGGTGGTGGGAGGTATTGAAAAGGGTAAAATGATTGGGTTTTTTCTTCGTGTGTTGGTATGAGGTTCTGATGTTGTGGTCCAATTGTTTGAGTATTTGCCTAAGAGGATGATTTCTGTCTTCCTTTTGTTGAGAGATGCATTGCTCACCTTGAAGTATTCCTCTAGAGTGCGTTCCAGCTGTCAGGCATCTTCATTGTTTGCTATACCTGCTACGCAGTCATCCGCAAAGGCCAGTATCTTGACTGTTGGTTGTCCTTGTGCGGTTATCCCCATGAGACGTGAGTCAGTTACTTGGAGGAGTGGGTCAAAGCTGAAATTGTATAGCAGTGGGCTGAGGGGATCCCCTTGTTTGAGCCCTCTGTGTGGTTTAATCTTGTTTGTTAGGAATCCAGGGCCGCATACAGCCATGGTTGCAGATTCTGTTAGGAGCATCGCCCATTTTATGAATCTTGGTGGGAGTTTGAAGGCATGTAGACATTCTTTTAGGTATGGCCAGCTAACACGGTCATACGCCTTTTCCTGATCCAATAAGACCAGGGCACCAGTTGCTTTGGATTGGCAAATGTTTGCAACAGGGTGAATGTTGTTCCAGATTGAACGCCCTGTTATAAACCCAAACTGGTTGGGTGATAGGACGTCAGATGCAATTGCGCCTAATCTAACTGCTAAATTTTTGTTAGAATTTTTGTGTCAGTGTTGGAGAGTGCAATTGGGCGCCAGTTGGCCAGGTCCAACTTGTCACCCTTCTTATACAAGGTTATAACGTAGGATTCATGGCCTCCTGGTAATAGGCGTGTTTCCAATAAGCTCTGGTTCATAGACACCAATAGGAGGGGGCGATTTGTTGAAAATATTTTTTGTAAAATTCGTAGGGTATCCCATCAGGCCCTGGGCATTTCCTACGTGGTGCACCGCAAATTGTCTCCCAAAGCTCCTCCCATGTAATAAGGGATAGTATATTGTAATTTGGTGGTGTACTTTGTATCTCAGCAGTCTTTATAAATTCTTTAATTTTTTTGTGAATCTGTTGGTGTTTCACGATATAATTCAATGTAATAGCGGTGTACTTCCGACTTGTTCTCCTCAGGTTCAGTTGCCACGGTGCCGTTGGTCTTGTGGACCTGTGTGCACACAGGCTGGTTTCCGCAGGAGTGGAATTGGTGGAAAAAGTATGTTGAACAGGTATCACCTTCCTTTATGAATTTACCTTTGTTTGATACTTTGATTCTGTGTTGGTTTTCAAAGATGAGGTTGTTAAGTTGGGCAGAAATTTCTTCCCATTTGCATCCCCAGTTAGGGCTATAGCCAGATCTCAGAGTATTTATTTCCAGGTGGTCTAAGGCCACCAAGGTACGTTTGATAGTGGCTGTGTCCGCGGTGTACTTACATGATGCAATATGTCAGGTTTTGTTGATTAAATCCTTTTTGAAATTTTCCTATGTTTCGATGGGATCCAAAGTGAATGGGGCTGTGAATTCTGGGTTTGTAGCCTTGTTTTCAACCCAGTTTGATATCTTGGGTAATTTTATATTTTCAGGTGAAGTTTTCTCCAAGGCGACACCTGTGTGTGGGATTGGGTTGGTGCTAACTGCATTATAACTAATTGGTGGTCAGAAAAATTGATATTTTTTGTTATAAATTTGGAGATTCTTGAGCGGTGGGATTGTGGGACAAGGATGTGGTCAATGCGACTCATCAATATGAGCACTCCATCGCATATGTTGGGCCACGTCATGTGGGGAAGGATGGTGAATTGGGGGGAAGAGTATCCTGTAAGCCAAGAGATGCCTTCATTGTGCGATATTCAATGTGTCCAGGTGGGTATCCCCTGGGATTAGGCCATCAATCTGTATTGGGGTTATCCTAGCAGTTGAAATCGCCTAACATAATGGTATCTGGTGGAAGGGTGAGAGTAGGAATGTTTTCAAAAAACTGCTTTCTCTTGGTTGCAGTGCACGGTGCATATATACATGCTATCGAAATTATTTCCTCTTGGCATGTGATTGTTGCTACCAAAGACTCAACCAGGCAAGTGTGATGACGAATTTGTAATTTTAAATTTTTTTGTTGTTTCAGATGATCACCACACAGTGAGACGTCCATACTGATTGTGATGGTGTGACCCTGGTTGACCAGGATTCTTCTTCCCCTTGTAGACAGTGGGTTTCTTAGATGGCCAAGATGTCTACAAGAGTTTTTCGCTGGAATGTCAGCTTTTTGTCTTGGGACGTATGAGCCCTGGCTCCCACAACGTTTAGCATCCCTATTGACACTGAGGTGCCCGCGGCGCCTCAGGAGAAGTTGGGAGGGCCCTCTGGCCCTATCCCACCATGGCTCATTTTGGCCATGCTCCACGTCTGTACTCCAACTCTTTCAATGCCATTGTTGGTTCCCTTGATCTGACCCAATGATTCAATGGGATTGCGGTTTTTTGCATTTGCGTCAACTTTTCCTGCACAGGTCTCATGTTGATTTGATGCAGATTGTTGATTGGATTTTGTATTTTTGAGGTTTGACTTTGGTAAATTGTGCACCGCATTTTCGCCCAAATTGTGGTTGCATTGTTCCCCAATATGTGCATGACTGATGTCGCTTTGTGACTCAGTCAGGTTACTGTGAAAATTTTTGACCTGGGCATATTGTTCTGATTGGTTGGTTTGGTGAATATCCGAAATATCCTCCCAAATTTGTCTGGGGTTAATGGTGGACTCCGCATGTGCCGTCGCTTTAGCTGCTGCTCGCTTGCGGGCTTTTTGTGCCACTTTATGTTGTTTTCTTGTAACTGGGTCCACGATGGAGTATAGTCCATCTTCACCCCAGCGGAATGGGTGGTGACCGTCAGTCATTTTGGCGAAGTTTTCATTATCTTCATCCATTGCTTCCTCACAATAATCATTTTCCATTAAGACCTCTTTAACAGGGCATGCGTGTTCCTTGTGGCCCAGTGAGCCACAGTGGTTGCAAATGGGCGGTGCACGTTATGGTGTAACTCAGAATGCGGCTGACTGGCCCCCATCTTCAAAGTGAAATTCTGCTGTGTGGGGAATTCTGGATAAGTCCTCTTCCATTCTGGGAAGGGATTGATTATGGTGATAGCTTTGCCTGTGCACAGGTTGAGCATCAGGCGAAATCGCTGTAATTTGAGATGCTGAATTTCTCTGTAGGCCACAAGACCTTTGCAGAGATCCTCCTCAATTACCTTACGAGGAAGGTTGGTGGGGAGCAAGTCAAAAGAGATAATCAAAGTTTTTGCTTTGTTCCATCTGGTGCATGCGGTGCACACAATATTTTGCCCTCGGGGAGGCAATTTCCACACAGACTTTTGCTGTGACATCAGCTTCATCAGCTGTTTTGAAACCAATATCGATCTAGCCATGGCCCATGTTGTTGGTGGCTACATACACCGCGTGAGGGAAAAGTGAGGGCTGTGCCTCACATCTTTTCTCCCACAGGGCGGTGACTCATCCAAGGAAGAGTCTAATCCCATTTTCCACCTTTGATAAAGGGTTGGTTGAACTGAATGTACATATATTGGCGCATGCTTTACAGTAAATACCATAAACCCTGATGGTGTCTGAGTTTGCGATTTCTTTGTGGATTGGGTTCCTGGTCCCCCTCCAGGGCGTTTCTTGCCCTTAGTTGCACCATTAAGAGCACCGTTCGCCGCAACACTCATCAATGTTGTATTATTTTTATTGATAAAGTCGCCCATCTTTCCTGTGTGTGATTATCCAAATTTGCTGTTCAATTAAAATTGTAGTAACTAAAGTGATTGTTACGAAAAAGAAGGCTTTTGTTTAAACCAAGTAGTTATGCTAGTTTTTTAGTCTAGTTTTAGCTTCAGTAATGTATGACCCCTGGTCAGCTTGCTTCAAATAAATATAAAGTTTTAGATTTGAAACTTATAAAGATTGAAGCAATCATTATCTTCTGTATTAGTGTAGTTGCGCACAACTTTAACCACAAACTAAGGTGAAGTACTAAAAGCCATAACAAGTCTAAAACCTACTCTGGATAAGAAAAACAATGAATCATCTAGCCTATTACTATTGGTACATTAAAATATGGAGTTAAAAAGATTGGAGTGGTTGTCATGCGGGGTGGTTCTTCTCCTGATAATTTTTTATAAAAGAACAAAACCCGTATGAGAATAGCATCCTAACACTACCCTCATAACAAGGACTTAAATTTGCTCATAAAAGAATTATATTTTTGTGACTTGAAGGGATATTAGTAAACTTTTCTCTCTCATTGCAATCACTTTTGCAACATAATCAATTCAAGTCAGGTATTAGTTTGATAATCTCACTGAGGAGATTAGTTTGCGCCCATGTCAGGGAGCAGTTGGTCAAGTAAGGTAAAGGGCACAGGAGTCAGCCCCGCGACATCTAAAGTTTGTAAACGCCCCAGGGAACCTGGAGGAATAGAAAAACTTAGCAAAAGCCAGCGGTAACCATTTCCCAGGAAATTTTAGCCTAGCAAGCGCGATGCAGCCAATACATCAATACGCCGCACTCTCAACCATTTTTGTTGGTGGAACATGGAGTACGGGTATTCCTGGATGTTCAGCAGATGACAATGTGGGAAAAGTTTTGTGGGGATGTGCACACTCATTTCCCAAATGCTGTGTATGTTGCACCTCATTCCATGCCACGCGGTTGGCTGGATCTCAGTTTTGAAAGCAAGAAAGCAGCGGACAAAGCTGCAATGGTGTGCGTTGTGTTAGACCTCCCAGATGGGCAGCGGGTCATCAAAACTAAGTGCACCAGATGGACAAAATCAAACCAGATTTTTGTAACTTTTGACTTTCTGCCCACTATGGTCAAACGCGCCGTACTTGAACAACACCTGAAGGCTGGGCTCGCCATATATGGTAAAATACAATCCTTCAAAATGCAACGCTTTATGCTGATACCACACCTGTGCACCGGCAAAGCAATTGCAGTCCTAACCCCAGCCAAGGGAATAGCGCAGGATCTAACCCAAATCCTGAACACTGCTTTTGTCACTATTGATGGGCATGCCACCCACCCTTTCAAGGTTACCGTGGACAGCGCACCTCCCATCTGCGCCTATTGTGCTGCGTTCAGCCACAAGGCACACACCTGCCCTGCCAAAGAGGGCATCTCATACCAAGAGCATCCCTCAGAGGCTATGAACACTGGGGAGACCCACTATGAACCAACCGCCAATACAAAGGAGGCCTTCCCATGGGGAGCACAAGGTTGCTACTTAGTAGTGCACCCTATATCCCCACAAGAGCGGAAGAAGGCCAAACAGGCCCACAAGGTGGCAGCCAAGGAGGTGGCCAAGGTCGCCTCCGCTATCCCGCCTCTCCCTGCTCCAGGAGGAAATTGAAACTTTTATGATGGAAGCATCTTAAGCATCTCTCGACCAATCAGAGTGGGACGCCCAAGCTGAAACCCCAATGGGCAAGTTGACCTCAATCAACCAAAGCGCCTAAGCCTCAAATAGATTCAACTTGGTCTCCAACCTCCCAGCCAAAAATTCAAAAACTTTCATCAGTGCACCAAAAATGCACACACCACAAAAATCTCCATTCTGCAGCAGGGAAACCAAAATTGAGGACAAAAGCCAACGTGAACCTGACTGCTAAAGCCAACCATTCTTTTGACTATGTTGCATCACATACCTGAGGCTCCAAAAGCACTGTGGAAAACAAGAGAAGGCTGAAGGGCACAGGTGCCCTTCCCCTCGCACATAAGGTGTGATAGGGGGAGCCTTTACTTTAAGGACGCTAAACATCGCCAGACTCAAGGCCTCACCATCCCGGGCTAGGAAACTGAGTTTTTACAAAATACTTTACCTGTGGACATCCTGGCCATCCAGGAGTCCCACTGTCCGCGCGGTTCTGAGGAAACATGGAAAACCATGCTCCTCCCTTTCTTATCCTTCTGGTCTGAGCACTGTGGGGTGTTTATTAGAAAAAAACAATTATTTTAGATTTTTTTCTTCTGAATCCTTCTTTAGCGGCACGTCCTCATTGTCAAATTTTTGTGGGCCAACGTAGTGCATGCTACTGTCAACATTCACGCCCTAACCTGTGAACAAGAACGTTGGGAATTTTCTTGTCAGTCAAATCCCTTCTGTTATCCCATGACCCTTTTGTTATTGGTGACATGAACTGTTGGTTGAACCCCTCCACTGACCAAAGGCCTTCCTCATCTTCCCAACCCAGGGACATGTAGAACTACGCGTCCTCAAGGCCACCCTAGGGTTGGTCAACATGCTACCATGTCATGCTCAGCTTCTCAAAAGCAAGCCGCGCCCCCATGTCCACAATGGCCAGTTAAGGTCCATGTCCTGCATCGACCTTATTTGTGCTGTTGAAATTTTGTACCCAAATTTCCCAGTTCACCACGACGAAGATCAATTTCTTTGATCACAGGTTGGTTTTCACTTTCCTTCCGCATTCCCAACCCCATTGCTTGGGCTCCAAACTGGTGCAAACTTCACCTGGCTGAAATCGTGTCACCACGATTTTCCTCATAGATGGAATTGGTGACCACAGCTCCGGAGTTTATTACATCATTTTGCGCTGATCCAATTTCCACCTGGTCGGCCTTCTTGACAGACACAATCTGCAAGGCTCACCACTTGTCCTCCTGACTTTCACGATCCACCTCTGCAGTCATCTCGCGCGCTCTGGCAGAGCTGGCCCACCTGGAGTTTAATGTCCCAGCCATGGGCTACAGCCCTGCTTGGGGCCACAAGTGGGCGGAAGTAGCCGCCCACCTCAATGCGCTTGAGCGGCAACACAAACATAGGGTTTGTGTTCAGTACAGAGCTAAAAACATCACAGTGGGTGACACATTCTCTGCTTACTTTTTTCAAAAATTCTTCACACTGCACCAGAGCTTGGCCTGCACACAGGTGCGAAAACCAGACAATTCTATAGTGGATACGCCAGCCGAAGTGGCAATTGAGATACAAAATTATTACTCCAAATTGTACTGATCTGAACCAATTCTGCCAGCCAAAATGTCAAATTTTCTCGATAGCGCTCACATCTGCACCATTTCCCATTTCCTGGAGTTAATGAATTTGATTACTCTGACAAACTCTGGTCCGCCTTCCGCGGTGCACCAGATCAGAAATACTCTGGCCCTAATGGCATTCCTTATGAGTTATATAAGAAGTACTTCAAATATTTATTCCCACTGTTGCTTGCCTCTCTTAACCAGAGCCTTTTGGAAACTCGCCTCCTACCAGGAGGGCAAGAGGCCTACACCATTACGCTCTTCAAAAAAGGGGATAAGATAGACCTGGCCAACTGGCACCCCATTTCTCTAACAAGCACTGACACAAAATTTTTTACTAAAATCATGGCTAACCGTTTATGGATTATTGCCTCTGCTACCATATCCACAGAACAATTCGGTTTCATACCCAGAAGGTCGATTTGGGACAACGTGAACACTGTGGCCAACGCTTGTCAGTCCACGGCCTCTGGTGCACAAGTGTTTTTAGACCAACAGAAGGCCTATGATAGAGTAAACTGGGAATACCTCAGGGCCTGCCTCCACCAATTCCGCCTACCCCCTTGCTTCATCAGTTGGTTGATGCTGCCGACGGAATCTGCTACAATGGCAGTGCGTGGCCCTGGCTTTCTCATGGATGTTGTCCGCCCTCAAAAGGTCCTACGCCAAGGGGACCCTCTAAGCCCACTCTTAATAACTTCAGCCTAGACCCACTTCTTCACAACGTGAATGCCCGCCTTACTGGGTCCACGTGCAAGGCCAAGCCCCAGTCAGAATGCTGGCATTTGCTGATGACTGTGTGGTTGGGGTGTCTAACAATCATGACAAATGCACGCTTGAAGCTCTTATCCAGGTTTACTCCCGAGTAAGTATTGCTGCACTCAACGCCTCCAAAACTGAAATCATCCTCCTTGGTTGGTATCAAACCTGCTGGGCCTCAGCGCCCTGTTTCCAGCTCACCCCATCTGCTAGCACACGCGCTTGCTTACCCTGCTCAACCCACACCGCCCCACTTGTGCTCCCCTTTGTGCCGTGCCCTACTGATGGACCGGTCCACCATTTGGGGGTGTGGTTGGAGGCAGGTGGGTATGCCTCAACGGTGATGGAAAACCATATTCTGGACAACGTGACGAAGCGCATCACCTCCCTCAGAGCCCACCCTACTTCCCTTACTGGCAGGTTTGTACTAGCCAACTCTATGCTCCTCTCCAAAGTTTGGTTTGGGGCCCACGCCATCGCCTTCTCCCCTGGTTTCTTCAAGACACTGTATGTCCTTCTGCAAGGGTGGTTATGGTTGGGCCGCCCACCGCCAGTGCAACTTGAGGTCATGTTTGGCCCTCGCCATAGTGGTAGCATGGGCCTGCACAACTTTGAGGCCCATGCTGTAAAGATCCTGAGCACCTGGATCGTGGCTGTTACCATCCCTACACTCCCGACCCAACACTGGTCCTGCGCGGCCTGCTCCAACTTCTACCACACCCGGGGACTTAC
Organism: Massospora cicadina; assembly: GCA_022478985.1. NCBI lineage: Eukaryota > Fungi > Entomophthoromycota > Entomophthoromycetes > Entomophthorales > Entomophthoraceae > Massospora > Massospora cicadina. Next base: position 345,452 of record JAKSZP010007884.1, read on the forward strand.
TAATCCGTCACACCCTCACTCTCTGATAAAATATCTGGCTTCCCACCCTTTGGCCGCGAGTCCCCATGGAACTGCGGCCCACTTCAAACGAATCCTCTTCTCCATGTGGAGCGCTGAGTGTAGAATTTGTATTTGTGGACACACTGCCCAGAGGGGGCGTCCCTCTCCTTGGTTCACCCAGGAGGTACAGGGGCTACCCATTCTAGACGGCTTGATACCCAAGGCCCCATGTCCTATCCAGGGTGGACTACCTGGACATGATGGACATCCCTTATTCCCTTGAAACCCAGAGGACAATTTGGAAATAAGCCCACCACCCTCTTCTGCAGCCTCATATCCGTTCCCATGTGTGGCACTGCTTGAGGCGGGTGTACTGTACTGTTGAGCGCTCTAATGCTTTGCACTCATCCTGTGTCGTGTGTGGTCAGTATGGAACTCTGTTTCACCGCCTGGAGAAGTGCCCTACACTTAAAGCGATATGGCGTAAGGTGCAACGTCTGCTATGCCAGGATCAGGCTCATCCCTTTAGTTTGTCTAGGGATATGTTTGCTTTATCTATGGTCTCCCCTCTTCCACCCTCCCTCCATGCTTTGGTGGTTGCAATCGCCATGTGGACTATCCACACGATTGTCTTGGATGCCATCGCAGGCTCCACCTCCACCCTCCCAGAAGCTGTCCACTGGTTCCAGTCCCACTTAGTGGCCCACTTTCAAGCGTGGTTGTTTGGTTACCTCCTACCACGGTGATGTCAGTTGGTCTCATCCTGGTTCCCAGTTTGGTTCATCAACACTGACCCCTTCCTCCACACGTGCTCAACTGTGGTTTTGGCCCCTTTACACGTTCCCCCTCCTCCCAGTAGTGGCGTCCTCACTGGCAACATGAGATAGCATTCACTTCTCTGGGGTGCCCCCCCTGTTACTACGTTTTGTTTTCTTCGTGTCTTATCATAAGTGTCCGTTCCCTGGTCGGCCTTCCCTGCAATAAATAAAAATTAAAGGGATATAAGTACATATGTATTTGTGCACCATTTATTTTTTCAGTCAATCAAATCAGAGAAGCTAGATTAGCAAAACCATATATAGTGCTGGCAAACGCAAACTACTGCACTAGTTGAGATTCTCCCTGAATTTTTTTTATTATATCTTGATTGCTTAACCTATGTCCCCTGACAAGTCCTATTTAACTGAATATTATATAGACGCGCTACATGATACTTATATCAACACTTTTCTGGCTTAATAGACTCTACTCCTGAAATGACTTCCTGAATACTAGATAAAAATTAGGAAATTGTGATTCATTATTTATGATAATTGAATAAATAAATTATAGCCAATATCCATGCCATATTACAATGATGTCCTGATTCTAGGAGCACAATCAACAGTTTGTATAATGGTCTAATTATTAAATGGGTACAATAGGCATGATGATATCTATTTATAGGAAAAGCCAGTTTTGTAATGGAAAACTGTGCGTGACAATTCTGGAATAGCTGAGGTGCAGATAATGGAACAGATAGCATTAGAAAAGTTGACAACTTGGACTTTTGTGTTTGTTTTAAGATATTATCTAATGAAAATGGATTGAAAAATATATCCTAAGTTAAGTTAACATCTTTGACATGTCTCCTCCTTGACTCAACTCATTTTTCAAATACCTTTTTTGAGGAGGTTGACTACCATAGTAATGCTATAGAAACTTATGATGAACCCTGTCAATAGTACTTGTATTAGTTAAGTATTTTATAGTATAGAAATCAAAAATGAAAATCTCTAAGACTACATACAGTCCTTTCCAAAGTGTGAACATATTATGCGGTAACAACTCTGTAAATATTACAGCATACTGCCTGGTCATCTTCCTTGAACTTATGTATTTTTCCTCGGAGAATATCATTATGGGGCTTCTGATTAATCTCCTGAGTTAAGGCTGGTCATAAGATTTGGTTTGAATCTTAGTCAATTCCCTAAACTATTGGTCAAAATACTCTTTTAATCAGATCCTATTTAGATCTTCCATGATCAAGTGCAATAAGTTAGGCAAGGCAGGCTGCCAACCATAGAGCACCTGAAGGTTAAAAAACCCGTGACACTATATTAGCTAATATTGTAGGCAAATATTGTTGGTCCAACATAAAGGGTACATTGAGAAGGGGAAGCAGCTTTGAACTTTCCAAGAACTCTTTCAAAAGTTCATTGACCCTCTTGACAACTCCATTATATTAGATTATAATAGCATCTAAAGCCCCTCTATTCCCATTACTTAATTAGTTTAACGATTATCCTAGTAAATAATTGGTAGCATTGTATTTTAAAACCTGTGGACACCCACCTATGGATAATATGTTCCATAATGTATTTAGCAGTAGTGATTTCTCAAATATTTTAACTGAGTTTACCCTTGACTAGCTTAGTCAAGTGATCACTGATCACAATGATGTATTAAAGTTTGAAATTTCTTCCAGACAAGGGTCAGATAACATCATTTGAGATTGTATTATAAGCCTAATTTTTCTAAACTAATTGATAGGTAGTTGTCCTTAAAGGGTTGTTACAATTGACATTCTTGACACTTCACAAAAAATGTCTGAATATTAAACCATATAGGCCCCCAGTAGTAGCTCTGTTGGACTCACCTTATAGTTTTGTTCTTTTTAACATGACCTGAAAACTAAAAGGCTTGCATAACAAGTGATAATCATTTGGATGGGGCTGGGTGCAAGCTTCTTTGACCATCAATCCCAGATTTATAAAGTATACCCCTACGGGTTTCTGTGATTTTAATAATTGGTCCAAGGTGCGCCTAGTGGAAGGATGCTCATTGTCAATTTTTCATTTTTCGTTTTCATAAACAGTTGTTCTTCATTAGGACAACGCAGAAATAATGGGCAGCCTGGAAAATCCATCAGCATTTTGATGAGAAGACTCTTAGGTGTAGTATTTTTTTTATTTTGTAATCCTTAATCTTCAGTGCCCATTTAATTAAACATCCTTCAGGTTCTTTAAGATTGTACAGCCACCACAAGGAGGCATGATCAGTGATAACATGGAACGTAGTCCTATGAAGGTAAACGTAAAACTTCTTTAAAGCAAAAATAACAGTTAAACACTCATAGATTCATTAATATACATTTTCTCTCCTGCTTAGTTAGGACTTAGGTGCAAAAGGTACCAGGCATTCCTCCCATGTTTGAAATTGGGATATTACGGCTTCAATAGCAGTCTATGAGGCGTCAGATTAAACAATAAATGAGAAGTTTAAATCTGGGTTGTGTAGAATAAGCGCCCAGGGTTAATTTTTTCTTATTATATGTTGGATTTTAGGGATTGTTTAAGCTCATAAGTGCGTTTTTCACCTAAAACCAGCAATTGATAGCAGGAAAAAATGGTTCATAACTGTTGGATAAAAATTATGGGAATTGACATGTACTTAATATATATATATAAAGCTTAAATAAAAATTTATAAAAGATTGATTTTGTAGGTTTTTATAAGTTGCAATTAGATGGCAAAAAGTGAACCCTCTTGATAAGTTGACAATAATATTTCAAATGTCAAGGCTTGAAATTCAGAGGGGGTGGAAGGCGAGTCAGTAAGGGCATACGGCTACCAACCTGAAGGTTGCAGGTTCGATTCCCGCCCTTTTCACATCAATTGGGGTGCCAGCCAAAGGAAGCTATTGGTAGTTAGTAGGTCTAATAACACGAAAACCTTACCCATGACGTAACCAGAAAAATTTGAGTCCCAATCCAGAGGTGGAAAAACTTTCTTCAACGGAGTTGACCCTGTTCAGGTTTCATGTCATTTCTTTCTTTTGGTAATGCCTGTCCCCTGGTCAGCTTGCCTTGGTTAAATAAAAAAAAGGCCTGAAATTCAGATTGCGTAGTAAAATCTGAAATAGGAAATATGATCCATTGACCTATTGGATTTCTTGAACTTGCCTCATTTGGGTGGAATGGCTGATAGAGGGTTGGGAGTAGGAATGACTAGTCCATTTGGTAACATTTTTATAAATTTGACCCAATCAATGGGCTGAAAATTTTTTGCGCTTGGTTGGACCCCTTCCAACCCTATAAAAGGGACTAGTTTCCATGGAGTAGGCTGTGCTAACATAGAAGAGACCTGGGGAGAAGCCTCTGATAAGCTCTCCATATTTGGCTGACAATTTGGGGTAAACTGACCGCTTAGACTCATTTTGTATGCCCAATTGTTATTAGAAGTGTGACCAAATTTAGGGGTTTCACCAGGAATTAACCAGGGACTTTAGGCCGATTTTATTGTCATTTTCATCTAAAACACCTTTTGATAATATTGGACTTGTAATTGTCCAACATTGAAAGCATCCTTACACTCTGTAGACCATTAAAACCACCCCCTTCTTAATAAATAGAACATTTGTTCATCTATCTGTGCAAATCCTTAAATAAACTGAACGGTAGTATTCTATCATTCTTATAACACCTATATATAACATTTGTTTTCTAGGGCTCCTCATGCATTTTAATGGCATTTTGCTTTTGAGTTGGGGTGTATCCCTTATTTATTGGTAATGTGACCCAAGTACCCTATTTGAGTCTTTGAAAAATGGCACTTGCTGGGTTTAATCTTTAATTGAGCTTTGGCTATCCCTTTAAATATTTCCTATAATAGGGCATATGCTGTGTAAAGGTGTGGCAAAACATTTCAGTCATTGAGATAGACCAAGATGAATCTCAATCTCAGATCACCTAGGATGGTGTCCATAAAACTTTTTCTTTCCCGCTCAATTTCACTTTCAAGTGAATTATATTAAAAATTAATTTTATTACCGCCGTCTGGCCACACCAGTTTTTCTATTTATGTCCGCAGATCCGCTGCCTGCTGCTCCAATGTGGGGTAGCGGTGCTCCACCACCTAGCGTTTTTCACCCTGTGGGAAAATGAATTTGCACAGGGTCAAATAGCCCACCATCTTTTTCTAGTCATTTTATCCCCCTTATGGGACTTAATGCTCCACCTGGCGTGCATCCTCCCTTCTTGCTCCCATCCTCTCGCCCTCCCTCATTCCACAATCCAATTTTGCCTATAAGTTGACTACAGGCGTTTATTCCTGTATGCTGACAAGGCAATTATCAAATTGGCCACCACTGCATTTGCATTAGATGGCTTTATCAATTTCATCCCAGATAAGGGCTACTTATATATTGGCTTCCAGATGGAGGAGGATGCAGCAGCAGCTGTTTCTACTCCAATTATCTTATAAAAACACTTCTGTACCAAATACTAGAAATCGCCTCTCTACAGACGCCAAAATGTTGGTGTCTTTTGCGTCCCTCCTTTCCCACCTTCCACCTTTAATTTTATACTCAATTGATGGTAAGATTCCTGGATTATGGGACTCAGCCCAACCTCGTCTTCACTGTTCCCTCTGGTGCAGTGCGAATTGCTGCCCCTCACGCTACTGCTACCATAATACCACACCTCCTTCCATAGCCCAACAAATCCCCCCATGCTCATATTGCAATGGCACCTGAGCACTTTTTTGGGCTCATGTGGATAAAGGTCACCAGATTTGTCCCCTCTGTTTTGGGTTTAACCATTCCAAAAATCCTGCCCCCATGTCACTTCCTCTGATGCGGCTTCAGAGCCCTATTCAGAAGATTCTGAATGGGGCATTTTTCCACCTTTTACTCAACGTTCTCGTTTTTGGGCCCAGAGTGAGAAATTGCCCCCACCAATTCAACTGACCAGATTAACCCACCCAATTACACACCCGCCAATCAGAGTCAGGCTTGAACCACCATTTGCACCCAAGCAGCCCTTTTGACTATATCCCACCATAATTTGTCATCCACTATTCTCGTGAACCAAAATTCATGGTACCTATTAGCCAAGGTTGACGAATCAGGTAAAGTTATCATGAGTGAGGATTCTAGTGAACCTCTAGGCCTATTTGATTATGGTTGGGCCAAATTTTCCTTTCTGGCTTTGAAAAAACCACATCCACCAAACGTTTTGCTCCTAAACTCAATGCCATCCCCTACCAAAGTGACTACCAGCTCACCTTAGCAGCGGAGGCCTATCCCCATTGCTACAGCATATGCAAAGCAGTGGCCCAATCAGTGTCTCAATTCCAACTAGGGATGACCACACTCTACTACCCCCTGATTTCCCCAAAACAGCCCAAAGAGAAACCAGAATAAATTATTAAACATTGCGAAGCCACTGTCATGCGTGTTACTAAAAATGCAGATTTTGTCTTATCTTCTAAAAACACCTAAAGTTTATCCAATTTTGCCCAACTCCCTGATGCCCACATTCATGCTGAACATCACTTAGCGAAATTTGTTGAAGTTGTCTACCAATCTGATCTTGATGATGAGGATGAGAACTCATTTTTCACCTATATCCACCCACACTACGCTGATGCCTTAACTCCTTGGCTCTCCGCTTTAGTCCAACTCTACAATTATCATGATATTGTCATGAAAAGTATGTCTGCAGAAGAGCCGCTTGACCCCCCCTCACCCTCTGCCATGGTGTGTTAGTGGTTTCTACTCCTCGCCTGGTTAGAGATTTTATATTTTGGTTTTATCATTCCGTTCATTTGATTGTATGGTTCTTTTGCTCTTTAATTATCAGTAATGTCTGTCCCCTGGTTGGCGTATCCCAAATAAATTTGTAGGATGGTGTTCACAATTCTCTGAAAGGTGGCAGGTGCTTTGCACAAGCCCTTGGGCCTGCGCATCAGCTATTATAACCCTTGAGACGTTATCTTTGCAATTATTTTCCTATTCCTCCTTTGGCAGGTTGTTATGCTAATTTCCATGATGTGATATAGAGCATCAAGTACTTAAAACTTCTTAATCAATCAAGGACATTTTTTATTTGTGGTAAGGGTTACAAATCTTATTTAGTAATCTTATTTGATCAACAAGAATAACTATATTATTAGAATCATACTTCTTGATGCTAAGTACAGGTCTAGCCCAAGGACTGAAAGGTGACATGATCATTACTTGCTGCAATAGTTAAACAAGCTTTTTTGAACAACTCCATCATTAGCTCAGATACGCCTTATGGGCCATGAACGTATTGACTGCCATCCCCTGGTGTCAGTGTGGTGTAGGATTCCTTTAGAGCATTCCAGATTGTAATTGTTGGTGGCAAATACATGTGAATATCTTTATAGAGAACGAGTTTATCGTTTTTTTACTCTTTTAAGCCCAACAATTGATTTTGCAAAATAAATGCACATGGATTTTGAGTGACATCAGGCAGGCTAAACTCCAATGGATTTCTAAAACCTTTGATTTATTGGACTCTTCTCTGTTTTTAGATAAACATAGGCGATTTTCTTTTCTTTCTTCATGATGATCTTCCAATTGGTTAAGTTATCTAGGAAAACATAAATTTTTTTGTGTCCAGGGTTGACTAACCCAGGAGCCACATGCAGCTCTATTCATATGAGTCCATAGAGTAGGATTATCTTAGAATCCAGCCTTGCAGATCAAAAGAGATAGTTCAGTGTTTACTCGTTGTTCTCAGAATCAGGTCATAACTTGCGGACATTTTTAAAGTGATAACTTGATTTTTAAAAGGATAAAGGAAGGGGATCAACTACAATGACCAACTTTCTGATTAGATAAGAATTACTCTATCAGTTAAGGTTACATTGTTGAAATTATTATGTATTAGTAAGTTAAACTCTTTCTTTTCAAAAGCAATGTAAAGGAAACAATTGATTAAGGATATATTTAGTTATTTCATAGTTGAGAATTTCTCCATAAAATTGAAGGAATCTGGAACTTACAAAAGATTGATAGTTGCTACAGGGCAATACTGTATCATGAGACTTTTCTTGTGGGATCCAAATTTCCTTGTAAAGCACTGTAGGCTCCTTCACTAATAGTACTGCCTGTACCAGCTGTTCATATTGTTGACAATGAGACACGGTGTACCAATTCTTATTTCTCTGTGAACTGACTTAAGTTTACAATGACTGGAGCGCCATTATCAACCATTGTGTAAAATTGAACCTTATTTAAAATTATATCAAAATTTGTTAAATCAGAGAATATTTTTAAATTTTGCAAAAAGTATAGGATGGTAGGGGTATTAACTTGATCAAAAATAATACTATCCTTCCCCTAACATCCAAAAAGATTTGTATTTAAAGTCTTGAAAGCAAAGCTACTTTAACTGCTTTTAAAAGGTAGAATGTCCAATTTATTTGATTCCCCCAAAATGACCTTGCTCTGCATGTTGTGTATCATAGGCTTCACCATACAGTTCTCTTGACTGTAGTCAGGGTTAAAAAATGGGATCAAAGCTGTAAAATAGCGGAGAGGTCATTAAGATGATAAGTTATGGTGAAATATACTACTTTATTGAGTAAAAAGTGTCAAAATTTATAGGATGTGTGGGAACGTGGTGCCAAGGGTCCTCCATGGCCCTGTAAAATCAGGATCCTTCGCTTTCAAGATCACCCACCTGGTTGACACCCTAATTGTTCTGCATCATCCTCGTGACCATCATGATGTAAGCCGCGCTCTTTAGTGCATGGGAAGTGGGGGTGCAATTCCAGAAGGCATCTCCATCAATTCACGGGCACGTGATGCTTCCTGATAAAAATTTTCATTGGTGCCTTCATGGATGTATTCTGATCATGAGGGCTCAAAAGTTGGCTTACCAAGGCCTCGATTTGGTAGTAGGGATTTGAGTTTATTCCTCGTCTCAAATCCTGACAACGCACCACTTAAGATCCTGCTGGAAGGATGTACACGGCCATAGGTTTGGTCATGTACTAGATTTACCACTATCCCATGTTAATCTCAGCAATGGAGTATTTAAAGTTCACCTTATTAATGACCTTGTAGGATGCAAATCAAAGACGTAAAACTTATCCTGTTGATCTCCAGGTTGATGGTGATAAAAGAGAGTTAGGTCCCTTAATAGAAAAATTTGTAAGGAGTGTTGACTGACATTAGTCAAGATGTCTCCCTTTCTGCGGTGGTGACAATTCCTTGTGTGGCTAGGGCTTAAAGCTAGACATTCTCATTGGTTAAGGCCTTATGGTCAAATCAGAGCTCTAAGGCATGGATTTTTAAGTAGGGGCTTGATGTTAATTTGTAGTTGAGGGAAACGCCCATTTAGAGCTTTGAAGGGCGACATCTTAGTTATCTGGTGGTAGCTTATCCAGTATGTTAGAAAAGTGCTGTTTAGAAATTTGTTCCAGAGCGTAGGGACGGAGGCAGCCAACTTCCATAAAATAGGAATGAGAGTTATGTTATCACATTCCACCTCCTCATTAGTTGAGGAATTGTAGGGCGTTGAAACTTTGTTTAGTTTTCTAAAAGCGAAGATAGTTCTTGGACTAACTGTGAGGTAAAATTTAGCCCAGTGCCCAAATGTAATGTTTGTGGGCATCTGTGCCGAGTAAAAACAGATTAAATATGGAATATGGTTATGTCTTTTGTGGTGGCAATGGGAACAGAGATTGCCTTAAACTATTAGGTCAAATGGTCCATAGCCAGATGGATATATTTATGGTAGTGAAACAGTGGGCAGAGGGACTATCACATCAATATTAATGAAATTTAAAGGTCCTTTCTGGGCAATGGCTGAGTGTTAATGTTAAGGCCTGACCCAGTCTTGAGATCTTCAAGTCAAAGAGGCCTCTAGAACTTCTTGTATGGTCTCAACCATCTGATACCAATAAATCACTTTTTAAGCCATTCATGAGTATTTCACTGCCCGTGCCCATGGTCATATGTCCTTCAATGACAAAATTAGTTCAAGAAGAAGGGCAGATATATATGAGCCATTTCTTATTTATTTCTTAAACTGCATTCCTTCTTTGGTTTGTATATCTTGGATCATCTTTTAGTTTTTGTTTGGATATCAGGAGTTTTCAACTCCCATTGCTCAGGATGGCCAATTATATTTTACAGTCGTCTTCTTTGGGGGTCAAGGTGGCTATTACTGGCTTCCTTGAAAGCCCATTGGGATTCTGATGAATCACATTTGTGCAATGGACAATAGTAAAATCATAGTCTTGTAGCCTTAGGGCCCATCTTTCAAAACGGCCATCTGGTCCTTCATTTGCCGCAGCCATCAAATAAAGGAATAATCAGTTATGACTGTAAAATGAACGTTATATATGTAGGGCTGGAAATTTTTGATTTCCAATAGAACAGCTAGGCACTTGTGCTCAGTAACAATATAATTTTGTTTATCCTTGCCTAGGTTCTTGCTAAAGTAAGCCACTAGATGGTTGACCTGATTCTCATCGTGTTGAGTTAGTATGGCCCCAACTGCAATGTCACTAGCGTCCATAAATGGCAAAAATGGCCAGTAAAAATGAAGATAAACTAAAATAGGTCAGTATAGAGAGTGGTCCACAACTCATTAAAGGCCTGATTCTGTTCAGGCCGCCACTCAAAAGTTACATTCTTTTGTAGAAGGTTGACTAGAGGTTCAGTAAGTCAGCAAACTAAGCGATGTACTAAAAGTATTAACTCACCATGCAAAAGAATACTTAAATATCCCTAAGGCTCTGAGGGAACGTCATCTTCTTGATGACAGCGACTTTATCTGGGATAGACTAAATTCCATATTCCAAGACTTTGTGTCCAAGGATTTCATTTATGATTTGAAGAGCACATTAAAGTCTTGAGCTTTATTGAGGCCTTTCTAAGACAATTAATAAAATTCCCAGAGATGCTCCACGTTGCCGTTGAAATTTCATGAGAGGACAGTGATATTTGTGAGGTATATGATGACACCAGATGGCTTTAGGTCCCTTGAGAACTCACTCATAGCACATTGGAAAGTAATGGCGCGTTGCAAAGGCATTGAGTTAGTTTTGTGGGCATAAATAACCCCCAATTGCTATGAGCGCGCATTTAGACTGATCTTCGGGAAACTAGCTCTACTTGCCAATATCCACTAATGAGATCCATAGAAGAAAAATATTGTGAACTGGAAAGCAGGTCAAGGTAGTCTACAATACTGGGCAAGGGATTCTGTCCTTCATATTAATAGAGTTAAGTCTATGGTAGTCCATCATTACACGATGACTGCCATCCTTCTTCCAAATAACAGGAGAAGGAGGACCAAGGAATACTGGAAGGTACCAATAGTCCAGCTTTGAAATGGCTGCTTGAGCTCAACAGTCACCAGAGCCTCTTCAAACTTACTCTTCTGGTAGGGATGGGATTGAATGGGTTTTGTCCCCAAACTAACATGATGTAAAACGCCATTCGACTTTCCAAAATTATAAGTAGAAGTTGATAAGAGGTCTAAATATTCCTCAAGTAATCTCTTGACTTGTCTGTTGCTTGTTGGTGAGCTCTCACCCAATGGAGGTGTTGACTAGAGCTATCAAAGGAGGAAATTTAGCCAAAATTCCTAGATCTTTGGATTTATGCATATTGTTGATCAAGTCTATAAGAAATTAGAAAAAATAATCAGCTGGAGTATGAGGCATTACTGTCCTAGTTTTGTCAGTGAGGTTAGCCACCAGCACCAATTTGGATCCAGCATAGGCAGGATCTAAAATATCAGACAGGTCAGGACCATCTTTGACGAATGGGTTGTCCTTGCCTCATATTTCCAGCAATTGTCTTGAGGGAATATTGATATGTACCCAGGTATAAAATATGACCTAAGCTTCAACAAATCATAGTCAGCTTAGACAAGTAAATAGTCATCCCATCTTTACCATTTACCTCAGGGAGTATTCAGACTCAAGAACCCCTTATGAGATATTTGAATCTGTCAATCTCGCTTTTGCTTTCCAAAAGGCAATCCCAAGCTTTAACCTCTTTCTTGTAACCATTGAGAGTCTCAAAAACCAATGGAACTTTGTGTCTTAATAAAATAAACTATCAAAAAGTGCATGATGTCAGAATATTCCCAGAGAAACTGGTTCCTGAGGAGAAGGTGTTTTTTGGTTTCCTAATGCGATGGCTGAGGTAACACTGAAAGCTTGCCAAGAATAATGGGCAGTGAGGAATAGCCCAAATGGGCCGAGTGCATTGTGGTTCAGCTGTTCCATACTCCACTTAATGTGGCAATTTGAGAGTGTTTTTATTGCACTCCATTAATTTGGTTGAAATGACATTCATGGGGGAACCAATGTCAATAATGGATTGGACTGGAGATTCATGAACTTGAACAGTGAAAAATGTAACTAAGCTCCTAAACATAGAATGCAAAGTGAGGAACATAGGAGTTTTATCAGAAGAATAGTGGCAGTGTCAGGTTCTTTGTTATTGATGAGCACTGATTATCTTCCTCTAGTATGATAACATTAGAATCATTGGATGTCAATAAACGTTGTTGATATAGTATAGGGATGTCAGCATAAAGTGTCTTTTCCTTCATGCTGAATGCCCTTTTCCCGCCTCCTCAGCAAATTTTTTCCAAAATTCTTGGCGCTATGGTGAAACTCATTACAGTAGGAGCATTAAGGTCTATGGTTCTTCTGGTTCCAAACAACGTGGACTCAAAGATGGCTGGGAGAGGTGGCTGCAAAGGACTTGGGTTGTATGATAGATGCAGGTATTTCACTATGTGCTTCATTAATTTCCCTAGATGCTTGTAAAGTTATCATTCAGTCCAATAATGTGCATTTGGACATCAATATAGGATCCCAACATGGAGAGTACTTCAGTTATGGTGTCACACAATGCAATAAAATTAGTGTTTCCTGAGAATTATGCTTAAGCATAGAATTAGTTTGTGAGCTTCACAGGACTTTATCTTTTATTCAGACAAATTCCCATAAATGCTTGCTTCTGTTTGGACAAGTTTTTTTTGCTCTTAAAGTGTGGGAATACACAAGTTTTTAGAATCACTTTTGCTGATAACAGCCGGTCTTCCACAAAAAAAACTTTTATACTAAAAATATTACTTTTATGATTAAAAGTAATGTTAGGGTTTTTTAAAAAAAATATTTGTGCGTGGGAAAGGAAGCATAAAGTGCGTTTTCTCAATACTAGCGCACATTATTAAACTATATTGAGTATTAAGGGTCAAAGGGATAAATGTGAACGTTTGGAATAGCTTAGTAACATCCAAATTAGGAAATATGGAAATTTGTCCTATTAGAGCTCAGAAAACTTGTTTTCTTTTGTGAGACAACTGATGAGAAATTGTTTTTAAGAAATTGTACCCATGTGTAAAAATTTCACATATTTTAATCAATCACCGTTTGATAAAATAATTGCACCTTAGGGGACCTCCACTCGCCTATAAAAGAGGTGTTCCACGCTTAGGTGTTGAAATGATACTAGATGTGGCTGGTGGAGAACCATTTGATAGACGCTCCCGAATATGCTGCATGGTCAGAGCAATCTGATTGCATGAGCTTAAGTTAATAGCCCATGTGATATTTGGAAAAGTGTTAACCTAATTCTTGGGGTTCCAACAAGAATTGGCCAGAGTCTTTTGGCCAATATGTCATTATTTTTATTCAAAGCAATTTTATTATGAGATTGAACATGTAATTGACTGATTGTATTTGCTAAATTGGTACTACCCTTTCCCAAATCATTCTTTTGCTGAAGTCAAGACGGCATTTGTCTGACAAAAACTCCTAGATCAGGGCCATATGAACTTTTCATCAATTATGACATTCATTTAAATAAGGAGTCATAATCTCTTGAAAATGTTATTTAGGCAGGAGTGAATGTGTTTTACCTTCTTACAGTCTCTGGCCTTTATTGAGCTCTCATAAGCGTATAAGAAGAGGCAATACTTCTCTGCCATGGGGTGATTTTCTCCTTTAACTAGGCTTAAAATTAGTCACAATAAGAATAGAAAGAGCGTTGGCAGCAAGAACTGGTGCAGGATCAGAAACTTTTGTTTCTGTATAGTCATGTGTGACTTTTTCAGTCTTCAGGAATCTGACCTAATTAAAGATTAATTACATTGATAATGGGATCTGAATAAATCATAAATATATAGTAAAAACTATTGTTAGGATAATCCTCTACTAAATTTAAGGCCTCATGACATTGGGGTTCAAGCCAAATCTATGCGACAATTAAATTCTTTTATGACATAAGTAGCTATATTGTTGCAGAATCCCCAAACACTCTTTAGTATAAATCTTGTCTTAGAAACGCTTGAGATTTTAACCCAAAATAATTCAAGATCTCCTATATAAAATCATGTTTGTGAGAAAATAAAGAATACTCTCTTTTTCCATATATTTTCTGACCTACCTAAATTAATTTAGGGACAAAAAGTAATTGTATTTATCACTCTAGTAAGTTTAACTCAGATGAAGACTATTCTATATGAAAAGTAAAGCCGTTATATCCATAACCCAGAAACTTCATGTATCTTGGTCACTTACTTAAAGGACGATTGGATTAACACCCTTATGTCCAGGCAAAATGGTGCTCTCTGCCAGGTACAGCCAAAGTTCCTAGTAAAATCATTATTACAATGGACAATACCAATTCAGCGTTGGACACCTCCTCAGATCATGATGCCGCTCATCTCAGTGATTGGGCAGTCAGTATGTACATAGGAGGAATGACAGCGAATCACAATCTTTTATTTGCCACATCTTTGAAGGTGAACTCCCTCACTCCTCCCACAGAGCAATATAAATTACAAATCTTGGATTTCTATTAAGCTCTCCAGCTCTTCTTTTCTGGGTTTTTGTCACCAGAGATCAAGAAAGTAGAAGATAAGCCCTTGCGTTACCAGCCTTATGATGGCTTTAGTCAACAGTTGCTATCTTGATTGATAACATGTTGAAGCAGGAGGTTAAAAAGCTATTTGCGTAAATTTGTAAATCCCACCATGTACAATATACTAAAAGAAGCTGGATTCCATCACCAGGAACTACTTTGGCATTTACAGTTATTTTGGGACATTATATTCACAACTCATTCAATTATATCAATCTTCCTCTCTCTTCCACAGTGAAAAATGAAGTGCAACATTAAAAAATTGGTAACCCATCAACAAAATTCAGGTTGTTAACACATCTTGATGATGGAATTATGAGATTTGTGAAAATGGAACTCTCCAACCATGTTAGTCAACTAGAAGTCATCATTAATATTCAAATTGGAGATTGTACCATCAGGGTACAAACTCAAATTAGTTACTTCATGTCATCCGTGGATGAACGCCTCCATTTTCTCAAAGAGTGCTGGTTTTTAGGTTTTTTAGGGTTTTTGCTGGTGCTTATTCCACCTAAATTCAACAGCTATTTGCTGGAGAAGACGATTCTCCGTTGCAAGGATGAATAGTTATTAGGAGGTTACTGACCAGATGTTAAAAAAAGAGATTTAAACAACTAAAAGTATTGGTTTTTTATCAATTTTAATAATTGCCATGGGGGGTAAGAAAAACAAACTCTCTCGATATCTAGCAGGTTAGTATTTAAACTACATCAAGGTTTAAAAAGAAATCAATGTAAAGTTCAGCTTTGCTTAGTATTGTCTAAATTGGGTAATATGGGGATTTGGCCTATCAGATTGTTGGAGACTTGCCTCACGTTGATGTAACAGTCAATTAGGAAAGTTTATTGAAGGTAGGATATGCCTGTGAGGCAACACTTTTATAAGTTTTACTAATCATTAGGTGCAAAAATATTTTCACCTTTGCGTGACCCCTTCTGACCCTATAAACGGGCCAGTCTCTGCGGTGTTGGTTTTATTAAACTTGCTGTAAGAAGGGGAGAGACCTTAGATTGGATCCCCAGATTTGGCTGACAATTTGGTGCAATCCAACTTCCCAAACATGTGGTTTTTGCCCAGAGATTAAATAGAAGTGTTACCCCAATTTGATGGGTTCCACCGGGGATTGACCAGGGTTTTTGGCAAATTTTATTATCATTTTCATATGACAAACTATTTTTACAATATCAGACTTGCAATTTTCAGACTTTAACCCTTGAGGAGTGTTAGTGGTGAATAAAGGCGTAAAAACTGGCCATGAACCCAGTTGATGGTTACTCCAGAAGCAAAAGATTTTAATGGAGTAATCTTCCCCTCTCTTATATGTAACAACAAAGGGTCCTTCCCAGATTGATCCGAGATTCTCACTTCTAGTAGCGATGCAGTTGTGGTAATACAATATCAAATCGGATACTTGGAAGGAAGAGAGAGGGGCACAGAGCTCATTAGCTGCTTGGCCTTCTTAAGTGACGGTTTTGGCCAGGTTATTAAAAGCCTCCATTTGTAGTTGGATGATGTGTTGGGCTAACTTTTTCACGGCTTGCTCAGGATCAGTCCTGTCAGTGAAAATATCTTTTGCTAGTAGAGCCAGTACCCCAGGTTCTTGGCCATACAACACATGGAAAGGGGACATCTTTAGGATGTGATGGTAACTAATTTAGTAGTCCATGAGGGCACTGGGTGAGTAGAGATCCCAGTGGAGAGGGTCTGAATTGGACAAATTGCGGAATATCAATACCAGGGTTCCATTAACTCTTTCTACAGCCCCATTTGTAGATGGATTTTAGTGGGCCAAGAAGAGTTGTTGTGTTCCCATAGAAGTGGCGAGGAGGTTTAACACTCTGGAAGTAAAGTTTTTCCCATTGTCACAAAGGAGGACTTGGGGGCAGCCATGCCACGTAAAGATATTTTGATGTAAAAAGTTAGCAGAGGCTTTAAACTTCTGAGCGTGGAGAGCAACAGCTTCAACCCAGTTTAGAAATGATCAATTCGACCAGGATATAACGATTGCCTAGTGGTCTGAGGTAGAGGCCCTACCACGTCCAAACTTATGGTTTAGAAGGGTTTTTGGGGCATAGTCGGTTGATACTGATACTGGGTCTTATAGCGGATTTGCTTTTTACAGGTTAGGCAGGCATCCAGGACTTTAGTTATGGTCTCCATGATGCCTTTCAGTAATACCGCTCTTTAACCACTCATAGGTTTTGTGAACTCCACCATGGCCCATGATGGTGTGGAATTCAAATATCACTGGTACTCATTTAGATAGCTATTGATATGGCAATCAATTTACTCCTACTTTCTATTATAACTTCCCACATTCAATCTTGGTTTTGCAGGAGTGTCGAGCTAAAATTTTTTGGACTGGTTTGTCTTCATTAGCCCATGCTTCAGGAGTCATGAGAAGATCATATAACCTCTCAGCTTCACTATTGTATAAGTAAAGAACGAGGTAGCCATGTTAACTCATCTACATTCATGTGGTGCGTTCCTGCATGATGCTCAATAGTCATATTATAAATGCTGGAGCTTCAGAGCCCAGAGAGCCAACCGTCCCATGAGGTCCTTTATATTCTGCAACCACTTTAGGGAGGCATGGTCTGTGATCACTTTGAAGTGGGTCACATATAGGAATGGGTGGTAGTGTTTTACAGCGAGCAGGACAGCCAGACACTCCTCCTCAGTGACGCTATAGTTGCTCTCAAGCTTTTGACAGTATTATGCTAAAGTAGAACACGAGGTGATTGACCCCATTTTCATCCAATTGAGCTAAGATAGCCCCAACGGCGTAGTCAGAGGCATCCATGAACAACATAAAGGGCTTGCCATAGTCAGGGTGATGGAGGATTGGCCGTTGCTATAATAACTCCTTCAGGGTCTCAAACATAATTTTTGTTCCGCATCCCAATGAAACGGGGTGTTCTTAGGCAGGAGGCGGATGAGGGGATCACTAAGCTGGTCGAACTTGGAGATGAAATGATTAAGATACCTCATCATGCCCAAAAATATCTGGATGTCTCAAAAGGGTTTTGGATGCTATCTTGGATATTGCTTCAACCTTATCGTGCAAATAGTTGTATCTTATCTTGTGGGATGGCGTGCCTGAGGAAGTCCAGCTTCATTTGAAAAAAGTACACTTGGAGTGCTTTACTTTGATGTTAGATGCCTGCAAGAGTTAAAACACCTCTTTTAGGTGCGTAAGATGCTCATTGTATGTCTTGGAATAAACGGTGATGTCATCGAGGTAGACAATCACACAACATAGCTTAAGGTCCTGGAGATTGTGATCCATACCCTGTAGAAAAGTAGCAGGCGCATTACACAACCCCTGAGGTAGCCGAGTGGGTTGGCACAATCCCTTGTTCAGATAATAGTGCACTTCTCCTAATACTGTGGAGAAAGATCCATCTGCCAGTACCTGCTAGCCAAATCCATGGCGATAAAGTATTTAGACTCAGAGAGTTTGGCCAGAGCGTCATCAATGCGGGGAATAGGTAGCTTTCCTTCTTTGTGAGGCTGTCCAGTATGCAATAGTCCATCATTGCCTAATGATACCCATTTTTCTTTTTTTATCAATAATAGCAGAGATGACCAAGGGCTTTGGGAAGGCACTAGCAATCCAATGTCCAGCAGCTGTTTGATCTCCTTCACATCTGTAGCTCCTTGACTTTGATTTGCAGTAGGGCTTGGAGCAGAAGGTGAGAATTACCAGCATCAGTATGAGTCCGCCCCTTCATGTGCCCATAGTCATTATCAATTTGGAGAGAATGTCACTGTAGGCCTCAAGCAGGGTGTGGAATTTATCCAGCTCAGCTGGGGTTAGTTCATCGGAGATTTGAACAGAAGGTAGGGTACATAAAGATTGGTCAGCTGGTAAACAACATCCGCCATAGACCCACTACAGTGAACTTGCTTTATTTTCTCAAGGGGAATCAGCAGTCCTCTTCCTATCTCAAGATGCTTTTTATCATATATTCTTCTTGGCGAGATTCCCTAACAGAAGGTTGATAGGTCGTTGATATGCAGGATCTAGCACGCCTGGCAAAACTCTGAGCTCCAAATTACTAACTCTTTCAATGCTAGTTAGGTGCAATAGGTAGTTGTGTGCTATTCTCACGGTAATCGTCATGTCAACTACCCTTTGTTCACCAGCTCTGATGACCACCTCTTCTGAAGCATAAAAAGGAAACCCTCTAGGGCGTCCACTGATTGAAGTAACATTTTTATGTCGTCCTTCTGTGGTATAATGTAGGGATAAAGCGGAATATGGATACTCAACTGTGGAAACATAATCCTTTTTAAGCTCATCATTGGTCAAAATTGGGGGAACCTTATAGTTAGGTAGGGTGAGATAACCCTGCTTAAAATTAATAATCCTTTCATACTCGAGCATAAGAAAGGGTACCAATGAGTAAATCAAAGTATTGCTAGTTAAGGCCACCTCTGGAGCTAACAAGCTGAGCTTCCCAAAACAGATGTTCATAGAAGAGTACACCCTGATAGCGCAGGTGATGTTTGGGCCTGCAGTCCCAAAATTATTGAGTGTAATCTAGGTCGGAGGCCAGTTTATTTTTAATAAGTTTTGACGACACAACGCTTACTGGGGACCCAGAGTCAAGGATAGCCCAACCCACAATCCATTGATGACAATTTCCACTTTGGTCAGGGTTTCACCCAAGTTGTGGAAAGAGCAAGGCCCTTTTTTAATCGGAGAGTAGAGGCAAGTCGTTTGGATGTCTCAGGGTATTTCTCCTGGATAGACTGCATGTTATGAACACACTTATTCAGGAGGATTAAGGTGGCAATAAACTGGTCAGCGTCATTGGTAGAGTCAATGACCTCAAACCCCTCAACCCTTGGCGGAGATAATTTTGATGGGGGATCACAGCCATGTCAATTTGATCAGGGTTCAACCTGGCAGGTACGTCAGCTTCCTCTTGGCTCCTAAGATTTAGTAACAGACATCATCACCACCCCTTCAGATTCATCATCAGAGGGGTTATCAATGCATGTTAGGGAGCCCGTTGAATGTGAGGTAGTTTCAGGGCTTCCTTTATGGCAGAATAGATCTTGGGATTGCTCCTCCACCTTATTGACTTTTAGGGAGGCGTTTTACTGGTCACAGCTCAATTTTCGCCCTTCCAAGTAGAGGTTTGGGCTGCCGCATGGGTACAGGTTATGGAGTAGAGTTGGCTGGAGGAGATAGCATCTTGGATGTGGATGCTTTAACTAAACCAGCTTTGGGTTGATCAGCGGTAGTGAGCCTTGTAAAAACAGGTGATTTAGCTTTAGCAACCTGGTCCTTTAACCCATTGTTGGTGAGGCCGAATGTCACCTGAAAGAGGGGTTTAGGCTTTGGAGAAGGCTTTTGGACCAATTGGAAGGTAATTTAGGAACTTCAGGTTGTTTGGGCGGAGTAAGATCAGGTTTGAGTTGCAACACAGGTGCTGGGATCAAAGTAAACCCAGCATAGGGGCCCCTAGGGATCATCATGGACTCCCTGGGTTGGTATATAGTTGGGAGTTCCTCAATAGGTAATACTTGAGGGTTCAAGTCTGCCTCTTGAGCAGTCTCAGAGTTATGGAAATCTACAACCTCTAATAGAGCCTCTTATATGTCACGGACATTCCTAAATGGCTCTTGATAAATGTTAAAATTTAGGGGCTTCGCTGTTCATTCAAAAATATTAACCTCTAATTGATAACTTGCACAGGTTTGGTTTTTGCACTCTTCACGTTATCTGATGATATATGATATACAATTGATAGTATGAAGATTATTAAACATAGTTGAATGGTATACCAGTGTGGATTAACGCTTAACCAGTATTCCTCCTTGAAATACTCTACATGTCCTCAGTATGGATTTATACCCTTATCCGCCTAACTTTATCATCGCTCAGATCCTAGTTTATGGCCTTTCCTATTGTGACATGAAGTTGGCAGCAATTCCTGTCTCAGATCAGCTTCTCTTCTAAGGATACTCAATCCTTACTCTTTATCCTTCTATAGAGTCCCCAACTTAATCACATAGCAATAATTTCCTGAAGTTGAATAAAACTAAAACTAACAATGAATCCTGCTAAAGTCTGTTTTTATTAAGTAACTTATCAGAGAAATTTATAAAGGGAATTCGGCGCTCATCCTTTAGTTGCGGCTTCAGCCTTGAAATGGCAGCTGTTGCCGTTGAATTACCCTTCAATGTCTCATCAGCAATGGTCTTCCCCATCTTGGTTAGGATTCTTTTGTCGGACATCCCTAAGTCCTAAAAATGGAAACAGTCAGAAAAAGTGTCCCTAACATTTTCTACTTGATCCCAGCAAAACAACCTTAATTTGGAAAGCGACCTACTTATGTGATGGGACTTGTTATCCATTAAGCAGGTTGCATTCCAAATGATTAATTCTTTAGTTGCAGATGGCATCACATACCTTTCAGCTTTCTCCTTAAATTCCCTATTGTCAGTGATAAAACCTGACTGATTACAATCAGTACACTTGATAGTTAGTCATCAATCAACTATCAGATGCCCCAATTTGTCAGCAACTCTGTCCGATGAGATCTTAAGCATTCACCCAGATTGATCCTCAATGGATCCAAACAGGCGAATTACCTAAAATCACTTGAACATTGTTAATCCAAAATTGAGGTCAACCAATTTTCAATTCACTTGCTATAGAAATTATCCCCTTGAAATTCATGTTAATTTAGACGGTTGAGAAGATGGGAAAAAATACCAACACATCCCCCTCTTGCCTAGATTTACAGCGAGAATAGGATAGGGACAGGTGAATACTGCTTCAGACACCATGTCAAATACTTCTTGGGTTCCAGCGGAGCACAATTATTCTGTACTCAACGCTGCTCAGGACAAACTTTGGCATGCAGTTCTCTTCCTCTTCCTCCTTGCTACTGCCTACTCAGATCATGGTCCCCATGACCTTCTGACATGCCAGTCTGATTGATTTACTCATGACAATAATGGTCCTGGGATCCAGCTTTACCCCTGTCAGGGCATATGACCCGCTGTCATATCCAGGATTCTTGGTCCAGCATCCTTGATTTCATGATTTTCCCCTTTTTCTCAACAATAGATTCTTGCCATCGATGTTTATTTTGTGGTGCAATTAAGAATGCTCTATTATATTTGCTCTTGTTATCTTCTTGTAATGACTTATTGGCTCATATCATTCTTAATTCTTCTCTAAAGAGATCATCTCATTAATTTTATGATTAATTTCCCTGGGATTAGAGCTTAATTAATTCCAGAGTGCACATTGTTGACTATTATAAAAGTCTGACATCCCCCTCTCATCCAGCTCATATGTTAAATTTGGAGCCTTGGTATCAACAACTTTTCAACCAAATGTCTGACAAAGATGTTCAGTTCTTCCAACTGATAAGTCGATCTGAGTGATGGAACCTCCTATATGGTCCTCTCAGGACTCATACTCCCAGTCAAGTACCCATGGACAGTCCTATGGAATTACCATAAATGGTATACAACCCAAAAAACAGGATAGTGATTGTCTCAAATGACCTTGACCAATCCTCCCTCTGTCATAGATTCTCAAGTTAGACTTTGAAACTCTCCTATATTCAGCTCCATTTTCAGATACTCCTAAAATCATCGTCAAACCTCCTGAAGCAATGCCCTCTGCTCTCAATCAGAAGTTCCTAGCTGGATCTAACTTGCTTCTGGAGTTCCTTTTCTGATTCGGCCAGTTTTGCAAACCAGCTGTTCTGTCAACTGAACTAGCCATCAGAAACTGCAAGCATTTTGAGCTCCCCTAAGCTTAATTGAAAACCTGAGTAAACAAGGCTTTATCCATAGCTTTGAACCCCTCCAATATCAAAATCTCCTAGATCGAGATGTTGCAGCCTATGCTCTTTGCCCTGCTGGCCAAGTTCTTCAAAGTTGGGCCATGAAGCTTCAAGCCTCTCCTGTCTTCCCCCTCATTTTGCTTTCACTTCCAAGGAGCTCATAGTCGTCATCTTCAGATGCCATCCGCTCCCTGCATGACTATCTCGTTTCTGGCGCATCCCATTGGTACCTTCCCCTTATGGCCTTGATTGGGGAATATGATTTGGCAACTCCCGGCTAGCATCCCCACTTGATGCCAGATCATATGTACAATGTTCTTAACAAAGCCCATTGGCAAGCGCTCAAGACCAATCTTCTGGCTCCAGTGCCATATCAGGATTACTTGGGGTTATTTGCTAACTTCCTTTTCTTGTTCTGTTGCTTCTATCCCTGATCCAGGGTATCACGCTTGGCAAGTACTGACATTTCCATCTCTCTTCCCCTAGTCGTGTTCTCACAGGGATCAGACTCTGCTCAATAAACTTGGCTTTGAATAGGTTTAGCCCTTACTAGCGTTTGATCTAACATAGATTTTGACAGTTTTTTTACTCCTACTGCAATACATCATCCCTCTCTCAAGAGGTGACATAGGTGGAATCATCCCCTTGAGTTGAGTATAACCAGTAAAAACTTATAAAAATATATCTTTTTTGTGCATTTTTAATAATTTTTTCCCTTGAGTTTTTTATCAATCCTTTTTTTTTCTTTTTTTATATGGGACATGACCTTAACTCAGTTCAGCAGTCCATTTTTGTTATTTATTCCCCCAAACTAGTTCCAAGGGATACTTAAACCTACCAGTTTTTTATGGTTCAGAGGTTTTATTTTTTAAGACTTAAATATCTATTTTGGTTTAGCGGTTCTTTTTTAAAGCTTAACCAAATCATCAGGACATAACCATTTCAATAGGTTCAGTGGTCCTTTGGAAACACTTTTTTATTATTTTTTACCAATTCACTGATTAGAATATTTAGTATAACTTGATTTACAATCCTATCATCTAAGAGGTTCTTGATGGAATAGGCGTCCATCACCATCTTGGCAAAAATCTCAACTGGATTCAACCACAACACATATAACTTGCTTCTTCTCCCAAAACTATGAATATAGCAATAGGCTTCTTTTTCGCCTATTTGGTATTATGATAATTCTGGTTAATTCTTATCATCCTTCATTCTTTCTTTATTCCTTCTCATCAAGGTTGTATTGAATGCTTTCAATTGCATCTAGATCAGAATATTTAACAATTATATCAGGTACTGCTCAGCACTCATTCCCAATGTTGGTTCCACCACTGAATATAAAATTGGCGGCAACGCGGCCTTCCTTCCATATAGAAACTCAAACGACGTTTTTCTCATCGCCATATGATGACTTATGTTGTATGCAAACGTCACCAGATTAAGGTGTGTTCCCCACACAGAAGTTCTCCCTGCAACCAGCTTCCTTAGCGTCGCAGCCAGCATTCCATTGACCCGCTCTACCATCCTGTTTGTCTCCAGATGGTAATGTACTAACACAATTCAACAAATCTTCATTATTTAATTTAATTGTGGGATCACATGAGATGTGAAATTCGTTCCATTATCACTCAATAAAACCTGTGGACATCCATGTTAATATACTACTTGTTCCAGGATAAACCTTGCGGTGCCTGTAGCGTCTACTTTCGCCAGGGCCTTTGTTTCATCCCATCTCTTCAGATATTGATTGCAACTATAATGTATTTTACTCCCCCTGTACTCATAGTTAATGGTCCCATCACATTGATGGACACCATATGCCAGACAAATCAAGGTGGACCAGTCAATATCTGGTCATATTTTTATGAGGCCTGTGCAACTGAACTCTACACAACAATCCAGATAATCCACTATATCGTAGTTGATGGACTCCCAGTAATATTACTGGTGAATGTGATTGGTCATCTTACTCAGGCCTCAATGCCTGACAATATTATGAGCGACTTGAACGACTGTCACTTGTTATGATGGCTTTGAAAATTGAATTTTTTCCCCATCAATCGTCTTAAAAACTTATCCACCCATGGTCTCAGTGTTTTCCACCGCTTTTTGAAGCACACCTTGGACTTCTCAAAGCTCGTTTCTTATTCTCCTTTGACCATTCTCTGTAATAGCTCATCCACTTGCTGGTATACCACTTAGACCATTGGTAACCTTTCTTAAACCATCCACATTCTGATGTGAGTCTCCAGCTCAGTGAATGTCTCATAAACATAAGCCTGTAGCTTCAATACCCATCAGGCCAGTCATCCTTCCAGTTCTCTTAAATTGTGTAGCCAACACAATGAGGAGTGGTCTGTCACCACTTTAAAGTGCGTTCCATTAATATACACCCAAAACTGTTTAAATGCGTAAATTAACACAAGGTATTCATAATCAGTCACGGGGTATTTCCTCTTAGCTTCTGAGAGTTTCAAGTCACATATGCTACCAGATTTTTGTCCCTGAGTTCATCCACTTGGCTCAGGATGGAGCTGATTGCTGTTAAAAAAGAATCAGTCTGTATTATAAATTCTCAATCAAAAGATTGATATTCTAAAGTTGGAGAATCTATTAAATAACTATATAACTCATAGAAAGAACTCTTGGCCTCTTCACTCCAAACGAATCCTTTTTTGGCCCTTTAGTAAATGAAATAGGGGCTTAGCAATTCTTGAAAATCCCGTATGAATATTTAAAAGTATCTGACCATTCCAAGGAACACTTGGATATCTTGGACACATTTTGGTACAGACATTTGCTCTATGGCCTCAATTTTCTAGGTTTGTGGCTGCAGTCCACTAGAGTTGATAACGAATCCCAGATATTCCAACTCTTTCTTAAAAAAGTGCACCTCCTCAGCTTGATCTTCAAGTTAGCTGCGGATAGTCTCTTGAAGAATTCTTCCAAATGGTGTAAATGGTCAGTAAATGACCTATTGAACACATTTATATTATCCAATTACACCAGGACGAATGACAGCTTCAGGTCATTCAATATGGCGTCCATGGCCCTCTAGAAAGTTGCAGGCTCATTACATAGATCTCGGGGCTTCCTCTTCAGTTGATATAGCCCCTGAACAGTGATAAACACACATTTCACTTGGTCTTCCGTTGGAAAATCGATTTGCCAATATCCAGATATTAGATACAATGTGGAGAAATGCTTTGCTTCTCCCAATTAATCTAGTGCATCGTTGATTCATGGTAGTAGATAAAATTCTTCTTTATTATTTTATTCAGCTTTTGATAATCTAACATCACCCAAACAGAGCTATCCTTCTTCTTCACGATTATGATAGGGCTCGCCCAGAGACTTGGTGACAGAACTAGAAGCCCATGCTTCACTAAGTTACTGATCTCTTCCTCCACTACTGCTTTGGCCGCCTTTGACTGTCGAATCAGTCTCATTCCTATTAGCAAATTTTTCCTGGTGTCAACTTTATGGATTGCATTTCTAACGCATCCCAAATTGTGGTCATCCTGAGTGAATACTTCCCAATACTTGTCATATAATTTGAGCACCTCCTCCTGCTGTCTGTCCATCAGATCAGCAAGTTTCTCTCAATTGACTAATAAACTAATGATTTTGGTCACCCCTGCCTTAATCCCTTTTCATTAAGGGACCAAAATTGTGAATTTTCTCAATTCAGATATTGGGATTAGGTGAACAAACGTGACGATATGATTCTTCTCAATCTTCACCAGTTAACCACTTAAGTTAACCAGGAGAACTCGAATTTCTCCATGGCTGGCATAATTATCCCAGGAGCCATAAAGGTCTGCTCTGGACTTCTTCCAGGGGCTTCCAAGTTCTCCATACAGCAGCTCAGGTATCTACAACGTCAACCATGTGTCAACTATGATCTGCTATCTCAGCGGTATGGTCCTAAATTTTTATCCTCAACGAAATTACCCAATTTTCCAGGATCTCTGTCAGCATTTCTCGTTGCTTCCTCTCAAATAATTGGTAATGAATCAGGACAATGTCGCCATTGTAGATCAGATTAATGAAGTTATTACTCCTTGTCAGTGTAGTTTTCCCATTTTTTTGATAAACCAATTGTAACGTCTGACTCAATATGGCCAACATATATCTTCAAAGCTACATCTATCTCCATATTTTTGTAGACTCACTGTCCTGATAAGAATATCATAGTTTTGTATGGCCAAAACTATTGCTGGGGTGGATACCACTAAGGATCTAAACTGGAGTGGCAAAGTGTTATACGCTCCACAGGAGATGGTGGTATTTGACCCCGCTGTCCCATATTCTTTCTTGTGTTCTAAATCAGGCGAGCCCTCATCTTTCTTCAACAGCTTGGTTGATAAAATACTAATAGGCGCTACACTTTCAGCTATTGCCCGCACCTGTACTTGATTAGACAGTATATATATGTACACTCAGAGTATTGTAAAAATGTATATACTGAGTGTATAGTGGCATTATTTGCCAAACTGAGGGTGTGTTTAATTTGCGTGGATAGATCAGGAAAACCTAATCGCACTAAGGGGGATAGACAGGTTTGCATCATCTAATTTTGCTTTGAGAAATTCTTCCAGATTCTCCACGGCTCTATTCTTGTCCGCTAGTTGTTATGCATAAAGTCAAGCAACTTCCTTAATTATTTCAGGGTCAATCCCCTTTTCTCCAGATCTGGTTACTGCATTACTATCCAAATTGATCAATTGATATAATTGTTCCTGCGCATCATCATTGATGAACAGATCACTAATGTCAATAGCTCCATGTATAATATCTGGGGAATGAGTTTTCCGCAGCTCTATACTGTTCCCCATCTAGGCCAAAGGCCCTTTTACTGACTCCTGTGCGTGTTTAAACTCTTTTTCCTTGACCATATTGATCTGTTCCTTAGGCTTTTTGCAGTGAACAGTGAAGTGTCCTCTTCCTCCATACTGGTAACAGCGTTTTTCCTTCTTACAATCCACTTAAAGCCTTCAGGCTTAAGTCTAGGCATGGTTCAATTATTAAACTCCTTAGCGCCCTCAGTCCCCTTCATAGGATTCAAATTATGTATTGGACTCAGTTTAAAATTTCTATTTGGAGCATCAGGCTTTAGCTTCTTTTATATTCAAATGATCCACCATCTGTGAGGTTGTAATCTCTGTTGCAAACATGGAAGAAATCATAAATGTAAATCAAAATAGGGCTGAAGGGCCTCTTAAAGCATGACCTGTGCATCAAAATCATCCAGCACTTTCTCTCTGACCAAAATCTGCAATTCTTGGTAGAAACAATTGGCAAAACTCGCTAAGGATTCATCCTTCTGAAATTGGAATCCAAGAATTCTTGCTTGTGCTTCAACATGCGCATGGGACTTCCAAATTTTTTCATGATTGCCACCTTAGCCTCTGAATATGACCAGCTGTACCCTCTAGATGGGGTAACACTAGGTTCTGACAATCAATGTCTAAACAGTTCATCACCATCAAAGCCTTTTGATTATCACTGTAACTGAACATTGTCATGTCAAATAATTGGAAAAATTCAGGGGCGTTATCCCAATGGAATATAGGTAATTTTGGCGTAGCTTTAAAATCCTCTAATTTTCTCTAGCCACCACCCTTGGTTCAGCTACTCAACTAACTTGAGGAGTGATTTTGGGTGTCATCTCCGAAATGGTTATGAAAGCGGTTTGCACGTTTTATGGAATAGTTGCCTTTCCAACTGGAGCTCTTTAGTCCACTCTTTGGCTTTAGTCACCACATAGAGCTCAAATTCACATTTATGAGTCTTCAACTAAACGATTTGCTTCATCAGCCGCTCTATATCTGTGCTGAATGCCTGTTTTCATGAACACAATCAACTTCACGTTCCATTTCAAAAATAAAACTTCTCAATTTAAATCTTCTTCCTTTTTCTTTAATAAAGTTACTTTTCCTAGTAACTTATTGCTGAAACTAAAGACATCTTTGATTCCTTCCTTAATCTTGGTAATTCTCCTCCAAGGCACCAAATTCTTGATGGTCCCCAGAATTCAAGGCATTTTTGTTCATTTTAATCCATCCAGAGTTTTCTTAAAAATCCTTGTATGACATCTTGTCATAATATATCCTACTCAACTACAGCCCCTATAGTGAGCATCAAGTGTTAAAATTTAGGGGCTTTGCTGCTCGTTTATGAATATTAACCCCTAATTGATAACTTGCACAGGTCATTTTGTGTACTCTTAGCGTTGTCTGATGATATATGATATACAATTGATAATAGTATGAAGACTATTCCCTGTTGTTGAATAAATAACCAGTGTTGATTCAACGCTTTGTCAATATTCCTCATCAAAATGCTATAGATTTCCTCAGTATGGAAATATACCCTTATCCGCCTAACTTGATCCACGCTCAAATCCTAGTTTATGGCCTTTCCTCTGGTGAAACGAAGTCAGCAGATATTACCATCTCAGCTCAGCTTCTCTTCTAAGGATACTTGATCCTTACTCTTTATCCTTCTAAAGAGTCCTCAATTAAAGCACATAGCAATAATTTTTCTAAAGATGAATAAAACTATACTAATAATGAATTCTTCTAAAGCCTGTTTTTATCAAGTAAATTATCAGGGATATTTATAGAGGAAATTCGCTGCCAACCCTTGGTTTGTGCCTCAGCCTTGAAATGGCAGCTGTTGCCGTTGAATTACCCTTCATTGTCTCATCAGCAATGGTCTTACCCATCCTGGTTAGGATTCCTTTGTCAGACATCTTTGAGACCTAAAAATGGAAAGAGTCAGAAAATGTGTCCCTAACATTTTCTACTCAATCCAAGAAGGACAACCATATTTGGCAAACGACCTACTTAGGTAATGGGACTTGCTACCCATTAAGCAATTTGCGAACCAACTGATTAATCTGCTAGTTGTGGGCAGCATACTCGTCTCAAAACTTTTTCCTTAAATTCTCAATTCGTCAGTGACGAAACCTGACCAATCTGAATCAATACAACTAATAGTTAATCATCAATCACTATCAGATGCCCCCATTTTGTCAGCAACTCTGCCTGATGAGATCTTAAGCATTCACCCAGATTGATCCCTAATGGTTTCAAACCAGGCGAATTACCTAAAATCCCCCAAACGTTGTTAACCCAAAATTGTGGGCAACTGATATCCAATACACTTGCTATAGGGAATTATCCCCTAGCAATCCATGATAATCTAGACGGCTGAGAAGGTGGGCAAAAATATCGCCAACAGAGATGAATGCCATGCTAAAGAGGGTAAAAAAGCTAAACCAGTTAGGATGGCAGCTACAGCATCATCAACAGGTATCACTTTGGCGAGAAAGAGAGGCTGGTTTGAACTGTAAAAACGGTCAATTAAGTTGGCACCTGATTCCCCCTCCATTAGTCTTAGGCACATAATACTTGTTTCTTCCTATGCAAGCTTTGTGTGGAGCCAAAGTCCTCAATGAGAGCATTTTTACTTCAGCCCAAGCTCTAAGGGTGGCCATGTAAGGTACCATCACCTCTTGGGAGGAAGGGCTGAGGCAGTGGATGATGTATTTTACTTTAATGGTTCAGTTGTCCAATCCATAACCGCCTCATACACAAAAAGAAATGAGGCAATGCTACTCTCACTTGGGTAATTTTCTCTGAACGTTGGTTTGGTAATAACTGGAGCAGCCTCATGAGAATCTTGACATGCACGTTGTTCAAATAATTCAATTTGGAGCAAGGTGCAGGCTAGCTGCTGGGCTAAAGCATCCAGCTGAGGTTCATAGGCAGTGGGGAGTTTTTGGGGGTTAATTACCCCAATACCCTCCATTTTTGATAAGTGTTTTGTGGTGTAATATCCCCTATAGTGAGCACCACTTGTTAAATTTTAGGTTTTTTGGGGTTACTAGCTGGTGCTTATTCCACCTAATTCTAACAATTATTTGCAGGAGAAGACGATTCTCCGTTGCAAGGATGAATAGTTATTAGGAGGTTACTGACCAGATATTAAAAAAAGAGATTTAAACAACTAAAAGTATTGGTTTTTTTATCAATTTCATTAATTGCCATGGGGGGTAAGAAAAACAAACCCTCTCAATATCTAGCAGGTTAGTATTTAAACTACATCAAGGTTTAAAAAGAAATCAATGTAAAGTTCAGCTTTGCTTAGTATTGTCTAAATTGGGTAATATGGGGATTTGGCCTATCAGATTGTTGGAGACTTGCCTCACGTTGATGTAACAGTCAATTAGGAAAGTTTATTGAAGGTAGGATATGCCTGTGAGGCAACACTTTTATAAGTTTTACTAATCATTAGGTGCAAAAATATTTTCACCTTTGCGTGACCCCTTCTGATCCTATAAAAGGGGCCAGTCTCTGCGGTGTTGGTTTTATTAAACTTGCTGTAAGAAGGGGAGAGACCTTAGATTGGATCCCCAGATTTGGCTGACAATTTGGCGCAATCCAACTGCCCAAACTTGTGGTTTTTGCCCGGAAATTAATTAGAAGTGTTACCCCAATTTGAGGGGTTCCACCGGGGATTGACCAGGGTCTTGTGGCCAATTTTATTATCATTTTCATCTGACACACTCTTTTTACAGTATCAGACTTGCAATTGTCTGACAAAGAGTAAATCTATGATATACGCGATTCTCATAACATTATTCATTTCTCTGGA
Source organism: Massospora cicadina (assembly GCA_022478985.1). Lineage (NCBI taxonomy): Eukaryota > Fungi > Entomophthoromycota > Entomophthoromycetes > Entomophthorales > Entomophthoraceae > Massospora > Massospora cicadina. Next base: position 376,630 of record JAKSZP010007884.1, read on the forward strand.
CCACTGGGGATGCCAGGTGAACCTGGCTCTCCTAGGGTGCCAGAAAAGCCCAGAGTTCCTAGGTCTTGATGTTCTAGCCCTGGACCCCCTGTGCACGGGACCCTTTGGCCCTCCTGGACCTAGTGCTGATCCAGAAATACCTGATGAATGCCTCCAGTCATTAATTCAACAACCCCAAAATCTTGATGTCCAACTAGGACGCATAGCTCAAGAGAATCAGATTGCCCAGTGTGGAGTTCCTCTCCTTCCTGAAGTTTCTTTAAGCACTTATTATGAACGCCTTAGAAACTTGGCTACTTCTCCCACTGTAATATGAGGCTTGGAGAAAGTAATGCTTACCACTAAGCAACAGCAACTCAGAGTACAAGTGCAACTGCAAGTTTAATCAGCGAAATTTGGCAGCTAAACCAGCTCATTGCTACAAACTTTTGCTCTTTGTGCCACCCATGACTGATTAGATTTAGATAAAATATATCAATGACCCGCAAAGTCAAGTGGATACTTATCCCCATGAATATTTCCAAGCTACTGTCTTTCTTTGGAAGAAGGAGCGCCCCCAGTGTTAGTTCATGTCATTTGACCTAAAGACCCTCCAAATAGCACGTTTAATCCTTAATTCAAACAAAAGTACGTCCCAGGAGAAAGGAGAATCTTTTCTTTTCTATATTGCTATGAAAGTGCTGTGGTAGAACCCTCTGTAAACAAATGACTCAAGCACCTGACAAAATGCTTTAGTCACATAGATCAAGACATCATGTATTTCTTCTAATGAACTTCAGTACCTGGAATGATGCCAAGACTGCTTTGCTTTGGGAATTTGGAGCGATTTAGCTTTACAAAACCAGAAACAAACATATATGGAAGTAATCTTTAATTGAAAAGAAACTAAAAAGGGCTCTCATCGATTTTATCTCAAGGCTCAGACTTTGGTTGTAGGGAATTGTCTTACGTTGGATGATGGTATCACCATCTTTTTTTGGCATTTAAAAATATGCCTAATATCCTACTCTAAATTAAAACAGTGGAATCCAACCTTACATCTCTTCTTCAAATCAAAGAAGTTATCTTAAAGTTTCTACTGAACTGTCCAACCCAACTGGGACAACCCGTTTAATAATAATAAGCCTCAGATTCAAGTATTAGTGGCTACTCCACCAAACTCACTTACACACGAGTTGTTTTGCGCTTATTGCAAGAAAAAGAACCACAATTAAATTTTTTGATTTGTTAAAGTAAGTCGGCAAAAGATCAATATAGGGCAGGAGGCTCCCCTTTGCTGAAGACAAACAAATTCCTCAATATTCTAATTCCTAGTTCTATGCTCAGTAAATTAGGTTGTTTTGTGTTAGTTGCTCATGCGGAAATTGAATTACCTATTACTAATTAAAAAAATAAAGATCTTCAGCTTTCTTATCTTATATTTGTCAGCTAAAAATCAAATCTTCATTTGTCAGCTCATCTATGTTGAGCCAAGCATTAGCAGATAAAAACTTAAAACGCATCAAAAACCTTGAGCTTAGCCATGGAAGGATCCTACGCTCGCCTCACTACAATTACCTAACAAAAGTTTATTAGCCATTAATTCTCCTTTAGATCTTTGTGGTATGAGTAGAGGTAGTTGTAAACAAGGTTAAAGTCTTAGCTATAGTTGATACCGGTTTTATGGTAACATTATATCCTCTCAACTTAGCCAAAAATTTCATCTGGGTCTGGAATTGATACATGAAGCTGATATGGACGGCAGGAATCAGTCTACTAGGTCGATCAAGCGTATTCTGACCTACCCCTCCAATTCAGAAAACTCTTATTACCGCTCCTTTAAAAAGTTAAATAATGATAACTATGAACTGCTTATTGGGGTACAATGGATGAGGGATTCAATTGTATTATTAAGCATAAAAAAATTTCACTCTACTTTTAGGATATCAGATTCCATAATAGCTGAACTCCCACTCAAGAATAAAGAAAGCCCAAAAAACAAACATGTTTTGACAAATACTCCACCTCTATTTGAAAATTAGAGCACTAAAACTTGGGTCTAGAATTAAGTTACCACCTGAGGCTGTGGATGCCAAATAGGGATACCGCTATAAAACCCCATCCCATTAATAGAACACCTGGCTCGCAAATTATAATAATATGGAAAAAGATTCAAATCCCTTCCAACCAGGCTTTGGAGTTATACAGACACCCTAACCCTTCAATCAAAGAAGCGTTGACCTGTCCTGGAATTTTAAAACCTGCCTACAGGAAATCTATCTCCATTTTATCAGAGAAACTATTAAATCAGACCCTCCAAGCTCTTTAATTTTCCCTCATCACCTAAGCAAAAATATGTTTAATTGAATATATAGTAGATGTGAGCAGTTTTGGTTCCCTACAAGATTATTGGTTTGATTCCCTACCCACAATAACTATTGTTGAAAGTAAAAATGGAGACAACCTCACTCCTAATGAATGCAATTAGATAGAAGCCTTATTGAGTAATGTAGTAATATCTTCTCATTGGTACCAGGTGATTACAGAAAAGTGTCAGGAGTAATTTACAAGTCAAGACTGAGGATCAACCTCAAATAAAATCTCAAATGAACCAAAAAATAAATCCAAAGAAGCCCAAGTAGCTCAGAGCAAATGCAACTGTTAGAAGCTGGGCTACTTGTGCCATCTAAAAGCCCGTGGGACTCTCCACTTTTACTAATTCAGAAAAGGATGGCAGACACCATGTTGTCATGGATTATTGCTGACTTAATTACATTACACGAAAAGATAGTTATCCTTTTCTTCATATAGATTATTCCTTACACTAAATGTGGTATACCATTGTTTTTTGGAAATGGATCTCGCCAGTGAGTGTCAAAAAATTGATTTTATCCCTGAAAGACTGCAAAAAGTGTACCCTCATTTCTAGTGAAGGATTATTTGCCTACTCATAAGTCGCAGGTGTTATGTAACGCCTCTGCCACCTTCCAAAGAGCCCTTGACAGTTTATTAAAAAAGTTAAAATGCTCTTGTGTGTTATCCATTTTTTTGACAATATCACCATAGTTTACGAATTTTTATTAATCACTTGATGCACCTAAGGAGGGTTTTCCAACTATTACGCTAAGCTTTTGTAAGGTAAAGTCATCTAAATGTTTTTAAAATAAAATGGAATTATTGAGCCATAAGGTAAGTAAGGCCGGATATCCCCTGATGGACAGACAAGGTTACTGCCATTTATAATCTTTCCCCCTAAATCCCTACATAATGTACAGGTCTTTTTAGGGATGGTAGTATATTATCGCTAGTTTATCCAACACTTTGCTGACACCTCTGAGCCCCTAGTACATTTTTGAAGAAAGGAGTACCCTTCCAATGGAAAAAGGAAAAACGACAGGACATCGGCCTATTACACATGGCTCTCTTCCACTCTCCAGTACTTGTGCATACTAATTTCAACAAACTATTTTTACTTTTTACTGTGCTAGTGATATAGTCTTAGGAGATGTATTATCCCAGCAAGATTAAAACTTAGTGGATCATCCCTTTGCTTATTATAGCATAACCCCTGACCAAAGCAGAATGCAACTATAGCATTAAAGAATGAAATATTCTTGGCGGTACTATTGGCTATTAAGCATTTCCAACCTTTTATATGGGAGTCATTTTTACCATAATTACCAACCATGCTTATTACAATGGCTTCAACAAATTCACGATCCTAACAGAAGATTAGGCCAATGGGCTTTAAAGCTTTAAAACTACAATTTTTTAGTACTCATCATCCTGGTCCCATACACCTAAATGCTGATTGTTTATCCAGGGTACCCATATCAACTATAACCAAACTTGAATAAGATCTTCTCTACAATCTTTTAACCCTTACGCTTATGGAAAAATGATTCCCCAGTTTTTCAAAAAGAAATAGCAGGAAGTTAGTGTCAGGATTTGAGATGACAAGCAAGCCAAAATCCAAGCTCCAAAGTTGAGCCTTAACAGATTGTCTTTTGAGCCAGCTTAAATGGAACCTTATTACTGATGGCACCAAAATAGAAAAATCAGGAAGTATCACTCATACATAATTAATGGAATCACCTTCAGGAATCCCATCTCTGCTTCCCAAATAATGAGAGGCGCTGCCTCCACCAATGTGGTCACAAGGACGACGCAGTACAATGAGAGCCCCATCCAGGCAGTTGATCTAGAAGGCAGTAAAGGATACTGATCCTACGGGGCCATGAAGGTCCCTGAGACACCATATCCACACATCCCTTATAAATATTGAAGATTTATAACACAATAAATTATTCTATATTCTCTCCATCTTATCGTTTTTCAACCTCTTCACTAATTTTCAGCTTAGAGGCCATTTTAAACTTTGTCAACAGTCAAGAGAACTGTTAAGCTAAGGGAAGTGGTGCTCAGTACAGGGGGCTTTAAGATGTCCTAAGTGAAAACGGCTATGACAAATAATGTAGAATTCTTGCAGTTATGAGGATCAATCTGCTTACCAGTTGAGAAGCATTTGTAGATGGATTAGTACCTCGTGGTATAAGATGATGCTCATGCAGCCTGAAAGTTTAGAATTTAAGGCCACGTTCCAGGTCTCCTTGCCCTCATTTGACGAAAAGTGTACCAACTTCAGTACAAGAACCTTAACGACATTGTTCAACAGTTAATAAATGGCATTTACTCTGTGAGTGCTCACTCCAGATACTCCAACGATTCTTCAGTGCCCTCTAACATGCAGGATCTTTATACCTCATCCCAGCTACCAGTGGGAGAACTGACCCTGGGAACTGAGTGCTAACTTCAGAACTTTGTTCACCCTGTTATTCATCAAATCCTCCAGTTAGTCAGGTTGCATCATCATGAGGTCTCCTGAAAATTGTGCTCACCAAACTTTACACTATTATACAGCTAATCTTTTCAACGTGGCATCCTCTTTTATCTATGAAAACTGAAAGCCATTATTGATAACTGGCGATTATCAATGAAGCATGAGGCCAAATTGTGGTGTTGGATAGTGTGATTTCTGGCTGCCTCAATGACCAACTACGTCAGAATATCCAACTCCTTGAGGCTGCTTGGAACCAGCGCCTCACACAAGTTGAGGTTCTGGTATGAACCCTACAACAACACTATCAGGAGCTAGCCTCTCACAACTACACCTCTAAGAGTGAAGGACCTGAAGAGCAAAGGGGTCTTAAAGGTCCCAAAGAACATTAGGAACCCTAAGGGCCTGAAGGTCCCCATGGGCCTTGAGGGCCCTGTGGCCCTGTGGCACCTACTCCTGGAGACCCTGATGCCCTTGGCAAAAGGATGTTTTGGCAGCCCTAGCCGCCTTATGAGATCAAATTCAGAATGTTGCCCAGGCATGCAATTTCTATTAGACAGAGTCCTCTTGATCCAGGTTCTTCATTGAGGCATTGTCAGGAAAGATGAATATTTTAGCACTTTCACTAAGCTTACTGATAGCTGCAACTCTCAGCTCTAACAAACCTGTCAGGGGTTAATACCCATTTAAGAACCATTGAGAGTAAGCTTCTCTTTCAATACGCTGTTACCCAAGGCCTAGAGGAGCAGGTTTCCCAATAGGCTTTCATTTCTTCCCTCAATTGAAACAGGGACGATATAAAAGGACCTCAAGGGCTTAAGATGATGAATGGACCAGCAGGTCCTCATGACTATGCAGAGACTGAGATCTCTGACCTTCACCAATTCCTGGCATTAACACCCTACCCCACTCCTCTTGTAACTAACTTTAAACCTAGTTTAAAGAAAGTGTCAACCCTGGCCAGAAAAGCATCGCCTCTTCCCTATATGCCTATGTAAGTTCCATGGAAGAGGCCACCAACTGGCAGAAAGTGAAGCATATCCACTGTTGGGATATTAAATAGATGGATTACTTGATAGTATCAGATTTAGGGGTGTCAGTTAGTCGGGCATGATTGCTGGCTAATTGCCTAGTTCAATACTATATAATGTTATTTATTTATTGATTAATATAATACTTTTCTTTTCACCTGACATTAATTTAGAGAGATTCTTTGTAACCAAGTCAATTTTCCACCACCCAATCACCACACCAATCTCCAAAATATGTCCTCAGATCCTCCACCTGCTGCCCCAGTATGGGCAGCGGTGCAACACCTGCAGCATTTACCACCCAATAGGCAAACGTGTGTGGACTGGCTCAGCCAGTCCACCAAATACATCCAGTCGCTATATCCCTCCAAGGGACTTAGCACTCCACCTCGCACAAGCCCACCAAACCGGCCACCACCCCCTAGACCTACCCTAATCCAAAAATTGATTTTTCCTCGGCGTCAAGTACAGATATCTCTTCCCATAAGCCAACAAAGCGATAATTTGCTGGCAATGGCCACCTTTGCACCAGAAGGGTATATAAACTTCTGCCCTTACAAGAGCTATTTTGATATTGGATTCCCCACTGAAGAGGACGCAGCTGCTACAGCAGCTACTCCCTTAATATACAAAAACACCATCATTACCACCACCCAAAGACGCCTCCCAGATGACACCACACTTGCGGTAACCTTTGTGAACTTCCCTTTAACCTTCCTCCTTAAACACTTTATGAGGAGTTGATGTCTGTGTTGTCCACTTACGGTGAAACCCTTATCCTTTAATTTATTGTCCCAAGTGGTGATGAATGCTCACGGCACCTCAGGCAATGGCCACCATTACCCCCTCAAGCTGAACATGGCCCAGAATATTCCACCATGCTAATATCCCATCTGCACCTGACCATTTATTTTGGGCCAACACCAACAATGGTCGCACAATTTACCCCTTCGCTGTGAATTAGACCACACCTAAAAGGCATTTCATATAATTCACACCCTATGAACATGGACAACTCCACCCATGAGGCCACACCAACACCTTTCAAGTGGGGATTTTGGCTTCCCCCACCCCCATAGGCCATGAACTCAAATCAGAATCAAAATCTAGCTCATCAAACCAGAGCTGACCAATGCACACCCACGCCAACCAATTGGGTGCAGGATTAAGCCCATGTTCACTCCAGAAAATCTCTACCCCAAAATCTATCCAACCAAATTCACCTACCACCCAATCTTCCTGAATAAACCAAAATTCCTTAAACTTATTAGGTACAGAGACAGAATATGATGAAATTGTCCCACCATCAAGTTATTAATTGCTTAACACCTTATCTGAATTCAGAATTTGACACCCCAGCACCAATCAACCAATAGTATCCAAAAACCCAAAGCCACATTTTTCCAAATTGACCACCTGCTTGCTGAGGCTGCGGTGGCCTATTTCAATAATCTTCAGTTCTGCAAAATTTGTGCAAAATCTGTCAAGGAATTTATAGAAGGGCTGCACATCCTCTCATTCCCCTACAATTTTCTTCCTAGCGCAAAAGAGGAAATCCAATAACTATATGAAACTTCCCATAATCGCTGTCAAGCATGTCACTGAACTGGCAGATTATTCACTATCCTCACGCGCCACAAGAGCCAATACTACAAAATTTGAGCAACTTCTCAATGCCCGCGTCCAGGCTGAACACCACGTTGCTAAACTTATAGAGGCTTTAATCCAGGCACAAATTTTCAATCTCAACAACTATATACTTCACCTTGACCCTCATCCCACGGATGTCCCAACCCCTGCTCTCAGCATTGATCCGCCTCTACAACGCTGAGCCTAAAGATGACCCGCCCAATCCTCCCTCCCCCTCCACCATGATGGGATAAGCGGCTCGCCGCTGTGCCACCTGGTAGGCTATTTTCTCGTTTCTTTTTATGTCTTGCTGCCCAAAAAGGGCGGTCAATTAATGTTTTATTTTAGTCGGTTTAATTTTGGAGTTTTAGTTTTGGTATTGTCCATCCCCTGGTCAGCTTGCCTCAGTTATATAAATAAATTATTGACTGATTTAGGTTTGGCGGAATCTGTGTTTGCCTCAGATTGAACATTCAAAGGTTGATTGTGGGAATTTCCAGCGGAAAGCTGATGAATCCATTGCCGAGAATCCAAAAATGGTTCCACTGCTAAATTGGAGCACTGGCGACTCATGCCAAGGATGCTCAAATGGCTAATTCTATTAATAAATTGTTACATGATTGACCTGTGACTTGTGCTAAGGATGGGTCAAACTAATATAATTTCAGTGAACAGATGAGCGGATTGGGAGGGAATTGCTACCAGGAATGATCAAGATTTATAGAAAGTGCTGGCTTAGATGGTCAAAGAGTTTAATAGGTGAAGTAGCCTAGGGTATAAATGGTCATTTATTCCCTCCAAATAAACATCTCTCTTCACCCATTCTTATTTTAGTTGTTAGTAGTTTTTTTGCCAGGTTATTATAAAATGGGATTGAAAGCCTTGATGTTGGCGCAAGGTGATTCATCTGGAGTGGCTGGTGCTGCCAGATCCAATACTAGTACCTAGGAGGAACAGGCAGGAACCTGTCCAACTGGCCACCAATGATGGCACTGCTGGCTGTCAACCTGCGGGGTGCAGCGTGGGAGTGCCTTGGCTGCCCAGGATGAGGGCAGGATTCGCTGGGGCATGACCAGATGGGTTGGCAAAGGGTCAGGATGGTGGGGAAGTGTGAGAGTGCTTTGGAAGCCCAGGATGGGGGCAAGACTCACTGGGGCACACCACAGGCCCTGAGGCTAAGGTGAAGTCTTTGGTCTGCTGTGTTGGTGGGTTGAACGCAGACTCTAATGGGGTGGTATGCCTATGAAGGCAAAATGGCAAAGGGTTAATCAGTCTTCTTACTGGTTGGCTTGGCACACTAGTGGAGCCCACGGTCAATTTTGCAACAGTGGTGCTCACTACAGAGGCTTCGCTTGTGGGTTGCCTAAGTAGGTGGAGGACAGGTTAAGACCTGGCGCTTCTTTGAGGGGCCGCTGGGTAGGTATTGGGCCACTTTGAGGTGGGCTGCGCTGAAGGATACCATCTGGTTAAGTGGTGGACAATGTTGGGAAATTAACCAGATGAATCCTTCTTATAGTATCAAAATTAGGGGCGTCAGTTAGTTAAGCGTGATTGCCGGCTAATCGCCTAGTTGATACTATTTGATGTTATTTAATTATTGATCAATTTAGGTTTGGTGGAGTCTGCGTTCACCTCTGATTGACCATAAGAAGGTCAATTGTGGGGATTTCTGGAGGAAAGCTGATGAATCCATTGTTGTGCATCCAAAAAATGGTTCCACTGCTAAATTCAGAGTACTAGCAACTCATTCCAAGGATGCTAAAAAGTTCAATTATATCTAATAAATTATCATACACTTGACTGGCGACTCATGCTGAGATGGGTCGAATTAATCTAATTTTGGTGAACAGATAAGCGGACTGGGAGAAAATTTTTACCAGGAATGACCAAGTTTTATAAACTAGCTGGCTTGTATGGCTGAAGGTTAAAATAGGCGTAGTAGCCTAGGATATATAGTTATTCATTCCTTCCAAATAAACATCTCTTATAGCCCATTCTTATTTTTTGTTAGTAGTTTTCTGCTAGGTTATTATAAAATGGGATGGAGATCCCTAATGTTGGCGCGAGGTGACATGTCTGGAGTGGCTGGCGCTTCCTGTTCCATTACCAGCCCCTAGGAAGAACAATAGAGAGCCTGGTTATCCAGCCACCAATGATGTCACTGCTTGCTGTCAACCCTGCGGGGTGCAGCGTGGGAGTGCCTTGACCGCCCAGGATGAGGGCAGGACTTGCCGGGGCATGCCCAGATGGTTTGGCAAAGGGTCAGGATGGTGGGGCAGTGTGGGAGTGCCTTGGCCACCCAGGATGGGGGCAGGACTCGCCGAGGCACATCACAGGCCTTAAGCTAAGGTGAAGTCGTTGGTCTGTTGTGTTGGTAGGTTGGACACAGACTCCAACAGAGTTGGTATGCCTATGAAGGTGAATCGGCAAAGGGCCACCCAGTCTTCATACTGGTTGCCTGGCACACAAGTGGAGCCCACAGTTGATTTCGTGACATCCTCTTGCCTTAACAGCACTTCTCAGAAAATCATGACTCCCCACTTGAAAGAATGCAACACCCTGGAGCAGGTATGTACAGCTTAAATTAAGAATTTGGTATCATTAAACCCTAGCAGATCAAAAACATGCTTATGGGTATTTGCCTGAATAAAGGGGAGAGCCCAATTGAGTTTGTCAGCCTTTTCTATGCCCAAACGCAACCATTAGTTACCACCAATTATATTAACTTGGACGACGTCATTACCACTGTCATCTCCATATTGGGATTCTATCCCAAGGTATAATTGCATATGATCGGCCAAAAGAACGGTTTCATATGCATTTGAGATGTCATTGAAGCAATTAACAATACCCCTGCGTCGACCTTGCACTCCAAAGTTACCTCTTTGGCTTCTTCAAACCGTCTTCAGGTCCATGTGGTCAAAAACCAGAAGAATCCTTGACCCCAATGCACCTAAGCAATGGTTTCTGACACAGTGCTAAGACATGCTGGAAATGACTTGCTGAGGAGGCGGGAAAAGGGCTGTCAGTATCAAAGACGAGGCGCTCCATGCTGATATCCCTGCCACGCCTCAAGAAACATCCATAACCTCAAATGAACTGTAGCTATCATAATTGAAGAAGAAGTTTTGGTACCCATTGACAAAAAATAAATTGATACTGCTTACTCTTTTTCTAATGAATCTCCCATGTTTCTCATGCTACTTCCACAGTTTGGAAGTCTGTTTACCCATGATGCTGATTGATTTATTAAGATTCCGGTTCTCACCGCAGTCAACTGTGGTTCCCCTTTAAATGTGATATAATCTAATTTGATGTAGCATATTAAGATTGCCCCAGACTTGCCACATTATATGAAGTATGGCACAACTGGCCTCAGTGTACCCAATCCATAGGGCTAACTTCCCTACCTATCCGACTTTAGAGCTCTTTGTATTTACCCTGCCATTGCGTTGGATAACCCAAGCTATGACCTTCTTCTTGGGACTCAGTTTCAAAGAGAGTACTCAGCGGTAGTACATTATAATGAGAGTTTTAATCTCTACTGGATCATTGGGTTCCCTAATATGTGAAACTCCCTGAAAATCTAAAACGGAGGTCAAGGCCCAAGCTTGCTACTAGAGAGTGAGGGCTGAATCTAGCAACTTGAATATCTTGTAAGGAGATCACGGGTCCAGCTTCCCCATCTACTATTGATAGACAAGAAGGCATCCTATTTACTTACCCAGGGCGACCACTATACCCTTAAAGTCACAAATCATTGCCAATACCCGGATCCATGTTAAAATCCCCTCTGGATACCTGCTAGAAATCCGAGGCCTATATAACCTGTCCACTAAGGAGTTCCTTACCTGCCCAGGAATTCTAGATCCAGCCTAAGCCAGATATATATTAGTATTGCTGGCTAAACTTAGCAACAGAGCCTGGGTAGTAGGCCCAAATAGTCTTGCTTCCTATGTCCACCTCCTACCAGTAGGAGCTGTTAACAATGTCTGTAGTTTCAGGAGCCTAAGGGACTTTGGTTTGGAGACGCCCTATCAGTGTCCATGGTTGACACTAGTATCAAAAAAGTTCTCATTAAATATCAACAATGAAAAGTTCAAGAATTATTGGAGGAGTATTCAGACCTATTATCATCCTTGATCTACGACTTTGAAACTGCATGGGGTTCTTCATTTTTTATAGACTGGGGACGCTCCCCTTCCAATATCAACCTTACTGAAAAAGTAAGGTTGATAAAGCCAGGTGGCGGTAGAGCAAAGATAACTATTCAAAGCTGGACTCTTGGTCCCTTCACGCAGCCCTTGGGCCTCTCCTCTCCTTCTGGTTTGGAAGAAGGATGGCATTCATCAAGTGGTGATGGTATCAATGGCTCAACTCCATCACTAGGAAGGATAGTTATCCTCTGTACCAAAATTAATGACTCTCTCAAACTGCTCGCCGGATTGCAGTACTTTTCTACAATGGACCTTGCCAGTGGATATCGGCAAGTGGAGCTCGCCCCGAAGAACAAACCAAGTGTTCGCACATAGCCAACAGAGGGCTATTTGAGCCCATGAGGATGCCCAAGGCCTCTGTAACGTGCCGGCCACTTTTCAACGTGCCATGGATGGGATCCACACTGACTTTAAGCTATTATGTTTAATAATCTACCTCAATGACATCACTGTCTTTTCACGGACTTTTAGTAGACATGTAGATTATCTTAGAAAAGTTTTATAATTGGCTTCTAAAGCCTTCAATAAAGCTCAAGCCTTCGAAGTGCTCCTTCTTCCAGTCAGAAATGAGGTTTATGGGACACAAGGTCTTAAAGGATGTCATCCAGCCCATGCTGGACAAAATTGATGCCATAAAAAAGATGTTTCGCATCCCAGAGACTAAAAGGTATTCAGGTATCTCATGACATGGTGTGTTATTATCATTGGTTTATCCCTTGGCTTGCTAACCTAGATAAGCATCTAATTTACTATTTCAGAAGAACGTGTTTTTTGAGTGGCGGCTGGAACAAGACAGGTTTATAATGCGTTGAGGACCGCTCTATGCACTAAACCCATTTTAGCCCACACACATTTTGATCAACCATTCATGTTATTCACAGACACGAGCAATGTCTCCGTCAGGGCCATCCTAGATCAGCATGATGAAAATCAGTCAGCCGCCCAGTTGCCTATTTTAGAAAGACTCTGAGTAAGACCGAATGGAAATATATCATTACTGAGTGGGAATGCCTGGCTGTCTTGCTAGCAATCAACCATTTTTGGCCCTATCTCTATGGCATCCACTTCAATATCGTCACTGATCATTCCTCGTTCCAATGGCTCCAGCAGATAAATGACTCAGATGGCCGTTTATCCAGGTGGGCCTTAAGGCTGCAGGGTAATTATTTCATAATAGTTCATCACGTTGGCGCGATAAACAGAACGCTTATGGCCTCTCTAGGATGCTGGTGCTAGCTGCTTTGATCCCAAGGAAGACTGACTCAACGATCTGATTAGTAAACATGAAAGCTGGTAGATGGAAAATCCTGAGGTCCAAGTTGAGCTTCAAAAGATGACCCAAGACACTCAGATTGAGGATGGGCTGCTATATAAGTGGGTCAATAAGAAATGACTCCCTTATGTCCGCCCTTCATCCTGAACTGACGATATCCTAGAGATCATACTACTGGGGGACATGAGGATGTTAAGAAAACTCATGAATGGTTGAAAACAAGATGATACTGTGACTGAATGGTGGAAATCATCCAAGAGGTCCTGGAAGCCTCTATGACTTGCCAATTGCAAGACTGGGTCAGTCCTCGATATAACGCTCAGTCATTTCCCAGACAGGACCTTTCAATGTCATTGGCATTGATGTTATAGGCCTTCACCCCACTGGGCTGCATGGTCATAAATTATCCTCTTAGCCGTAACCCACTTGACCAGATGGGTCAAAGAGATTTCAGCCCGCTGCTACTGCAAAAACCACGGCTCCCTTCCTTATTTGATCTGTTTTACACATCATGGATGCCCACAAACTTTACTTTTGGATAGTGGGTTAAATTTCACCTCGCAGGTAGTCCAAGAACTTACTTTGTTTTTGGCTCTAACTAAAGTTTCGCCGCCCCCTACACCCATCCATTAACAGGGCAGTGAAACACGTTAATGGAACCCTTGTCTTTATTTTACAAATGATGGCCGCCTTTGATTCTGCTCTCTTGAATTATTTTTTACTCAGCGCTTTGCTTGACTATAGAATAAACTACCATAAGGTAATTAAAACTTCCCCTTTGAAGCTCTATATGGCCGTGATCCCCAGCTTGATTAGCATTCAGCCCCTACTCAATGCATCCATGACTTAGAACTCTGATTAGACCATGAGGGCCTTAGCCAAGAAGATTGTCTGGTTTCAAGCCCTAGCCACACAAGAGTTGTCACCACCACAGAAAAGGGAGATATCCTAATTTATTGTCAGCTGACCCTCCTTACCCTTTTTCAATTAGTTGACCTCATTCTCTTTTATTGCCATTAATCCAGAGGGTGACATAATAAACTCGACGTTCTTTGTCCAGACCTTATAAGGTCATTAATAAGGTGAAATCTTAGTACTCCATTGCCAGAATTAATCAGGGGACAGTAGTAAATATAATGCATGGCCAGCTCCTCTGGCCCTATACTCCCCCTCTGACAGTATTTTTAGGGGTCGTTGTAAGGATTTGAGATGATGAGCAAGCCTAGTCTTTGCTCCCAAATTGGGCCTTGACAGATCATCTCTCAAGTCAGTGTGAACAGAACCTTATCCTGAAGGCACAAAACTAGATTAGATCAGCAAACATCATGTGTACAAGAAGTGATTGAATTAACTTCAGGAATCCTGTCCCCGCTTTCCATAATATAGATAGCGCCGCCCCCACCACTGTGGTCATTAGGACGATGCAGTACAATGAGGGCGCCATCCGGGCAGTTGATCAGAAGGCTGAAAAAGATCCTGATCATACATTGTCACGAAGGTCCCTGAGGCACCATGTTCCCACAAGCCCTATAAATATTGACACTTTATAACGCATTAAAGTAGTCTAGATTCGCTCCATTTTTTCGTTTTTAAACCTCTCGCTAATTTTCATCCTTGAGATCATTTTTGACTTTGGCGACAGTCAAGAGACCTTTTACGCTGAGAGTTGGCAAATATCCAAGATATAAACAGTAACTTGTATAAATATCGTGTCACAAAATAATTGTTTACCCTACATTCGACTTTAGGCTTTCACTGACGTTATATTGGAGAGACATCTGTAATTCAGCCATGGAGTAATTTGAAAAACTTACCAGTGGCTCAATGCTCAATGTTACTGGGAAGGATTGTTCTTCTCAATTCAGGTTGTATTAGAGTCCTGCCTAGTGTGTAAAAGTCAAGCTGGACCTAATCCCGAACTTCAACATCCAGTGGTTCTGTCATGGCTCTATGACATAATTGAGAGCAATAATTGCAAGGATAAATCTGGTCGTCAGAAGGCCAAAAAGGAAAAATTTCAAGGCCTTCCTGACCTCATACATACCTTGGATCAACTCTGGGTGAAGGCGAGGTATGCCCAGGTTGATCCTGTAATGTGCATGATGCTCGCCCCTGTGTTACAGCAAGTGCATTAAAACGCACCATCTATATCACCAATGATGATGAATTGATTCATTGATTGGCAAATGGGGCTTCAGAACCTTTTAAATTTTCAAAATCGCAAAATTGGGTCAGCTTTGCCTGCAATCCATAACTAGAGTTTGGTTGATCTCAAGCTACAGTACCCCGGCAATGGTAGGGTGCGCCTATTAAGTCGCTTAGGCTTAGCGCCATTTTCCATGATTGATGATTTGCCCCCCTAGTTTAAATATGTTTCTATGAGACCAACTTTCCTCGTTGGTTGACTCTATTAATAAAAATTCCAATTAGTTTACATTTTTTGTTATGGCTCTTTGGGCGAACCTGTGTGCAGACCTCCTTGGGGATGTCTCTAACAAAGTTGTCCATTATATTTTCTCAAAATTTTTCTACAAGATCAAGTGCATCGTTGGAGCCCTTGGTCCCTTCCAGACCGAGGCACCCAAACCCTCCAGTACCAATCTTCGCTTGGTTATGGGCTCCCCCATGGGGTCAACCCAAGTGTTGCTGTTTATTTGTTACCAACTACCCTATACCGAGTTATACACTCTTGCACTAGGTTACTTTGGCTCCAGCACCCTAGTGGTGCCCTGTTTACCATTATCCAAATGACTAGTTCCCTGGTGGTGTTGCAGTGCATCTTGCACCACTTCTTTTATAATAGGAGAACTACAGACACTCTCCTTACAGGTTCCACCTTATGAACCTTTCTATACTATAAGTATTAATGTTGTGGGTCCACTCCCTCAAGCATCTTATGGCCATCAATTCTTTATTCTGTCTGTTGATCATTTTACCAAGTGGATTAAAGCTATTTCCCTACACTACAATTTGGCAAAAGCTACTGCTAAGTTTCTTATATGATTGGATTATCAACCAACATGGGTTTCCTAGCATAATCTTCTAGGATAATGGTCAAAAAATTTGATCATCACTGGTGAGTGAGCTAACTGAACTCTTGGGATACACTCATGTATTTCTCATTCCTTACCATCCTTCAACCAATGGAATTGTAGAGCGTGTAAATGGTACATCAACCTCAACCCTTTGGAAAATGGCCACGACTGACCCTCTTCATTGACCGTAATATCTAATAGCGCAATTCTTGCCTATTAAATAAGTTATCAATGGATTATTGAGATTCATCCTTTTCAAGCTCTGTGTGAAAGGAATCCACAACTGCCCTCTAAAGTGAAAGCCATGTTAGATCAAACCCTCAAAGCCCTTGAAGTTCCTATGAGAAGTATCAATAATAAGATTATCTGAGTTCAGGCCTTGGCTTCCAAAAATTTGTCTGCTACCACTGCAAGAGAAACCAATTGGTTTAACAATAAGCATTTTCTCTGCATACTTTCAAGCTGGGTGATTTAGTCCGTTTCTATAATAATCGATCTGGTGGACGTGATAACACTTTGTGTACCAATTGATCAGGGCCCTAAAAGTTATTTATAAATGAGGATAATACTCTATTGTGAAGGCCCCACAGAGATCTGTGAAAATCAAGTACTCAGGTGAATTCTCTGGCCTTTTTTAACCCTGAACTAAGTTCTAGAGGGGGGCGTTGTGAGAATTTTGACCCAAATTAAATATTTAAGTACATCATATGATGGGACCCAAAGCTTATCTGAAGATATAGTCAAAACGAGTGTCAGGGATAATTCCCAACTAAATTTAAGGACTCCCTATATCAGGGTTAAACTCAATCTATGCGGCAATTAAATCCTGTTTGAAATAAGCAGCTAGAATGCCACAGAATCCACAATTGATATTTAGTATAGATCTCAGATTGGAATTGCTTGGAGATCTTATCCTGAGAATGGCTCCCCTAAACCCCTATATAAATTCCATTTGTGAGAAAAGAAAGAATATAAACGTTTTACCATATATTTTCGTCCACCTCTATTACTTTAGGGACTAAAAGCAGTAGAGCTTACTACTCAATGGAATTCTACCTTAAGTGAAGACTTTTCTATAAGAAAAGTAAACTCTTATATCTATCGCCCAGGCAAAATTCCAACCCCACATCTCTCACTTCAAAACAACGAAAATGGAATTCTCCGACCACCGACTAGTCTTGATAACATACCACTTACCCGTCACAGTTGCAAAGGCCCCACATTGGTGCAAAATCCGCCCCCCAGAGCTCACGTCGCCAGGATTTTCCATGTGGGTGGAAGAGGCAACTTTGGTAAAATTGTTTGTTGCACCATTTTGCGCGGACCCCATTTCCACATGGGCAACTTTCAATGAAACACCATCCGCCACTATCACCATCTCTCATCCAGACGCTCACGAGCCACATCGGTGGTTATATCACATGTGCTGGCGGAATTGGCCCACTTGGAGTCCAACATTCCAGCCTCAGGATATAGCCCTGCATGGGGCCAGAAGTGGGCGGAGGCAGCCGACCACCTCAACGCACTTGAAAGGCAACACAAACATTGGGTTTGTGTCCATTACAGGGCCACACACATCACTAAAGGTGACAAGTGCACCGCATACTTCTTCAAAAAAAATTTTACACCATGCCAGAGCGTGGCCTGCACACAGGTGTGAAGATCGGATAATTCTATTGTGGACACACTGGCTGAAGTGGCAATCAAAACGCAAAGATATTACTCCGAGTTATACTGAGCTGAACCAATTCAGCTGGCCAAAATGGCGGAATTTCTCGACCAAGCTCATATCTGCACCATTTTCTGATACCCGGAAATAATGAATTTAATTACTCCAAACGAATTATGGACTACCATTCGCGGTGCGCCAAACCAAAAATGCCCAGGCCCAGATGGCATTCCATATGAGTTCTACAAAAAATATTTTAAATATATATCCCCATTGGTGCTAGCCTCACTCAACCAAAGCCTGTTAGAAATGCGCCTCCTACCAGGAGGACATGAGGCCTTTACGGTCACACTCTTCAAGAAAGGGGATAGGCTAGACTTAGCCAACTGGCGCCCCATTTCTCTAACAAACACAGACACCAAAATTTTAACCAAAATCATGGCTAACCGTTTAGGGACTGTAGCATCTGCCACCATCTCCCCAGAACAATTTGGTTTCATCCCCAGAAGGTCAATTTGGGATAACGTGCACTCTGTGGCTAATGTGTGTCAGTCCACAGCCTCTGGGGCACTTGTATTCTTGGACCAACAAAAGGCCTATGATAGAGTAAACTGGGAATACCTTAGGGCCTGCCTCCAACAATTCCGCCTACCTCCCCGCTTCATTAACTGGGTGATGCTGCTCACAGAATCTGCAACAATGGCAGTGCGCGGCCCAGGTTTCCTAATGGAAGTAGTCCATCCTCAAAGGGGCCTGCGACAAGGGGACCCCCTCAGCCCACTCTTATACAACTTCAGCCTTGACCCATTACTGCGAAATGTGAATGCCCAACTCACTGGGGTCCATGTGCCAGGCCAAACCCCAGTCAAGATGATGGCATTTGCAGATGATTGCGTGGTGAAGGGTGTCTGGTAACAAAGATGCACGCGCGCTTAAAGCCCTCATCCAGGAATATTCCTGGGTAAGCAACGCAGCACTGAACGCCTCCAAAACCAAAATCATCCTCCTTGGTCAGTTTCAGAACTGCTGGGCCCCAGCAAGTAGTTCCCAACCTGGCCCATCTGCTCGCCCACGTCCACGCCTTACTAACTCAACACACACCGCTCCACTGGTGCTCCCCTTTGTGCCACGACCTACCATAGGACCAGTACGCCATCTGGGCGTGTGGATGGAGGCAGGTGGATACGCGTCAGCAGTAATGGAGTACCATATACTGGACAACGTGACAAAGCGAATCGCCTCTCTCAGAGCCCACCCTACTACCCTCACTGGCAGGTTTTCTTGCCAACTCTATGCTCCTATCCAAAGTCTGGTTCGGAGCCCACGCCATCCCCTTCTCCCCAAGCTTCTTCAAATCCCTGTATGCTTTGCTACAAGGTTGGCTTTGGTCAGGCCGCCCTCCACCAGTACGGCTAGAGGTCATGTTTGGCCCTCATCATGGTGGCATGGGCCTACTTGACTTCAAAGCCCATGCCGCCAAGATCCTGGGCACCTGGATCGCGGCCGTCACTGCTCCTACACTCCCATCCCAACACTGGTCCCGCGTGGCCCACTCCAACTTCTCCTGAGCCTTGGGCCTCAACAATCCATCAAACCCCCACTCCCTGATGAAATACCTCGCATCACACACATCGGCCACAGGTCCTCACGGGACCAAAACCCACTACAAACAAATCCTACTCTCCATGCGAAGCGCAGAGTGGAGAATTCGTATTAGTGGACATACAACCTGAAGAGGCGCCCCTCTCCTCAGTTCACACAAGAGGTACAGGGGCTACCCATCCATGATGGCGTGATCCCCATTCGACCCCAAGTCCTATCCAGGGTGGACTACCTGGACATGATGGACATCCCTTATTCCACTGAGACCCAAAAGACTATCTGGAAATATGCACACCATCCTCTGTTGCAGCCTCAAGTCCGCTCCCATGTGTGGCGCTGCCTGAGGCGGGTGTATCGTACAGCTGAGCGCTCTAATGTTTTACACTCATCCTGTGTCGTGTGTGGCCAGTATGGATTGCTGTTCCACCGCCTGGAGAAGTGCCCCACCTCTAAAGTAATATGGCGCGAAGTCCAACGTCTGCTAGGCCAGGATCAAACACATCCTGAGTCTGTCAAGAGATATGTTTGCTTCATCAATGGCCTCCCCCTCCCACCCTCCCTCAGTGCTCTGGTGGTTGCAATCGCCATGTGGACTTTCCACACGATTGTCTTGGATGCCATCGCTGGATCCATCCCCACCCTCCCTGAAGCTGTCCACAGATTCCGGTCTCATTTGGTGGATCACTTTCAAGCATGGATGTTTGGATATCTCCCACCGCGTCGCTGAAAGCTGGTCTCCTCCTGGTTCCCAGTCTGGTTCATCAAATCAGACCCCTTCCTCCACACGTGCTCAATAGTGGCTACGTCCCCTACACACGTTCCCTCCCCTTCCCATAAGTGGCGTTCCCGCTGGCAACAAGAGATAGCATCGCTTCTCTGGGGTGCCTCCCCTGGTACTAAGTTTTGTCTCATCTGAGTCATATTCGGAAGTGTCCATCCCATGGTCGGCCTTCCCCACAATAAATTTAAATTTAAATATATCCATCGCCCAGGAACTTTGGGTATCCTGGGTTCTTACTTAAAAGACGAGTGGATTAACACCCCCTAAGTCCTGACAGGCTTGTTGATCCAACTCCATCTTAACCCTTTTAGATCCTCCTGCACTTCACAATTTTGGTTCAGGGAGGTACTAGAGGATTAAGGAAAATTTGCTACTTCAAAGTTTGGATCTCACAACATTAAAGGAGCAGCTGCCTGGGACCATCTAGTACTAAAAAAAAAGGAGCAGCTGCCTCTCAAAGTTACTCAAGTAAGATCTTCTCCATGACAGCTTTGTTCAAGTTGAGTGATGCAGTCATCAATGCTCTTGGCGAATGTGCTGGATTTATTCATCTTGTTTGACAAGGCATCATTTGATACTCTAGTATCAAGATGTACTCCATCTACTCAGAGCTTACATCCTTGAGCAACATTATGTATTTGATACCATAAGGCAGAGGGCGCCATTAGAACATCTTGTTTCCAGGAATCTTTAGGATCGTTAGGGGTAAACATTGTGGGACTGTAAGGTTATTGGGGTCCATCAGGACCTTGGGTCCCTTCAGGCCTGTTGGGATTCAGGGGATCAATTCCTAGACAGTCCTATGTTGATCCAGGGCCTTAAAGAACCTGGTGGGTTAGTAGGCCTTAAGAGCAGAAAACCCTATGATAGAACTAAATGGAGAGTATGGGAAATGATATTTATTAGGCAATAGAATTTTTAGAGGCATGCCGACCAGGGGACAGACATTACTGAAGTTCAAAAGCAAACGAAAAAGGAACCGAATCAAATGAAATGACAAAACAAAAATTCCTCAATTAAGTAAGAAGTAGAGGACCGCTAGCCCGCCATGACAGAGGGGGAGGAAGGGTTGGGTGGCGCCTCTGCAGTCACAATGGGGTTGGCTGGAGAAGTATAGTTGAGGAAGTGGATATAAGCTAATAGCAAGGGCGTTAGGCATCAGCATGGTGTGGGTCAAGGGCGTTAACAAAAGGATTGATCTCCTAAATATCAGCCTGGAGGATAGCCTCTATATATTCTACAACATGATGCTCAACTTGAAGGCGAGCATCAGGGAGTAGGGTAAAACTGGCAACATTCTGCCTGGTGATCACAGTTTTTGGGGCAAATATTGCTAAGTCAGCAATATATGCGGTAGAGTTGATGGCAGCATCAACCAATTTTTTTATTTCATCCTTCGCATTTTCAGGAAAATCAGGTGGGAATTTAGATAAGTGCAGGACTTGTTTTTTGGGTTCATAAACTGACTCTGCCACTGCTTTGTGGAGGCGGTGACAATGGAGCGAAACCACCGCTGCTAAGGCATGCTGGTGGTCGTTTTGGAAGGGGATGACATTGGGTTTAGGGGCATGACGTCTGTGTGGGAGTAATTTTATCAAACTCTGAGTTGAGAAATTCATCTAAGTCATAACCATATGGGGCCTCTTCACCTGATTTGTCAAACTTTTTCAGGACAAGCTCTCCTGATTCATCACCCTCATCCAATAGAGCCCAAGGATTTTGGTTCACTTGAACAGGGGAGACAGAATTAGGGTGGGTGGAAGTATGCGAATAGGGAGTTGCTTGAGGACAAACAGTGGTCTAAGCCAAATTCTGATTGGTTGGGTTGAATTTTAGCGGGTGAGTGTGGCTGAAGGTTTTGGTGGGGGCAAACTTCCCACTCTGGTCCCATGATCTAGTGTGGTGGGTGGAAGGGGGCAACTAAACATCTAATTCAGACGTCGCTGACAAGGGTTCAGAAACAGCATCAGAGGAAGTGGCATATGGACAGGACTCTTTAGAATAGTCAAACCCAATTTAGAGGGGACAAATATGGTGACCAATATGGACACAAGCCTTAAGAAATGCTCTGGTGCCACCGCAATGCAAGCATTGGGGGATTTGTTGGGCTATGGTGGTGTGATTTTAAATTATGATGGCAGTGGTGCTAGGGCAGCAAGGCGCTCTGCAACAGAGGGAATAGTGAAGGCGAGGTTGGGTTGAGTGCCATAATCCAAAAGCCCCGCCATCAAATCTTCATAAAAAATTTGTGGAGGGAGGCGGTGAGGGAAGTGGGGAGAGAGGCGAGTATGGTTAGTAGGAATGATAGTATTTAAAAAAGAGGGGAGTCAATGCCGCTTCTGCAGTGTCCTTTTCAATCTGGAAGCCTATGTCAAAATAGCGCTTAAAATGGAGGAAATCAATAAAGCCAACTGTTGCAAAGGCAGCAGTGGCTAGTTTGATTATTTCTTTGTCAGCATATAGGAATAAATGCCCATATTTGACATGGAGGCAAAATCGAATAGTGGAATGAGGAAGGGTGAGAGGATGGGGGTGAGAAGGGTGGATGTGTGCAAGGTGTTGCGCTAAATCCCGTGGGGGGGACAAAATGTCTGGAGGAGCTTGGCGAGATATTTGATACCATACAAATGCGTTTTCCCACAGGGTAGTAAACACTAGGTGTTGGTGCGCTGCTGCTTCACACTGGGACAGCAGGCGGCGGATCTGAGGACATCAATAAAAGGGATGTGCCCAGGCGACTGTGGTAGTTTAACTTTTATATAAAATTTGCTCAAAATTGATATTGAGCAGAAAGAAAATCAATATTTATTTGGCAAAACCTTAAAGTATTTATAGTACTTTAAGGATAAAAGCAGGATAATAGAGAGGATTCTAAATAGGCAGAAGGTATATAAGAAGAAGGTAGTAGAAGGTAAATTGAGTAGAAGGGAGATAGGGAAGCTACTAAGTGATAGATGCCTAGCTTAGTGAAAACTGTTGTCTTAGGTTTCCGGAAGGATATCAATTCATAATTTGGATAAAAGTAATGATAAAAAGGATTGATTATCCTCAGCTTAGTCACTGGTAATTTTAAATTTAAAATAACTATCAGGGTCAATCCCTGACATATTTGGAACAGTAAATCCTTTTATTACTATAAACCTTTTTGGGGATGATCCCTGACACATTGAGTTAGCTAAAATCAAGTTAATGAGGAGCATAACTCGGCATTCTCAATAATTAAATTTTAATGAGTTGAACCCAATTAAGAGGCTTCACCCTAAGAGGGAAAATCCTGACCAGGCCTTCGCTCTCAGAGACAATATGATGTGAGGCTAACTCATGGTAATGCCGCTGCGGGGTCCATACAAGATTTTTAACATGGGTATGGCATTGGCTCCAGGTGGACTTGAGGAGCTGTATATTTTGACAAATTCGTCTTCACAATAATCTAAAAAACCACTATCTAATATAGTAAGTATATTAATAGCCTCGTTAAATAAGATGACAGTTATCAATAAAGGCCTCTCAGATGTTGTGAAGGAAAGAGGAGGACATATTATAGTAAATTGATGTTATTTGAGTTTAGGGTTTGAGTGAGTCCTAGTTGTCAGCTACTTTGTGGTGATGAAACCCAAATCTATGCAAAATGTGGTGTATGGCTGGATGGACAGACTTTTGAGATAGCATTCATTACCCAAAGCCAATTCTTTTGAGGTAGTAAGGCTGAGGTATATAAATCTTGCATCGTGGAAGGCATCAAAGAGGCTTGGAAGTGACTAAAGCAGACTTCCACAGAGTAGATGCCATTCATATAGTTCTCAAATAATCTTGCTGAGTTTTTCATTTTTGGAGTAGATACTGATTGTGGTCAACGAAAGGTAAGGTAAATTAAAAAGTGGCGCAAAATTATAGGCTATCAGTTTGTAGAGAGAAACTTACTACTGGGAGATAATAATTCATCAAGTTACGCTTCTTAACCAATCAACAGGTTGGTTTTCTTGATTGGTTTTATTATCTATTTCTTTGTGACAGACATTTTCACTTAAACATCTTAGAGCCCCTTGTAGTGAGAACCACTTATCTTGGTGTTACAGTTCTATTGATTTTAGCTGGAGTTAAATAATGGTCTTGAAGCTGTAAACTAGTGGAGAGGTTGATGAAGACTAAGATTTATGGTGTATATATTACTTTATTGAGTAGAAAATGTCAACGTTTGTAGGGTTGTGGGGACGTGGTGATGAGGGGACCTCCATGGCCACATACAATCAGGATCTTTTCCTTCCTTCCAGATCGTCCACCTGGTTGACGCCCTCATTATTCTGCATCATCTTATGACTGTGATGGTGGAAGCTGCGCCTCTCAGGTTCAGGAAGTTGTGGTACAATTCAAGAAGGCATCTTCATTGATTATTGGGCGCGTGATGCTTTCTGATAAAGCCCTCATTGGTGCCTTATAGGACTGGTTTTGATTGTGGGGCTAAAAAATTGACTTATCAAAGCTCAATTAGGGAGTAGGTTATTGGCTAATTCCTCATCTCGATCCTGATAAAATTTTAAAATTAATTCTATCCACTTCATTCTCAAGCTAAGTGCATTGGCTTTTGTTACAGCTAAGTAAGTATGAGTGCTTAATTTTTTTAAAATGGTATATATTACTGTTCTAAAATAGTTATCCGTCCTATACTAAATGGTTTTTCTTAGCCCTCATTGTCCACAGAAAAAGTGACATAATTTAAATTGTCATTTCTTTAGGAAGCTGATGCATAATGCCTTTGAAGTCACATATTCAGAAGATTACCTCAGCGTTTCCCCTCCAAGGTTCAGCATTTCAACATAATGCGAAACTACCTCCGCCGTAACTGCATTTTTAGAGTTACTTGACAGCTATTAGAGAAGTTGTCACGTGTCTCTACATTAGGTGGACCAAAGGTGATTTTACATCACTTCAAGTACTTGATCATGGCTGGGTGTTTAAATTTTTTTACTAAGACAGCAATAGAGATTTATGTAACTTGGGGGTAGCCCTTGGTAGAATTATAAAGAACAAACTTCACTTTAAATTCAGCCATCACCTCTGCTCCCAACAGGACCTGGTCTCATGATAAACGTTCAGAAAACTCAGTTACAGCCTTGTTATTTCCAAACTAGATAGCTATAAATTCAGCCTTGCAGATGACCATCTTCTCAGGACTGATAAATTACCTTACCACAGCTTTCTTGATTTCTGCAAAGCTCAAGATGTCCTTTAGAGGTAAGTGATATCAAGTTATGGCTTTGATCATCCAAAAAACTTTATCATTGTGGCCACATGAACAAACCGTCAGCTCCATGCATTTTAATCTTCAATCCAGTAAGGCTAGCACATTCTTATGTTGATTAAACTTTGGAAAGTTATTGGTGTTAAAACTCAGAAAAGGTTAAATGATATACCATGGGAAGCAGTACCAAAGGCAATTTGAAAAGACCCAACACTGGGGCACTGGATTTCTAGGCTCGTTAGAGCAACTTTAATCTTGTGCTGGAGTTCCTGAGGAACGAGGTAAGGCAAACAGTGCGGCCAACATAAGTCATTGGGGTTGTTTGTTTGACAAATATGGACACCACCTCAATTATTTATCCTCAAATGAATTAAGTATTTACTGAGCTGGAACTTTAGGGTCACACTGACAGTATCCTTCACTAAAGCCAGTTTTGATGTGCCGTTCTCATGTCAATTGTTCATCCCATTCTAGTTCAAATTGCTGTTTAAACTGAAATAACAAAGCAATTTCATCCTTTATTTGGCGTATCAAGGTTCTGAGCTCTGCATTTTTTGTCTTCTGGTCTTTGTTGGCATCCCGTAGTGCTTGAGTAATACAGCATAGGGTAGTTTAGGTACTCAGTGCATCTCTCAAATTATTGTGTAGGGTGTTACATTTTTCTTTCAATGGCGCAATATATTGATGCATGGAGATTTATTGACTTTGAAATGGTTTTAGTTTTTTTAGGGAATTAGTAGCTTCAGCAATACTGCTAATGTGTTGTGCAAAAATTTAAATCTCCTGATGGATGTACTGTCTGAGTTCTTTAACAATTTTCTTGTTGCACCTCATCTTGTGCAGAAATGATGGTGCTTTGGGTCTCTAATTAGAACCAGTTCGCTCCTTTGCTCACTCAGTATTAATGCCTCTCTTGTTTAAGGCTTGCTGGATGATCATAGTCACATTGTGACTCAGCTGGCTGATAACTTCATCTAGTTATAAAAAAAGGCATGCTAATTTATTGTCAAAGTCTACCGCTTGTCATACAATCTGTAAACTGTTCTCCAGTTAGATATGTAGAAACTTATGAAAATCTAATTTTATAGTTTCAAAACTAATTTTCATAAAAATGCATAGTGCTGGACTATCACTTAAGAGTTGAACAATGGTTGGAGGTACAATTATATTGTCTAAGTGCTCCATGTTGCTAACAAAAGATAGTATATGGCCTTGATCATGCTGCATTGCTCAAAAACTTGAAGCAAATTTTTTAATTATGTTTGTGGTAAAATAAAAGGGCATAAGATCAATGGTTATATAAATAAAGAGTTGTAACCATGCAATATTTTTTTCCAATCTGTCAGATCTGCTCACTGGGTAAGGAGTATAAATTAAATGCTACAAACTGAAAAATATAGTTCAATCCTACTTCAGCTCCAGCTAACTGAGAAGGACTGGGAAATTTGACATAGAGCAAATTCAACTGGTCTTTCCATTATTTTCTTCTTGTGATTAGGATTCCATATTTTAAAAGATTGATTCTTGATATTTAATGGGCTAGATGTGGCAGTCCCTTAAGTGTTCACCATGATGTAGTGCATGCGATTGCATACTACTACACAGGTTTACATTACTGACTATAATTTCTTAAATTTTTCTAGATTTCTTGGCCTCAGTTGCCCATAGAAAGCCTATTCCACTGAATATCATATATAAGTGCTACATGATACTCCATTTCCTACAAGTCCTGTTATAGTAAAGCTCTACTCTATGAATGATTTTTTTATTTTAGGAATTTTAACCACAAGGTGATTCTTTATTAGGATTATTGTGGGAGATAATTGATATGAATTGGTTTGACCAACCATTCATTTTATATGATCTTTTCTTTAGTACTAGATGGTCCATTTTATATGATCTTTTATTTTATCTTATTCTAGATGAAGGTTTTAGTTCCTCAGGCCTTGACACCAAAGTGAATCTTTTGAATTATGTTATGACGGATTACCTCAATGCCAATATTAATTTGCTGGATTAGGTTATGGAGAATCATCTTGTTTCTGCGCTTAAATTTTTATATGTAATTTTATTAATTAATAGGATAAAATTCTCATTATCTTGCCCTGAGCCGTGACAAAGATAGGTACTAAAGTTTAATTATTCACACCTCACTTTCAATACTCACGAATCATCTATTATTAATTACTAAGATTACAGTGTAAATTTAAAATTTCATTTTTATTATTATATTCTCTTTCTTAAGGGTGGTTAGCCAGCCAGGTAAAAACTGCTTCCACCCTAGTGCAGGTTTTGAGTTCAAAAATCTAGTGGCTAGAAAAATTCTCAGTTTGGTATATTTGTCACAAGGTCGACCCATCTCAAATATTTTTTTATTCTCTTTCTTTTGCCTCACACCAGCATACAATTGCTAAGGTTATACCCCTAAAATATTAAACCGATGGTTTCAAGCATTTTCCAAAATTATTATACACTACCCTTTATTTCTCAGTTTGTTTTATAATCATGGGAGTTGCAATCTTAAGGGAATATTTTTAACTAGCTTATATAAGCTATTCAACAAAAATTGAATAATAAAGTATCTATGATTTTATTTTAGGGTTACTGTCTTCATACAGTTCCCTTAGCTATAGTATAAAAGTAACTGATCTGTGCAGTTGTAAGTCAAGCCTAAGCACCTTTTACAACATTTGGTGCTCACTACAGGTATAACAGTTGAGACACTTCCCAACTGACATATTGCCTTAGTTTTTTGGACTTAAGGTTAATCTAGGTTAATTTGATATATGAAGATGTCGTCCTGAACAGAATCAAGTTTCTGGATTCTCATTTCAGGATTTTGAGAAGGATAATTACATCTGAGACCTATGATTCTGGTTGCATAAATTTTAACTTATCGCAAAGGACCTCAGAAGCTAAAATAATTGGTGAACCAGATGAAGGTTGGAAAAGCTAAATTTATGGTAAAGTGAAGCGCATAAATAAGTGAAGTCAAACTGGAGATTTCCTCAGTTTTAACTTCTAAGAATTTACAACTAAGATTAAAGGCATTCATTATTATATAACCATTTATTTCAAAAATATTTCTTAAAAGGAAGCTTACTTATGGAGTTAGAGAATTCTTTTAGTCAGGCAATTGCCTCACTTTGCATTCTCACTCTGGGTCAGAGTTTATTACTTGCACCAGTACTTTTGAAACTACTTTCTGTGGGTTTGTTGATAGGTTTGGATGAAATGCACTAGTCCAAAGGTGGATGCCTGGGTTGATATCCCACTTTATCAATGACCTGGGTGTTCCTACTCAATTCATTTGTGTCATACTGGAGTGAGCCCATGCGTTACAAAAAGGTCACTTTTGGTAACCTGTCCTCTGTTATAAAAACTTAAAAATGGCATACTTTTATTAAAATTGTTGGGGTTACCTACCATATATAACTTATAATGATTTAGATTATGAGGAGGTTAAGCCAAGTTCTAGTATCTCAGCTCTATTTCCTAATGCTTTGTTTCAGAATGCCCAGACAGATCTATGGATCAAGGATGAACCCCTACAACCTTTTGCCGCCTTTTCAGCTTTGATTTATTTTAAATTTTATTTGAGGTGGGCTGACCTGGGGATGATACCGCACCAATTAGGGAAGTGAAGAAAATGGGTAAGGAGGATAAAACCCAGAAAACCTCCATGCACGGCGTATGATAGGCCAGGAACTCCATGTACCACCTTTACTATTCGCTATCTTGATTCAGGGCATTGGTGCGCAATGCCAACACAGTCATAGTTGTCCCCTACTCAAAGTTCCCTTACTGGAATTGAACTCGGGGAGGCAGTGGTAGAGGTCACTATTCTACCACTGGGGTATTTTCCCCTTTTGTCAGCTTTGATTTAACCACAGGTGAGATGCTATCTCTATCACTGATTTATATCAAAAGTTTAAAACTTTATATATCTTGATCAAATCCCAAGGTTGGGAAAGAAAGTTCTTAAATTCTTAACTAAGGTTAGATTTTGAGAGCTGGCTAATCTTACCAATAATTTTTAATTGTAAATTCTGGTTGTTGAGGTCGCTTTAGCTCTCCAGTTAACTGCATAGGTTTCTGATATGTGCATTGTATGAAATGTTGATAGTAAAATAAAAGAATAGTGTGGTAAAGTATGAAGACTATTACTTTAGTTGAACTTCATAAAACCACGTTGATAATAGGTCCAACGCTAACTATTGCTTTTCCTTCTAATCCTAAAAGGTATTTCAGTAATGGTAGGGAAAATCTCCCTCTGTCTCTTCCTTCTGATAGAACTTAGCCTACTATTAGGTTCAGAGGTTTTTCTCTTGATGTAGAGTCCATGGAGATCTTGATAGATAATTAAATAGACAAAGGATAATCTACTTAAAATCTAGTTTAAGAAAAAAATACAATAAATGTATGACAGTTTAAGTTTTAAATGTATTTGAGCTATGCTTATTTGCTATATTAATAAAACACATAAGGAATTTATAGAGAAATTAAACGCACAACATTTTCTGTTGGCGCCCAAAATGGAAACGTCAGCCAATACCAATGATTTAACCCTCCATAGTAGCACTCAACGATGATCTTCCTCTTGCATTTATTCAGATTCCGCCGTAGAGAGAGACGTTACCTCTTTTGGGGTGAATCAAAGAATGTATCCCAATTTTTTGCACAGCCCCAGCATATTGCTCTTATTAGGTAAGCAATCTGCTTAAGTAATGTGACTTCTTACACACATACTTCACGTCACATTACCTAAAAGGTTAACTCACAAGTTGTTATAAAAAGCGTCATCAATGCACAACAACCAATAAATTTCTTAGTCAATTGACAACTATAATTGAATCTTTAGAAAAATAATTAAATTATTAATATAATAATAATAATTGAATCACTTATTTATTTATGAGATCATCCTCAATTAAACTTTAGTAACTGGCATATTCAATTCTGGCATAGTAGTTAATATTTGTTGTGGATACTTCATCAAACAATAGTTATCATATGAAATGATATTTCCCACATCCACTGGAGTTTCTTGTCCCTTAGTGGGAAAGCAGATAGTAATATAATTAATTAAGCTGGATGATATGGACATACTAAAATCCCTACACATCCCCCCGCTTGACCAGATTATCCAGTGATGATAATTTTGGAGGCAGACGCTGCTTTTTTATTGGCCTGAGTCTGCCAGCATGGTTTAAATTCGATTTTTCCTAGTCCATCTCCTTGTTCCTTGCTTAGTGCAGCTCTGTGTGGTCCTTCTCCTTAGTTCATTTCCTCTTTGTTTCCTTCTTGCAGCCACCTCCTTAGAGCGCAGTTTAATGGCCTCATGCTGTAACAGGATTATTTCAGTCATTGTCATTTATAATATATCTGGAAATCTAGTAATTCCAAGGTTGGGCTTCTATAACACTATGTTGTTTAAGGATATTTCTCAGTTGGCTTCAATTCTTTAGTTCCTGTACTCCACCATGCTGGGCTCTCCATTTTTTTCAGAGTAGATCTTCCTTAACTCCTTTCTCCTCAGGCCTCTTTACAGGGATCCAATTTCAACCTGGGATGATCCTGCCAATGATAGTTGGGAACACAACCAGATGCTTTTGCTGGAAGCAGAAAAATTAATATTTAATATGTTTTTAAATTTTTTATCTTTTTATAAATTTTTCTCCATGTCTTTTTGTATTTTATTTTTTATATTTCTTTTTATAGTTTTCTATTTTTGAAATGGGACTTAACCCATTAATAGGTTTAGAGGACCATTTTTTCTTAACCAACTATTCTGGTTCAGAGTTCTTTTTATATTTTAACCAGCTATTATGTTTCAGCGGTCCCCTCCTTGAACTTAACCAATTATTATGGTTCATAGGTCCTCTCTTGGGACTTAACCAACGTAATGGAGCTTAAATTACTATTAGTAGGTTCTGTGGTCCCACAAATACATTGCAAATTTTTTTAGATCTAATATTAAATATATGTATGGACCCTGTTCATTATATGATCATCAATGATGTTTTTAGCATATAGCATCTGTTGCTGACTTGGAAATAATCTCAAAAAGACCCAACAATAGGGCGTTCAATTTGTTTCTTTTTCCAAATCCATGTATTACAATAGGCTACCCTATCTCCCACATGGTACTCTTTAAGCGCTTGTCAATATTTATATCCTTCTTTTTCACTATAATTCTTCTTTTAAACGCCATTTTGAATGCCTGTGATTACATTTGAACATAATATTTGCCAATCAGGTTAAGTATTGCTCTGCACTCAGCTCCAAAGCTGGTTTTATGGCAGAATGATAAATTGGCGGTATTGTGCCTCTTCGTCTATATAAAAGTCCAAACAGTGTTTTCCCTGTTGCTGTATTATAACTAATATTATACACAATATAACTGAACTCAGATATGACCACCAAGAGGAAGTTCTCCCACTACCATTTTTCTTAGCATCTCAGCTAGAGTTCCACTGACTTGCTCTACCATTCCGTTTGTTTCTGGGTGGTAAGGAATGGATACCACTCCTCAGGTTCCCATTAGTTTGTTCATTCTTAGTACCACGTAAGACTTAAAGTTATTTCTGTTGTCACAATAACTTGTGGGCATCCATGCCATTATACTACTTGGTCCATATGAATCTCGACGTGCTTGTGGCATCTACTCTGCTCAAGGATTTTGCCTCTACCCATCTAGTCAGATGGTCTATTGCAACTATTATTTACTTTACTCCACCAGTAATAACACTCAAGGGTCACATAACGTCTATTGACACCATGTGCCAATTGAACCCAGTGTGTACTAGATGGTATCCCATTGCATTATTGTGCGGCTTGTGGATTTGAAATTCCATGCAACAGGCCAGATAGTCCGTGACATCATAGTTGATTGATCTTCAGTTATAATACTGACGTATATGGTCCATGTTTTTCTAAGTCCACCATGGCTGACAGCTTTGTATGCAGCTTGATTGATTTCCGCTATTTCCAATGGTTTATGGAATAAATACCATTTTCCATCAATTGACTTGTATAACTTTCCGTTCTTTTTTCTGGTATTTTCTATAGCTTTCTTCAGCACACCTTAAATACCTTGGGGCTTATCCCCAATATTTCTTTAATCATCCTCTGGAATAACTCATCAGCTTGATGCTACACATTGAACAGCAGGCAATTTTGATAGTACATCAGCATTCTTATGTGCTGCTTCTAGGGATATAATCTCAAAATCATAGACTTGTAGGTTTTAAAAGCCCATTGGGCCAATTGCCCCTCTGGTTCCTTAATATTGTGTAACCAAGTAAGAGACAAGTGGTCAGTCACAACTTTTGAATTTGTTCCATGAATATACACTTCTAATTGTTTGCAGGGTAAATCATTACAAGGCACTTGGACTCTGTAATGGTGTAGTTCCTTTCTGATAACACCAATGTTCTGCTTACATATGCCACCAAATGCTCTTCCCCATCATCATCTACTTGACTTAAAACTGCGCTGATCACCATTAATGAGGCATCAGTCTGAATAATTAATTGATTAGAATTATGGGTATTTCAGTAAAGGACTATTCCTCAGATTTTTGTAATTTATCAAACAATTCTTGGGCCTTCTCATTCACACAAAGTCTTTTTTGGATCCTTAATAGGTGTAAAATATTCCAGTGATTTTAGAAAAATTTTAATGAATTGGTGATAGTAGGCGATTTCCCAAGAAATACTTATATGTCCCAAATGCTCTTCAAGATTGATATCCATTCAATGATCATAATCTTCTGCAATTGTGGTTTCAGTCTGCTGGAGTTTATCAAAAACCCCAAATAATCAAGCTTTTTCATTAAGAAATGGCATTTTCTTGGCTTGATATTTATGTTCGCCATTGGTAGGTTCTTAAACACTTCCTCTAATTGCCCCAGATAATTATATACATCCTGCTGAATACATTGATATCTTAAATTTATACCAAAATGCAAGGCATCTTAAAATCATTTAATATGGAATCCATCTCCCTCTGAAATGTTGCCTGCGTATTGCAAAACACTTGGGGCTTCTTGAAGGGTGGTACAATTCTTATGCGGTGATTATTGCACGTTTCTATTAACTCTCTTTTGGCAAATCATTCTGCCAATATCCTAAAATCAAGTCCATTGCCAAAAAATACTTTTCTTCCACTAGGCAAATAAACGCATCATTGATCCTCAGCAGCGGATAGGAATCCTTCTTTGTGATTTTATTTAATTGGTGGTAATCAATCACCATGCGATTTAATCCATTATTTTTCTTTACAATTAGGATCAGACTTGCACATAAACTTTACAGAATGAAGAGCCCGTGCTCTATTAACTTGCTGATTTCTTCGCTTATCACTGCCCCGGCGGTCTTAGACCAGCAGAAAGTCGCATCCTTTTTAGTGGATTTTCCCCAGTGTTGCCCTAATAATCACATTTAAGTGCATCTGAGGTCATGGTCATCCTAGGTAAATATCACTCAATAATTTTAATAGTTGGAGTACCACTTCTTGCTGTTGATCTAAAAATCACCAATTGCTCATAACTGACCAATACATTGATTTTTTTCGAAACATCCATTTTCTAATCCCATTTGATTAACTTTTTTTGAATCATGAAATTCACTAATTTCTGCTATTAATTATTACACAAACGTGATGACGATTCTTTTCTATTTTCATTGGTTTTCATCCAGATTGCCAATAGCTCTCTTAATTTACCATGACTTGGAATGAAAATGCCAGCGCTACCCATGGCTTTATTCTCAATTTATATGGGCTGATGAAATCTCCATATAACTGCTCTAAATTTTCTAGCATTACCCTGTGTTCACTATGGTTTGCAAACCCACAATAATGGTCTTTGTCCTTTTTGTTCTCAGCAGTATCCCACAGTTTTTGATAATCTCCTTAGGCATTACCCTTCTTTTTTTATCTTACCAAAAAGACTGAATGGTAATATTGCTATCATTATAAATTAGATTTACAAAATTATTCCTCTTTGTTAGTGGAGTCCCTCCTTTCCACTGATATATTAAGGGTAGGGTTTGTCCCAAAATTGTCAGGTTGTCAACTCAAAATCACACTTAACACCATACTTTCTCAATAATTCCGTCCTGATGAGTATGTTGTGATCTTTAAGTTGCCAAAAGTATAGCAGTAGCTGATACCACTGGCAATCCAAACTGAAGTGGTAGTGCAAGGTAGGCTTTATAAGATATTGTGATAATAGTCCAGCCATTCCATATTCCTTATGGCTCTCTAAATCTGGTGAAGATATTCATTCTCTTCACCAGTTTGGTCAAAACAATATTGATGGGCGCTCCACTGTCAATTATTGCCCTACTCTTAGATTACAATAATTTCCGCATATGTACAGAGCATTTTATAAAGTGTTTACTGAGTGAAACGTGGCCTGATTTGCCAAATCTAAATTATAAATAAAATGTGCAGATAAATCAGTAAATTTTTTTTTCTTTCTGCTAAATTTCACTTTTGAACAAACTTATTATAAAAAGTTAATTTACCACCGCCATCTGGCCACGACCATTTTCCAATTGATGTCCTTGGATCTGCTTCCTGTTTCTACAGTGTGAGGCAGCGGTGCTCCACCACTTAGCATTTTCCGCCCTGCAGGCAAACATGTTCAGACGAGCTCAAATAACCCACCAATCTCTTCCAGCCAATTTTGTCCCCTTAATTGACTAGCGCTCCACCTTGCGCACATCCACCCTTCTCACCCCCATCCTCTCGCCCTTCCTTGATCCAATATTCAAGTTTGCCTCTGTGTCAACTACAGGCGTTTATTCCTGTATGCCAACAAAAAAATTGAACTATCCTCCACTGCCTTCGCACCAGCTGGCTTTATTGATTTCCGCCATTTTAAAGGCTATTTTGACATATGCTTCTAGATGGAGGAGGATGTTGCAGCAGCGTCTTCAACTCCCCTAATTACAAAAACACTCCCATTACAACAACCTGTACTTGCCTCTCTTCTGATAACACAATTTTGGTGTCATTTGCGTCCCTCCCTTCCCACCTACCACCCCAAATTTTGTATAACCAGTTGATGGCGAGGCTTTTGGCTTATGGCACTCAACCCAACCTTGTCTTCACTGTTCCCTCTTGTGCAGAGCACCTTGCTGCCCCTC
The DNA here is from genome assembly GCA_022478985.1 of Massospora cicadina. NCBI lineage: Eukaryota > Fungi > Entomophthoromycota > Entomophthoromycetes > Entomophthorales > Entomophthoraceae > Massospora > Massospora cicadina. The sequence goes on from JAKSZP010007884.1 coordinate 412,079, forward strand.
ACGCCACTGCCACAATAATCCCACACCGCCCTGCCATATCCCAACAAAATTCCCCCATGCTCATATCTCAGCTTTGCCAGAGCAATCTTTTGGGCTCAGGATGATAATGGTTTCCAAATTTGTCCCCTCTGATTTGGATTCGACCAGTTTAGAAAAACCTGCCCCCAAACCACAACCTCTGAGCAGCTTCTGAACACTTGTCAGTGGGTCTGAATGGGGTTTTTTGTTGCCCCTTCCCACCCCCTGCATAAGCTCAAGGGGCCTGAGTGTGAAATCTGCCCCCACCAAATCATCTGACCTCAGTCACCCACTCAAATTCAACCTATCCAATCAGAGTCAGGCTTATACCAACTTTTGCACCCAAGCATCCACCAATTCGCCTACTACCACCCACCCAAATTCAGTCTCCACTATTCTTGTGAAGCAAAGCTTTGGGACTTACTGTCTGAGGGTGATTAATCAGGTAAAATTAGCACAAATGAGGAATCCAGTGAACCTCCTAGATCGGATGTTTATTAATGGGCCAAATTTTATAATTCTGATTTTGACAAAACGCTCTTTCCCACACGCTTTGCTCCTAAACCCAATGCCATCCCATACCAAAGTGACCACCAGCTTGTCATAGCAGCGGTGGCCTCACCCCATTGCCTCCACCTCTGCAAAGCAGCGGCCCAATCTGTTGATCAATTCCATGAAGGGCTAAGCACAATAAACTTCCCCCCTGTTTTTCCAAAGTTGCACAGGAGGAAATCACCAAATTGGCCAATGATGCCACTGAGGCTGTCCTGCATGTTGTATAACTATCAGCATTAAACCCATAATCTAAACTCACCAAGAATAATTTAGCCAATTTGGCCCAACTCCCAGATGCCTGCCTTCAAGCTGAACATCATGTAGTGGAATTGATTGAGGCTGTCTACCAGGCTTATCTTGAGGTAAGTAACCAATATTTCACAAATCTTCAAAATCACCACTCTGATTGTAGGAATCCAGCTTTCTAGGTGCTCGCTGGTGCTAACGCTACTAATCCCACAAGAGTTTATATCAAAATTATTAATAAATTCGCACTAATAAAAAACTTAAGGTTTAATATTTTTTATTAGTAGATGGGGCGAGCAGGAAAAAACGATGCCCCTCAACATCCAACTATTTGGTATTTAAAGTAATTTGAGGTTTGAGGAGGACTTTGGAATATGTTTGGAATAGTTTCAGCTAGTCTGAATTAGAAATAGGAAGGAATAGCATATCATAACTCGGGAACTTAAATCAGGGAAGAGTAAAGAAGGAAGAGAAATTCTGATTAGCCCAAATGTACCCGTGAGGTAACATTTTTATGTATTTAAGCCAATCACTGCCCGAGGAAATTTCTTGTATCTTGGAGGACCCCCGCCAAGCCTATAAAAGGGGGTTCCCCATGCAGGTGCGTTGGAGAACTTTGTTGGGGTCAGAGGAGTGCCTTCCGATGATTTCCTCATGGTCCATGGTGAGGTCAGAGTAATCCAACCGTTGGAGTTTTCATTTGATGCCCATAGAAGTTTCAAACTAGTGTTACCCTGATTAGTGGGGTTCCACAGAGATTCATCCAGGGACTTTTGGCTGAAATTTTTGATAGCATTTATTTTATTATTATGGGACATACTCTTAAAATCCTCAGATAATTGTAAATGGCCGACATTTCCCTTTTTTGGCTGAGATCGACCTAAAACATTCTTCTTTTTCATCTGTAGAGCTAAATGTCCAACATCACCCCCTCAAGAATGGTGGGTGGCGAGTAGAGCTGGAGGAAATGGGAATGCACACGATTGATAGTGATTCCGGTGGCTAACAATTTAATAGAGTATTCATTACCTCTTTTGTAGGTAATAATTAAGGGACCTTCCCAGATGGATCCCAGCTTACCGCTTCTAGGAGTGACATGATTAAGGTAATATAGTACCATGTCAGATACCTGGAAAGTGGTAGTGGAGTTCTGAGCTCATTGGCTGCCTGCCCTTCCTTTATCACTGTTCTTTCTAAATTCGTCATTGCTTCTTATTGGAGTTGGATAATGCGTTAAGCCAATCGTCATATAACTTTCTCAGGCTCCTCAACTCTAGAGGAGAATACATCCTTAACAAAAAGAGCAAGTATTCCGGGTTCTCACCCATACAAGACATGGAATGGGGACAATTTCAATACTCAGTGATAACTAATCTGGTAGTCCATAAGGTCACTGAGTAAGTATTGATCTCAGTGAAGTGGATCAGAAGAGGCCATCTTCTGTAAGATGGATACCAGGGTACCATTTGCTCTCTCCACAGTTCCGTTGGTAGAGGGATTATATGGAGCTGAGAAAAGTTGTTGGGCCCCCATGGATGTGGCCAGGATTTTCACTACTCTGGAGGTAAAGTTCTTACCATTATCACATAGTAAGACTTGAGGGCACCCATGCCGAGAGAAAATGTATTGATGTAAAAAGGTGACTGTATCCTTGGCCGTTTGAGCAGGAAGAGCCACCGCTTCCACCCACTTAGTGAAATTATCAATAGCTACTAGGATAAACTTACTCCCACTAGTAGACTGAGGAAGGGGACCTGCTACATCCAAAATGATGGTGAAGAACAGTTGTTGGGGGGAATTGGGTTGATACTGGTATTTAGTCTTGAAACCAGATTGCTTGTTACATGTAAGGCAAGCTTCCAAGACATCAACAATAGACTCTATCATACCATCCCAATAGTACCAATCCTTAATCCGCTCATAAGTTTTCTTTGCCCCTCCATGCCCTAATGTGGAGTGAGCTTCTAGGATGGCAGGTACACGTTCTGAGGGCCAAAGGTAAGGCAGCCATTTCGATCCCACCTGCTTATACAACTTTCCATTTTCTACTTTTGTGTTGCGGGAGTGCCGAGCTAACATCTTCTGGACAGGCTCATCTTCATACTTCCATTCATTGGGGGTCATTAAGAGAGCATGTAACCTCTCCACCTCACTATTATCCAAGTGAAGGATGGGCAACCAAGTCAACCCATCATTCATGTGCAGAGTCCCAGCATGGTGTTCAATCTTCATATTGTAAGGCTGGAGCTTTAGAGCCCAACGAGCTAACTGGCCAGTAGGGACCTTTCATGTTTTGTAACCATTTTAATGAAGCGTGGTCTGTAACCACAGTGAAGGCAGTCCCATATATAAGAATGGCCAGTAGCGTTTGACAGCATGCAGGACAGCCAAGCAATCCTTTCCTGTGACACTATAATTCCGCTCAACTTTTGAAAGCATTTTGCTAAAGTAAGACACAGGATGATCGATTCCATGCTCATCTAACTGGGCTAATATTGCACCAATAGCGTAGTCAGAGTTATCCATGAACAACATGAAGGATTTCTGTAGTCAGGGTGGAGGAGTATTAGTCATTTTTGTAACAGTGCCTTTAGGGTCTCAAAGGCGACTTTTTGTTCAGCACCCCAATGGAAGGGGGTGTTCTTAGTTAAGAGTCGTACTAGGGGCTCACTGAGCTGCGCAAATTTTGGTATAAATTGATGGTAATACCCCATCATACCCAAAAATACCTTGATGTCGCGAAGGGTTTTGGATGCAGGCATCTTGGATATTGCTTCAACTTTATCTTGAAGCGATTGTGTCCCATCTTGGGAGATAGAGTGTCCCATGAAATCCAGATTCCTCTGGAAAAAGGTGGATTTAGAGGGCTTTAATTTGATATTAGAAGCCCGCAAGCGTTAAAACACCTCCTTTAGATGAGCAAGATGTTCATTAAAAGTCTTAGAAAATATTGTGATATCATTGAGATAGACAATGACGCAGCTTAATTTTAGATCCTCATGATATGAACCATTGCTCTTTGGAAAGTGGCAGGTGCATTACACAGCCCTTGTAGGAGTCGGGTAGGCTGGAAGAGACCCTCACTGCAGATAAGAGCACATTTCTCCTGGTCTTGTGGAGAAAGGTTTTTTTGCTAATAGCCGCTAGCCAGGTCCATGGCGGAGAAGTACTTAGACCCAGAAAGTTGGGCCAGAGCGTCATCAATGCGGGGGATATGGTAATTATCCTTCTTGGTGAGGTTTTTAATTTGCGGTAATCCATCACTATCCAATGACCTCCATTTTTCTTTTTTATTAATAAAATGGGGGGAGGACCAAGGGCTTTGTGAAGGAGCCAGTAAGCCAGAATCTAGCAGCTGTTTGAGATCAGTCCGCATCTGTAGCTCCTCAACTTTTGATTTGTGGTAGGGCTTGGAGCGAATGGGTTTAGCATTGCCAACATCAATTGTATGCATCCACCCCTTCATATGCCCATAGTCATTGTCAGATTTGGATAAAATGTCACTGTAGGCCTCAAGTAATGAGTGGACCTTTTTTAACTCAGCTGGGCTTAATTCATTGGAGATTTGGACAGAAGGTAGGGTACATATGTAGTGGTCAGTAGGTAAGCCCATATCTGCCATAGAACCAATACAATGGACTTGCTTGATGTCCTCAATTGGTATCAACAGGCCTCTTCCAATCTCCTGATGCTTCTTTACCATCATCGCTTTATTGGTGAGATTTCCCAGCAACAGGTCAATAGGCCGATTATAGGCAGGGTCTAACACGCCTGAAAAAACTCTTGGCTCAAAAGGACTAACTCCATCTATTCTGATGAGGTGCAGTAGGCAGTTGTGAGGGATTTTCATGGTAATTTTTGTGTCTACTACCCTTTGTTCCCCGTCCTTAATGACCACCTCTTCAGAAGCATATAAAGGGATACCCTCCAACGCGTCCACTGAGGGAGGTAACATTTTGGTATGCCTTCTTGCCGTGGTGTAGTGCAGGGACAAAGCGGAGGTGGGGTACTCAACTGTGCAAACATAATCCTTTTTATTGAGCTCATCATTAGACAGAATCAGAGGAACCTCATAGTTAAGCAGGGAGAGATAGCCCTACTTCATATTAATAACACCTTCAGATTCAAGCATAAATTGGGTTCCAATGAGTAAGTTGTAGGTATTATTAGTCAAAGCCACTTCTGGAGCTCCAAAGAGAAGCTTCCCAAATCGTATGGGCAGAGAAGAGCATGCTCCAATGGCGCGGGTGTTGTTTGTCCCAGCTGTTCCAAACTCTTGAGTAAAGTCAAGGTCATGAGCCAGCTTAATTTTCTTCATGAGCTTGGGTGACACAACATTTACTGAGGACCCAGTGTCAAGGATAGCCTTAACCCGTACACCATTACTGACAACTTCCACTTTAGTTTAAGTACCACCCAATGAGGGGGAAGAGCAAGGACCTCATTTAGATGAAAAGTGGATGCAGGGCATTTTGCAGTTTCAGGGTATTGCTCCTGGATAGCCTGCAAGGTAAGAACACCCTTTATAGAGTGGATAAACGTAGCAATAAATTGGTCCGCATCACTAGCATTGTCAATAATCTTGAGGCCCCTTATCACATGCCAAAGATAAGTGCGGCGAGGGATGTTAGCCCAATTGACTCTCTCCGGATTCAACTAATCAAGTACCTTCACTTCACCTGGGGCTCCTAAAACATAATGACCCACATCTTCATCGTCCCCCTCAGACTCATCATCAGAGGGGTTATCAATGCAGGTTAGGGAGCCCATAGGAAGTGGGGTAGGCTCAGGACTACCCTTATGGGAGGGTAAGTCAAGGGATTGTTCCTCCACCTTATTAGCTTTTGAGGGAGGCTTTGGAATTTCCACTGCTTGAGTTGCGACTTTCAAAGAAGGGGGTTGATGCTGCCTCAAAGAGATAGGTTTCAGACTAGGGTTACCCGAATGAGAGGCTGAGGGAGATAGCACTAGAGTGGTAGGAACTTTATCTTCAACAGCTTCGGGTTTTTAGTGATGGGCGGCTTTCGTGATATAGGCAGTTTAGCCCTTGTGACCTGGTCATTTAACCCATGGTTAATGGGAGTGATTTGAACCTTAGAAAGGGGTTTATGCGGAAAAGCAGGCTAGGAACCACATGGGGAGGCCGCTCTGAAAGTTGAAGATAAACAAGGTAAAGGGTCAACAAGTTTCACTTCTTGAGTATTTTGATCTGAAGATGCAGGGACACACTTCCTTGTCACAGCCAGTACCGTCTGCTTATTGTTATCAGAAGGAGTAACCGTTTGTGCTGGCAACATTTTAAAAGCAGGCTTCCAAGGGGTAACAACAGTAGTAGAAACTAACTTTGTTGGCATGATTGTGTGACTCAAACACCCTGGAATAGGGTCAGGCTCATAGATATCAGCAACCGCTAATAAAGCCTCCTTGATATCTCCTAAAGTTGTGAAAGTGCGCTTTATGGAAGAGATATGCATCACCAAAGGAGTATTAGATGCTAAGCCAGCCAAGATAGCTTCAATTACCTCATTGAGAGAGAGCATCTTGGCAAGCAACAGTGGTTGAGCTTTTAAATAGAAGCGATCCACATAAGAGTTAATAGCTTCTCTCTTTTGCAAACTAAGGCACATAAAGGCCTGTTTCTGCCGTTGCAAACTCTGTTTGGATCCAAACTCATCAATAAGTGCTTGCTTAACCTCCAGTCAAGTGCTAAGGTTGACCATGGAAGGAACCATGATTTCATGAGCTAGACAGTTTAAGCAGGATTAAATATACTAAATTTTGTTGGTCAGTTGTTCCTTCCATCGCAGATTCATAAGCATATAGGAAGGAAGCAATACTGCCCTCACCAGGTATGAATCTGTCTCGAAGAGGGGGTTTTTGTATAGCTGGGCGCTGCTCAAGCACCTTAAGGCGGGCAGAAACACTAGTTAGATGCTTTTCAAGAGCAACTAATTTTTGGCTACAGGGGTCCCCCTATAGTGAGCACCATTTTTCAGGAATCCAGCTTTATAGGTGCTCGCTGGTGCTAACGCCGCTGTATCCCAAAAGAGTTTATGATAAAATTTTAATAAATTCGCACTAATAATAACTTGGGTTTTAATATTTTTTGTTAGTAGATGGGGGCTGAGAAGGAAAAAACGATGCCCCTCAACATCCGACTATTTGGTATTTAAAGTAAAATGAGGGTCAAGGTGAATTTGTAATATGTTCATAATAGTTTCAGCTAGTCCAAATTAGGAAATAAGAAGGAATAGCATATCATAACTCAGGAACTCACTTCAGGGAAGAGGCAAGAAGGAAGAAGAATTCTGATTAGCCCAAACACACCTGAGAGGTAACATCTTTATGTATTTAAGCCAATCACTGCCCGAGGGAATTTCTTGTATCTTGGAGGACCCCCGCCAAGCCTATAAAAGGGGGGGTTCCCCATGCAGGTGCGTCGGAGGACTTTGTTGGGGTCGGAGGAGTGCCTTCCAATGATTTCCCTATGGTCCATGGTGAGGTCAGAGTAATTCAACCGTTAGAGTTTTCATTTGATGCCCATAGAGGTTTCAAACTAGTGTTACCCTGATTAGTGGGGTTCCACAGAGATTCAGCCAGGGACTTTTGGCTGAAATTTTTGATAGCATTGATTTTATTATTATGGGACATACTCTTAAAATCCTCAGATAATTGTAAATGGCCGACATTTCCCTTTTTTGACTGAGATCAATTTAAACAATATTCTTTTTTCAGCTGTAGAGGTAAATGTCAGACACTGATGCCCCAACGCCCTGGATCTCAGCTTTTATCCATTATTACCACCGTTGTGATACTGTCATGAACAATAAGCCTGTAGTAGAGTTGCCTGACCCTCCTTCCCCCTCTGCCATGATTGGTTAGCATTATTACGCTCTCTGCCTGGTTAGAGGCTTTTATTTTTTTGTTTTGTCCCCCCGTTTGCTTTGTTCTTTATGACTATGAATTGGTAATGTCCATCCCCTTGTTGGCATACCTTAAATAAATTCATAAATCGGAAAAATTTTCTTGATTGCACTAATATGGAGATACTTTCTATTGCCAAGTCATGTTTGACTAACTTTTCAGTGCTTTCAGTGAATCTGATCTTTTCTGCCAGCTGATGAGCATATGGCCAAGCAACCTCTTTCATGATTTTGGGGTCTTTCCCCTTCACTTTTGCTCAGTTAGTTACGTTTAAATCCAAATTGACCACCTGGTACGGCGGACCAGATGCATCTTCTTCCACAAATAATTCAGAAATATCATTGTCATTATTTATTAGGTCAGGGTGAACCTGTCTTTATCACAGTGTTAGATTGTTCCTTATCTAGACTGCTTGTCTGCTTTCTGAGTCTTGGCCAGTTTTTTATTTAGCCTAAATCAGTTTAACTTGCACTTTAGGCTTCCTATATTGACAATGATTGACTACATGCCCAATTATTTCACATTGGTCACAGCGGATTAGAGCCCTATTACTCGTTTCTGTCCTTTGGTCTTATTTCCTGTTATTTTTTGATTCTGTTGAACTTTACTGGCCTTAGATGATTTCTGTTATTTTGAGCTCTGGTCTGAATAAATTTGAAGGTTTGATTGGGATCTTCAAATGTCACTTCTAGCATCTTGAGTGATATACCATCTGCAATGTAGAAGTCTGGTTTACAAGTGTCAACGCCATAGTGTGATGCAACTCTGTGTAGGGTCAGCACCGCTTGCATGGCTATGTCTGCATCAAAAGTGATAATACTTTTGAACTGGCCAGTATCTGTGATTCCTGGTAAAATCTTTCATCAAAATCAGCCAAGGTCTCATCTTTTCTAAACTAGATACCCATAAACTTCTGTTTATGTTTAGCCATCCGTGAAGGACTACTAAATAAAAGCATTGTAGCTTCTTAGGCATCGCTATACGTCCATTTCTCCCCATTAAGATGGTGTAACACCCGATTTTGTTAGTTTGGTGTTTAGGCGATTCATTACGGTTACTGCATTTTGTCAGTCGCCATATCTGAACATGGTCAATTTAACTAGGTAGATAAATGATGGTACATTATACCAGTGAAATGTAGTCAATTTCAGCATATTCCAATATTCATATGTTGCTCTTCTTGCAGGTATTCCTGCCTAACAACACAACTAACAATTGGTGTGTCTTTAGGAGTCATTTTTCAAAATGGCAGAAAATGATCCAGGAATATTCTATGATGGTTGTATCTTGACAACTGAATTTTGGGCATAGAATTGTCGCTTCATTCGCCTCCAACTGGGTGCAATCACACTTGTAATTTTCTAGTTCTTCTATGCGCTTCAACATTTATGCTAAATATTCCTGAATCCAGTGAAAATACTCTCTGTCTGCTTCTTGCTCAGTCTTCTGAAATAAGATCTCTTTGATTAAATCGGTTTTTTCCCTTTTTCAATGAGGTGACCTTCTCATAAAGATTGTTGTTGACTTTTCCAACTTGCTCATCTTCTTACTCAGCCTTTTTCACCCGTTCCTCTAAATGCAGTAAGGTTGGCCTGTGACGCCAAGTTTAGCGCATTATTATTTTCAGTTTAAGTCCCGTTTAAAGCTTCCCAAGCTCATTCATGTAGAACACCGTGCTTATAGGTTATTCTATTAAATTGGCTTAAGAACTCAACTACCCCTGAAGTAAAATCAATTGTTATGTTTTCATATCTGGCGCTCTTAGCAATAAGTACCAAATGTAAACTTCTGGTTGTGTAGTAGCTTTAGATCTTCATATAACTGCATGGGTTTCAGAAAAGTTCATTATATGAATTTTTGATAGTAAATTATTTGAATAGGGTGTTAAAGTATGAAGACTAAAACTTTAGTTGAACTTTCATACTACCACGTTGAGTATTAGGCCCAATGCAGACTGGTGCTTGCCCTTATAATTCTTAAGGTCTTCTAGAATGGTAGGGAACTTCTCCTTATGTCTCTTTCTTCAGATAGAAATTCACCTACTATTAGTTAAGAGGTTCTTCTCTTCTCTCTTGACGCAGAGTCCGTAGAGATTTTGATAACAATAAAAAAAAACAAAGGATATCCTGTCCTTAAACTCCAGTTCAAGAATAAGATATAAAATAACTGTATGACAGTCTTATTTTAAATAGTATTTGGCTAATATTATGTGCTTTATTAGATAAATACAAGATTATTTATGGGGGAATTTGGCGCACAGCACTTCTTTTGGCGCTCCAATTGGAAACATCAGCTTCCGCTGATGTATAAAACTCCAGAGTCACACTCAACAATGATCTTCCTCATTGGTTTAGCCATATTATGCGCTGGTCAGAAATGTGACCTCTTATGGGTTAAATCAGAGAACGTAACCCAACGCTTTCACTCAACCCCAGCGTGTTACCCTTATTAGGTTAGCAACCTTCGTAGGTAATGGGACCTTTACTTATAAACAGCTGTTCACGTTACTAAAAAGTTAACTTGCCGGTTTCTTTCTGAGGCGTCAACAATTGCCTAGCAATTAGTAACCCCTTAGTTGATTAGTGACAAACCCTGATCAACTCCTACAAGTTAATCAAACTATTAATATTAGAATTAGTAGATGTACTTTTTGTTTATTGTTGGGGATAATCCCCAATGAAACATTAGCAAACAGGCGAGATCAGAACCCAGCGGATTAATTAATGTTTGTTAGGGATATTTCACTGAACAATAGTTATTGTATGCAATGATAACTTTTTCATCTACTAGTGTCCGTCATCCCCTAGTGGACAAGCAGATGTATTATGATTGATTAAGATGGGTTTGTAATTATACTGAAACCCCAACAATTGGTTAAATCTTTACAGAAACATGAAAAGGCTGACCAAAAGATTATGAAAAAATGTCATTATTTTGCTAGTGTATTAAAGCAATTCCGCTGGGATGTTGAAATGCTGCTTTTAAATGTAGAATAGTATATTGTCAAAAAGATTCCTTAGATTCTACCTCTGATAACTCTTTGGGGAAGTTGTGGCGTGCAACTAACATACTGACCACCATACCCTTACAAACTACTATTCCTAGCACTACTACTGCTACCCCTGCCATGGTGGCTGCCACTGATGTTAGTTCACCCCTTGTAATGCCAATTTTGATTGCTCTGAAGATTAATCCCACCGTAATCAAGTTAAACCTGTTAACCTGCTAATTTGATATGCATGTAAATATCCATACCCTTGTATGGCTATTTGAAATTACAATGAGAACACCAATACCAGACCAAACTGGCCATGTTGATTAATTTTCTGGACCTTAAAGCCAGGAGTTAGTATTGGTTAAGATATTTGAAGTCCTATATCTTACTTAATGCCAAAAAAATTATTATTGAAGAGTTTGGCGGAGCAGAACTGATGATAGGATGTAAAACCGCCTTTTCATATAAATTTTAACCAAGACAAGGAGTTTTAGCCTTTACTGACTGCTTTTACTATGAGGCACAGGTTTTTATGGGGCCAAGGTTCTGAGTCATTATGACGCTCAGATAGTTTTCCACCACGCCTGCAAGCTTCACAAAGAGTTGTATCAGGCTATGCTACCCAGTAAAATTCCAATACCACCATAACAGAAATGGTGAACTACTTTCAGCACTATGCTTTATTTTTGGCGCTCATGATACTAAAGTATCCAAAAGGAATCAAGTATTCGTCTAGTGACCTTGACCACCAATAAGGATTTGGGTTATGCTCCAGCGTAGTAGAAACTTAATATTATATTTTGCTGAAAATTCAAGTAATAAAAAAATGATTTAAACCTGATGAAATATGGCCTCAATGGCAAAACCTTTAATTTGAATATAACCAACGAGTTCACTAAGCCTCTGTTACCACAGACAAACACTGATTTACTTAATTACTTAAGTCAAGGAGATAATATTGAAATTAATATGCTTACCAGCTGAGATAACCACTTTGATTGTACTTACATGTTTCTTAGTGTACAACATAAAAGTTCAAGAAATTGTAAACAGTGAGTCACCCAATATCATTTTTTTTGATGTTAATGAAGAAATTAAAGACTGGCTCCGATATTGCCCACTGCAAAGTCTAAAGAACTGTAAGACCTAACGCACTCTACCTCACTGGGAGAATATAGCTCCTTGCTGTTAGGTTTGGTACTATAGTGTTGTCCGTTCCAGCCATTGTTTTACCTCATGAAGATTTTAGCTACTTATTGGTACATCTTTCATGAGAATATATGGGCTTAAATCTAATTTTGAGAATAATACTTTGGATGTAGGGGGATAGCAGGTTTCACAATTTTATACTAAGGAATCCCTTGATGTTAAAAGTGGCCTTGTAGGCGCAGTTACCAAGCATTCTGGTGGAACAACTAAAACTTCTCTACCCATGCCAGATGAGGCCACAACGAGTGGCCCTTATAATTAATTTTCTCTGCAAAAAAATGGATTTTTCATCAGGTTTGTTTTATACTAGTTGACAATGTGTATACTGTGCCCATGCAGCTTCTGGTGCCAATGTAGATTGAATCTGACAGCCAGCTAAAGCCCTTATCTCAACCTTCCTTAATTGTAAACGTTGAGTCTAGTTGTAACAGATGGGGATCCCATGGCCCATCCCTCCACCAGCTGTGAAACCAAACCCCTGGATGGGGGTCACTCCCATGAGGGAAAGAACAATAGCTGTACCAAACCCCCAAGACTCCTATCCAGACGGGTGGTCTCACCAGGCACACCAGTCCAAGGTGCAGCACACCAGCCTCTTTTGCCCTGGAGCCACTCTGACAACCGCTATCCTGAAGGGATGGGCATGGGCTGAGGTGCGGCGGACATCAATGTCCTGCTGGCCTCTGCTCACCCGTGCAATGGCTCTCACCAAGCTCCCCCAGCCAACACTGGGCCAGGGTATTCCGCTCCACCAGGGCATCGCTACCCTCAAAGGATCTCAGGACGTCCACCCCCTTCCTCACTTCCTATTGCACTGCCATCCACACCAAAACAACCTGTTTAAATAAAATAAATTATATTATTTAAACTACATCTAAATTATAACATGTAAGGAGAGTATCTATAACTCTCCTGTTTCCAGCGTGGTGGTGCATGGTGCACAGAGCCAACACATGGAATCTAGCCGTTAGTACCAATGTTACTAGAGTCCAGCATAGGGTGCTGGAGCCATAATAACTTAAGAGAAAGAGTGCGATCATAATAAAAAATACACACCAAAAACGACATGATGCACAAAGGGGAAAGGGGTAAGCGTCCCAGGTTGGAGGGAACATGGGTTAACCAATGGTGCACTAGGGGCTAACCGTATTGTGTGTAAAATGGTTTGCTGAATGTAGCGCAAGACCTCCTCAAAGAGGTCCGCGCACAGGATCGTTCAAAATAACATTAATAAAATGGAAAACAGGGAAATTTTAATTGTAAGATGTCGATTAACAAGGAATGTTATTCACGGAAAACATAATAAACTTTGTCAGGGAAATTTGGAGTCTGCCAAAGCGGTCCCAAGCACCGATTATTAATAGGCAAACACTACCATCAGATTTGGTAGAATAGCCAAAACTGACTTCACTCAGGTAATCAATTGAAGTTATATCTGACCCAAGTGCATAATCTTATAAATGGAATGGGTTTTGAAACCCCGTTTCTCAACTAACTGAATTGAGCCATCCATTTTAACTGAATAAACCGTCCTTTTTAATGCATGGGCCGATGCAAGGAGCTGGGAGTTAGGAATCTCACTAATACCAACCTAGGCATATTTGGCTTGTACCCAGAGTTGGTCTACTATGTGCCTGAGGTCAGGGAGGGCCTGAAGCTTCAACTTCTGGGCCTCCTGTCGCCCAGCCTAATTCTTGGGGTTGGTCCCCACTATATGTCATTTAACCATGCTATTACCCTCTCCTACTGACGGGACTCATCCCCCTGTAGGGGCTTGTGCAAGGGAAAGGTTCTTGTGGGATGGGGCCAACTTCATAGTGGCAATGGACTGTTTAGTTTGAGATTCAGAGGACTTGGGGAAACGCTTGTGGAAGGCTTCAATCAGCTCTTGGGCATGCACACAGTCACGCGCTGGGACCCAACTGTTCTCAGCAGCGTCAAAACCCTTCCAATATACCAGGTACTCAAGTCTTCTCTAAACACGGCAGGAGGCTAATATTTCTTCAACTTCCCACTAGGGCGCCCCATCCATGAGATAGGCCTCAGGAGTCTCTGGTGGGGGCCCTCAAACAACGTCAATTTACTCTCATTAAAGACTGAGTAGATTTGAAATGAAGAAGGAAGATCTAACTGGTATGAGGCATGACCCACCTTTCTAACAACGGGGTAAGGGCCAATCCTCTTTGGTCCCAGCTTCTTGCATGGCTGCTTGATAGCAATGTTATGAGCATCAAGCATCACAAGATCCCCTTCCTTGTATGCAGGACCCACTCAGCGCTTACCATCACCGATTTCCCTATACACTTACATTGCCTCCTCCAAACTTGTGGAAACCCCCTGGTGGACTTTCTTGATAGTCTTGGCAAAGTCCACCACCGCTTCAACCTTAGACCCACAGCTGGGCTCCATGTTAAAGGCGGGGTTAAAGCCATGGTTGGAAAAAAGGGGGAACAACCAATCGAAGAATGCAAAGTGTTGTTGTAGCTATATTGGCCACAGGGAGGTGAGAAACCCAATATGAATGATCCGCGGCAGTGTAACACCGCAGGAACTGTTCCAAGCACTGGTCCACTCGTTCAGTCTGCCCATCTGATTGGGGTGATAGGAAGTTGAATGGCAGGGGCGAATTTGAAGAGTCTTACACAACTCTTCCCAAAAGATGGAAATAAACTGGGGTCCCCGGTCACTAATAATTCTTGGGGAATCCCATGGAGCGCAAACACATGAGTGACGAAGAGCCTAGCCATCTCAGCCGCGGTTATTGTTGTTCTGCAAGGAATAAAGTGGGCGAACTTCGTAAAATGGTCCACCACCAACATGATGGCATCATAACCATCAGAGAAAGGTAATTCCACAATGAAATCCACTGATTGGGAAGTCCATGGCCCATCAGCCTTATGGACTGGTACCAACAAGCCCACTAAAGGTTGACTGTTGGGTTTCATCTGATTGCATATCAGGCACTCTTTACAATACCGCCCCACCTGAGCAGGCAAGAACTTCCAATTGAAGGTGCGCCGTACTAACGTCAAGGTCTTTGCTTCAACAGGATGACCAACGGTGAGTCCATCATGATGGTCCCGGATGATTTCCAGGCGCAGTGGTCCAGCAGGAACCCATAGGTGCCCCTGAAACCACACCATCTCATCTTTCGCTTGATAACCCCTGGATAGGTCCTCTTGATTCCAAGCGCTCTTAGCAAGTATCATAGTATATTCGGCTGATAGCAGCTGAGAAAGAACCACCTTTATGAACATACCATATTCCTCCGCATTTTCCAGAGGTGCAAGCACTGGCCCGTTGGCCATGGGAGAGGGAAGTTGGTACACAATTTTATTTGGCTAAATCATCAACTGTGTGTTATGAACTTTTACCTCCTGGGATCAGGAGCTAAAGCAGGGTTGCGGCTTAAAGCATCCGCCAAGCCATTATCCTTGACCTTGGTGAACTCATATGTGAATGCACATTGAGTAAGGGTCTATGCCAACGGGTCTGCCATGGTGTTAGGACATGAGGGGCGCGGTAGTACAGCAAGGCACGGTGATCTGTACGTACCCAAAATGTTTGGGAGGATCCATGCAAGTGGTGACGCCAATAAGTCAGCGCCACCACCTTTGATAGTAAATCTTTGTCATAAACGGCGTAATTCAACTCAGGCAAAGACATTCTCCTATAAAGAAAACCCGCCGGATGCCCAATCCCATCTTCGCCTACTTGTAACAAGGCAGCCGCTATGGCAAAGTTGTATGTATCAGTAGACACAATGAACTCTTTGGTAGGGTCGACATGGCGAAGGACAGACGTGGACAACAGGGTGCACTTCACTGCTTGGAAAGCATCCTCCAAAACAGAGTACCACTGAAGCACCTTTGCACCGATAGCCTTATATAAGTGTGCTGCCACCTCATAAAGATTGGGCATGAACTTCTTGAGGTTCGTACACGTCCCCAAAAAGCTCCTCAATTCCTTGACTGAGGTGGAGGTGGGCCACTCACGGATAGCCTTCTCCTTATCTGGAATTATCATGTGTCCTTGGTCAAACACGACGTTGCCCAGAAAACTGACCTGGGACTTGAAAAACTCACACTTGCACTTCAGCATAAAACTGGCTGCTTTTAACCTCTCCACCACTTGTCTAAGGCGTACTGCATGGGACTCATGATCAGGGGAAAACACCAGGAATATTATCTATGTAGGCAACCACGCATACCCCTAACAAGTCCCCCAACGTGGCATAAATGCGGCGTTGAAAGATAGCAGGGGCATTCTTAAGCCCAAAGGGCATGGCCAGAAACTGTAAAATCACTTTTATGGTAAGAAATGTGGTTAAATACTCTTGTCCCTTTTTAATCAAAATCTGATTGAAAGCATTGAGGCAATCCAGATTAGAGAAAACCTTAGCCTTCTCCACATAGCGAGCTTCTGAGAATCTAAAGGGATGGGATGTAGATCTGGTACTGTGACATTGTTGAGGTTCCCATAGTCTACGCATGGTGTAGAGTACCATCAGACTTCTCAACAAAGAGAAGTGGGGAGCATACAGGGGTTACGCTGAAAAATCGTAACTTTGGCTAACTGTTCCTTCACCTACACATCCAACGCCTCTTCCTCCTGGACAGTCAATGTGTAAATGTGGGAAGATAATCGCACCAGATCCACAGTGAGCTTGAAGTCACAATCAAACTCAGAGTGCTCAGGCAGTGCGTTACCTGATGCTGCATCAAAAGAGGATTCCAAACCCTTCAAACAAGAAGGTATAGGAATTTCCACTGAGGGATTCAGCAAAGGGGCAAGTCTAAAAGGGTGAAGGTGGGGCCAGTGGGGCAATTCGCCCTGGGAGTTCTCTTCCGACAAAGGAACAACTAATGTGCGACCATTCTTCATTGTAAGGAATAGGGTATTCTCTTTCAGGTTGGTTCTAACGTCAAACTTTCGCCACAACTCCATACCCAAAATGATAGAGAATAGAAAGTTTTTAACAGCTTTGAAGTGATCAGCCAAGTGGTACTTGCCAACCTGGTAGTCCACTGTCACAATGATCCTCAGAGTGGGAATACCTTGGGACGTCCCTCTCTTAACCATACCACCTGGAAAGTAACTCAGTCCAAGGTAGTCGGCTAGGCTCTGGTTCTTAAAGTTTTCAGAGGCGCCAGTATCTACCAAAGTAGTGGTGCTGAGTTTCCCTAAAGGGGAGGAGAAGGTAGCAGTTGGTAGAAAGTACCCATAATGGTCTTTATTTTTGCAAACAACAACAACACCTCACCAGAAAATTCTTCCTCTGGCTCAAGAAAGCCATCAGATCATGTTTTGGAAATATAGAAGGGGGGATAGTTGGAAACTCTTAATACTGAGGCCACATATCCCACCATTCCTTCTGCAGGTGCATATACTTTATCATATTTTAAACGAAGTTTTTTATCCACTTCCTGAGTGCCACGGATAATGTTAGGGATCAAACGAGAGTTCTCAGGGGTAACTTGATATACTGGAATAGGGTTATCATCCAGGACGTAAAAGCTAATAAACGGCTCAGAGGTATGGATAAAGATTTCATCATAAAACGCATTTTTTGACGTGAACGACCCTATTTCCCTAACTGCAATGGAATGCCCGACGTTATCTAAGGCAAACACCCCCAGGACCATCTGCACCAATTCTGGAGGCATCGTCTGAAAGCGCTGTCAAAGCAAAACTCATTTATTAAAATTGACATGGGTAATTTTGGTGGAAAGTCGAGGAATCCCAAATTCCAGACCTCAAAGCGTCCATATCCACCAGGTATGAGCACGAAGGGTGGGTACTTTCCAGTTGGAAGCAACCATAATAATGCCAATTTGCTCCAATTTTTAGGAAAAAGAGGAAAAAGCGGTGCAGATGACTATAGCTGAGGCCCACAGCCAGCGCCCACCATTTACGCATTGGAATAGACCCAAACGGAAAAAGTTTGTGCACATAGATTTAAAAGGCTGGTCAACTAATTTAAGGAGAGTGTCTATAACTCTCCTGTTTCCAGCGTGGTGGTGCATAATGCACAGAGCCATTGCACGGAAAATAGCCTTTAGTACCAAGGTTACTAGAGCCCAGAAGAGGGTGCTGGAGCCATAATAACTTAAGAGAAAGAAGACGATCATAATATAAAATCCCACACCAAAAACAATGTGGTGCACAAAGGGGAAAGGGGTAAGCGTCCCAGGTTGGAGGAAACTTAGGAAAACCAATGGTGCACTAGGGGCTAGCTGGATTGTGTGTAAAATGGTATGGTGAATGTAGCGCAAGACCTCCTCAAAGAGGTCCGCGCACAGGATTATTCAAAATAACATAAATAAAACGGGAAATGGGGAAACTTTATCTCAAGAAGTCGACCAACAAGGATTGTTGGCTGCAGAAAACATAATTGAACTTTGTTGGGGAAATTTAGAGTCTGCCTAAGCAGTCCCAAGCACTAATTCATAAATAGGCAAACACTACCATCAGATTTGGTAGAATACACCAAAACTGACTTCACTTTGGTAATCATTTGAAGTTAGATCTGACCTAAATGTATAATTTTGTAAATGGAATGGCTTTTGAAACCCCATTCCTCAACTAACTGAATTGAGCCGTCCGTTTTAACTGAATAAACCGTCCATTTTAACGTCTTGGCCGATGCAAGGAGCTGGGCGTTAGGAATCTCACTAGTACTAACTGGCATATTTGGCTTGTACCCAGCGTTGGTCTACTGTGCGCCTGAGGTCAGGGAGGACCTGAAGATTCACCTTCTGGGCCTCCTGTCACTCAGCTTTATCCTTGGAGTTGGTCCCCACTATCATGTCATTTAACCATGACATGGCAGGTCTAGCAAATAGCCGCCTTTATTGAGGTGAACTCGAGGTTCATAATAGAATTCCAAAGTGAGGTCCATTAGGAGCAACCTCGCTTTGAAATAGTATTTATAAAAGGATAAATGCATTGTAATCATGAGGCTTGTAAAAAGCCTCCAGGATTAATGTTGTCCTGGAAACTTATCAGCGGAGGGGAAACCTCAAGAATGGACAATCACTTAAATATATATAATAATTAATTGTCCCGACTTTTAACCTAATTAGTAAAACCGATCAGAATAATGGAATTGCAACCATCAACATACCCAAATCTCATAATTACCAACCTTACAAAATCCATGTACAATCATCAACAGTTACATCACCCCCTTGAAACAAGAATCCTGGTGGATACAAAATCAGATCATCAAGGCAGGCGTGCAGCAACCAACAACTTTTTTTAACAGGGGACCTTTTTCTGCAGGCAGCTTGGGGAAGTCAGATGTAAATCCAGAGCATCTGATCAAATCAATGGGATTCCTGGAGGTCTCCTGATGGGCACAAGAGGACATCGACCACCAGCAGTCTGGCCCACCCCCAAGCTCCCCATCCCCTTTGTTGGAAGGCCCCACCAAACCAACAAAAGGGACCAATGGCCCACAGTTTTACTTGGGACATTGACTGAGGCCATCTTGTGGGCTTGCTGGAACCACAGCCTGCCAAGGTAAAGTTGACTTTGGACTAATGTAATGGAAGAGGTCCTAAGGCCCAGCCCACCATCGGCCATGAACCCAAACCCCCAGATGGGGGTCACTCCCTTGAGGGAAAGGGCAATAGCTGTACCAAACCCCCAAGACTCCTATTTGGGTGGGTGGTCTCACCAGGCACACTGGGCTGAGGTGTGGTGCACCGTCCTCTGTCACCTCAGGGCCACTCTGGCAACCGCCATCCCAAGGAAATGGGCACAGGCTGTGGTGCAGTGGACATCAATGTCCTGCTTGCCTCTGATCACCCGCACCACAGCTTTTGACAAGCTCCCCCACCCAACGCTGGGCCATGGTATTCCGCTCTGCCAGGGAATCGCCACCCCAAAGGATCTCAGTACGTCCACCCCTTTCTCACTTCCTTTTTACCGCCATCCGCACCAAAATAACCTGTTTAAATAAATAAAATACAATATATAAATTATATTGAATTATAACAGGTCTAGCAAACAGCAGCCTTTATTGGGGAAAACTTGAGGTTTGGAATAGCATTCCAAAGTGAGGTCCATCAGGAGCAACCTCGCTTTAAAATAATACCTAAAAAGGCTAAATGCATTGTCAGTCAAGAGGCGCGTAAAAAGCCTCCAGAATTAATGGCATCCCAGCAAATTGTCAGCGGATGGGGAAACCTCGAAAATGGACATTCATTTAAATATATATAATAATTTATTATCCTGTATTAACCCAATTAGAAAACCCACATCAGAATAACACAATTGCAATCAACATACTCAAATCTCGTAATTCCCAACCTTATGAGATCCATATACGATCATTGACCATTACAGATAGATTCTCCAATATTGAAATATCCAAATTTTAATCAAGTATTTATAGTACAGACCAATGCTTTGTTAACAGCAATTGGCGCCATCCTGAGCCAAATAGATGAACTCAGGGATGAACATCCAGTAGCTTATGTGAACTGGACACTATCAGTAGCCAAAAGTAGTTACATTGTTACTGAGTGTAAATGTCATGAGGTAATTTTATGCATGTAAACAGTTTTGAGCGTATATTCATGTAACGCATTTGTCAAGAGAGTATCTATAACTCTCCAATTTCCAGCGTGGAGGTGCACGGTGCACTGGGCCTAATTCAAGGGAACTAGTCGTCAGTATTAAAATACAGACAGCCCCCTGCAGATGGTGCTTGAGTCATAGTTACATATGGTGAGGGTGGTTAGCATGGTACAAGTAAATAGGGATCAAACAATCAGCAAAACTTGGCTTTACCAAAAAGGACAGTTCATAACCAAGCTTTATACAGGGCTAGCGTAAAGGGTGACCCAGTTTGGAGGGAACCTGGGTGGCCCAGTGGTGTACCTGAGGTTGTAATAATTTTAAAACAAATAAATCGGCTAACGTGATGTGAGACCTCCTTGAAGAGGTCTGCGCACAGGTTTACTTTAATTAACACAAGAAAAAACGTAAAACTGACCAAGGGTTTATTGAAGGGAAGACGACCAACAAGAAAGATTGGTCTTGAGCAAACATATTTAAGCCAACTTGAGGAAATCATTAATTGTGTAAAGTAGACTAAGCCTTGGTACACATTAAGCGCATGCTTCCATCTGATAGAGTAATGTACTTTGAAATTGACCTTTCTCGAGTGATCAATTGAAGGTGAGCCTGACCCAGGCTAGTAATTTTATAAAAATACGTGTTTTAAACCACCATTCAAATGTTAACCATATTGAGCCATTATCAATTAATAGATAACTCGTCCATTTTAACACATGATCCAAAACAAGGGGCTGGACGTGATGAACCTCACTTGTACCACCTGGGAATACCTGGCCTTTACCCAGAGTTAGTCCAAGGTGTGCTTTAGGTCAGGAAGATCATGGAACTTGACCATTTGAAACTCCTGCCGCTAGCCTTGTTCTTGCTGCTGGTGCCCTCAATTAGGTCATGTAAACATGACATTACCCTCTCCTTTTTTAAGATCCACCCCCTCCAGGGATTTCACCAAGGGAAAGTTGTGGACAGGGGCCAACATCATGGCAGAAACGGCTTGCTTTGATTTAGATCCTGCGGCCACAAGAAACGCTTGTGTGATGCTACAATTAGATCTTGGGCATGGGCGCAGTCACGCGCTGGGACCCAATTGTTCTACAGTGCATCAAATCCCTTCCAGGATACAAGATACTCAAGCCTTCTCTTTACTTGGCGGGATGATACTATCTCTTCCACTTTCCACTCCAGCGCCCCATCCACGAGGTAAGCCTTGGGGGAGTCTCTGGTGGAAACCCTCAAACAACTTAAGCTTGCTTTTATAGAAGACTGAAAAGACTCAAAACAAGGAGGGGAGATCCAACTGGTATGAGGAGTAGCCCACCTTTCTGAAAATGCAATAAGGCTAATCCTCTTTGGTCACAGTTTTTGTATTGTGCTTGATTAGGATGTTTTTAGCATAAAGCATCACGAGATTTCCTTTCTTGTACGCTGGTCCAACTCATCTCTTACCATCAGCGTTCTCCTTATACACTTGCATTGCCGCCTCCAAACTTATGCTCACCCCCTGGTGGACTTTCTTGATCATTTTTGCAAAGTCCACCACCGCTTCAACCTTGGATCCACAAATGGGATCAATGTTTAAGCGGGATTAAAGCCATAGTTGGCAAAGAAGGGGGAACAACCGATTGATGCCTGTTGGGCTTTGCTTTAACTGATTGTGCCAGGAGGAGATAGGAACCCAATCTGAATGATCTTCAGCGGTATAACACCACAAGAACTGTTCGAGGCACTGGTTAACTTGTTCAGTCTGTCCATCTGATTGGGGGTGATAGGCAGTTGAACGGCAGGGGCGAATCTGAAGAGATTTACAAAACTCTTTTTAAAAGACAGAAGTAAACTGGGGTCCACGATCACTAATTATTTCTTGTGGGACCCCATGAAGAGTGAACACATGAGTGGCAAAGAGCCTAGCCATCTCGGCTGTTGTGACTGTGGTTCTACAGGGAATAAAGTGGGCGAACTTTTTTAAACGTTCCGCCACCACCATGATGGCATTGTAGCCATCAGATGCAGGCAATTCCACAATAAATTCAACCAAAAGAGAAGTTTAAGGCCCTTCAGCCTTTTGAACTGGTGCCAACAGCCCCACTAGAGGCTGGCGATTTGGTTTCTTTTTGTTGCAAACAAGGCACTCTTTGCAATACCTGCCCACCTGTGCGGCTAACCTCTTCCAATTGTAAGTGCGGCTAATTAGCTCTAAATTATTTACCTTCCCAGGATGACCAACGGTGATTCTATCATGATATTTCTAGATGATTTCCAGGCGAAGTGGTCTGGTGGGAACCCATAAGCACCCCAGAACCACATCATCTCATCCTTCACGTGATAACCCCTGGTTATATCCTCCTCATTCAACGCGCTCTTAGCAAGGACCATAGTATATTCGGCTGACAAGGGCTAGGAAAGGACTACCTTTCTTAAAATACCTCATTTTTCCACTTTTTTCAGAGTTGTAAGCGCTGGCATGTTGGCCGAGGGAATGGGAAGTTGAGATAAAATCTTACCTGGAGGAATCATCAGCTGGGTGTTATGAACCTCTACCTCCTTTAGAGTAGGAGCTAAATCAGGGTTGCAGCACAAAGCATCCTCCAAAGCATTCTTCTTGCCCTTAGTAAACTCATAAGAAAATGCAAATTGGGCTAGGGTCTCATGCCAACAGGTTTGCCATGGGGTTAAGAAATGAGGTGCACAGTAGTACAGTAAGGCACGGTGATCTGTACATATGCAAAAGGGTTGGGATGAGCTTTGCAAGGGAT
Source organism: Massospora cicadina (assembly GCA_022478985.1). Classification (NCBI taxonomy): domain Eukaryota; kingdom Fungi; phylum Entomophthoromycota; class Entomophthoromycetes; order Entomophthorales; family Entomophthoraceae; genus Massospora; species Massospora cicadina. The sequence continues at coordinate 435,365 of JAKSZP010007884.1, forward strand.
GACGTCAATAGGTCAGTGTCTTAACCACTGCTAATAACTCTTTATTGTATACGGCGTAGTTTAACTCTGGTAGAGACATCTTCCTGGAAAAATATCCCACTTGATGCTATATTCCATCTTCACCTACTTGTAATAGGGTCACCACTATGGGGAAGTTGAAGGCATCATAAGCAACAATGAACTCTTTATTAGGAAAACATGTCAAATAATGGACGTGGACAGCAAAGTACACTTTACCGTTTGGAAGACATCCTGCAAATTTGGGGACCACTGGAGCACTTTTTCCCCACTCATGTTATACAAAGGCGCCGCAACTTCAGAAAGATTTAATTTCTTAAGGAACATACACGTCCATAAAAAGCTCCTCAATTCCTTAACTGAAGTTGGAGTGGGCCACTCATGAATTGCCTTCTCCTTGTCTGGAATTATCATGTGCCCTTTGTCAAACATGACGTTTCCCAGGAAGGTGACCTGGGACTTAAAGAATTCGCACTTACTTATTTTTGATATAAGGTCAGCTGCCCTCAAATGCTCCACCACCTGATGAAGGTGTAATGCATGAAACTCATTGCCATGAGAAAATACCAAAATGTTATCCATGTAAGCTACCATGAATACACCCAGCAGGTCCCCAAAGCCGCATCAATATGACGTTGAAATATAGAAGGGGCTTTTTAATCCCAAAGGGCATAACCTGAAATTGAGAAAATCCCTTTTCAGATATGGAATGCGATCAGCCACTCCTGGCCCTTCTTGATATGGATCTGATTTAACGCGTTGAAACAATACAACTTGGAGAAGACTCTCGACTTCTACACATAGTTTGCAATCTGTGAGTCCAGTTGGATGGTATGCAAATCTTGTATTGTGACATTGTTAAGATTCCCATATTCTAAGAGTGGTTAGCCTGGCAGGTTAATTATTGCTTCCACTCTAGTGCAGGTTTTGTGTAACAAATGTTTAAAACTTGTACTGGTTATAAAAAATCTCAGTGTGGTATATTTGTCCCAAGGTCGACCCACCTCAATTATAAAAAAAATCCCATATTCTATTCATGGGCATAAGGTACTATTGTTTTCTCTACAAAAAGAAGTGGGGAACATACAGGGGAGGTACGCCGAAAAATTGCGCATTTGGCTAACTGCTCCTTAACCCACACATCTAAAGCTGCATCTTCTAATACAGTCAATGGATAAATTGGGGAAGATATATGCACCAGATCAATGGTGAGCTTAAACTTGAAATAAAACTCTGAATGAGCTGGTAGTATATTATCTGAATCCGCATCAAAGAAAGATTCCAACCTCTAAACAGGAAGGTAGGGGAACCTCCAAAGAGGGATTCAGCAACGGAGTAAGACTGATTGTGTGAATATTGGCCAGTGGGGCAAATCGAACTTGAAAGTTTGCTTCAGCCAAAGGGACAACTAACTTGTAATTATTCTTCAAAGTTAAGGACAAGGTATTGTCTTTCAAGTTGTTTCTAACGTCAAACTTTCGCCACCACTTTACACCCAAAATGATGGGGTACAAAAGGTTTTGATCACTTGGAGGTGGTCAGAAAAATTGCTTACCAACTTGATAATCTACTCCCATAATTTTCAGCGTGGGAATACCTTGGGAAGCCCCTCCTTTAACCATACCACCTGGCAAGTAACTCAGCTTAAGGTAGTCATCTTGTTCTTGGTTATTAAATTCTCAGAGGCTCCAGAATCCACCAAAATAGTAGTGCTGGTTTTTCCTAAAGGGGATGAAAGGGTAGCAGTTATTAAAAGATATCCCAAATGAGCTTTATTTATTTCAGAAAACAGCAACATTTTACCAAAAAAATCTTCTTCAGGGTCTAGCATACCCCCAGGGTAATTTCTGCATCATAGAATGGAGAGGAATAATTGGCCACTATTACTGCTGAGGACACATATCCCAACATATCCTAAGCAACTGAATAAACGTTTTTATAAAGTAATAGTAACTCCTTTTTCACCTCCTGGGCTCTGCAGATCATTGTTGTGGTCAAGCGTGGGTTCTCTGGCGTGATTTGATACACTGAAATGGGTTCCGTATCTGATCCATATGAGAATATATATGGCTCAGTTGTATATATGGAAACGTCGTTATAAAACGCGTTTTGGGCCGCAACAACCCCATACCCATTTTAATGATGGGTTGTATGACTTATCCAAGGCATCACCATCAGGCTCTTCATCAATGATCCTGTCTGCACCATCTAAATGTGGTGCCAAAGAAAAAATAATATCCTTATGTCGATTTTATTAGTTTCAGCGGAAAGTTAAAAGAATCATGACTCTCAGATCACAGAGTGACCATAAAAACCATGTCTGAGCAATAAAGATGGGTGCTTTCCAGTTGGAGGTAGCAATAATAACGCCAAGATGCTCCAACCATTGGCAAAATGAGAAAACAGTGTTGAGCCCCACCATGGCCATGACCAACAGCTGGCGCACGCCGTTTGCACTTTGTGAAAGTCCCACATGAAAAATGTAAGTAGCTCGTAAAGTAAAGGGATTTGTCATTTAATGTTAAGAGAGTGTCTATAACTCTCCAGTCCCCAGTGTGGTGGTGCACGAAGCACAGGACCAACGCAAGGGAACTAGTAATCAGTGTTAAAATAAAGATAGCCCAGCAAAGAGGGCTTGATTCATAGTGACATATGGTGAGGATGATTAGCATGGAAAAAAAATTAGAAATTAATTAAACAACAACACTTGTCTGTACCAAAAAGGGCAGTTCATAACCAAGCTTTGTACAGGGCTAGAGTGCATGGGTGACATGGTTTGGAGGGAACCTGGGCGGCCAGGGGTGTAACTGAGGCTTTAAAAATTTTAAAACAAATAGTTTAGCTAATGCGACGTGAGACCTCCTTGAAGAGTTCCGCACACAGGTTTGCCCAAGTCAAACTAAGAAAAGAAAATGTAAAATGACAAGTGGTTTATTGAAGGGAAGATGACCAACAAGAAAGGTTGATCTTGAGCAACCATATTTAAGCCAACTTGAGAAAATCATTGATCATAGAAAGTGTTACTAAGCTTTGGTGCATTAAATAAGCGCACACTTCCATATGACAGGGTAATGTACTTTAAAATTAACTTTTTCAAGTGATCAATTGAAGTTGAGTCTGACCCAAGTTGGTAACTTCATTAATTGAACGGGTTTTAAACTTCCCATTCAAGATTAACTGTATTGAGCCATCATTGTTTAATAGATAACTCATCTGTTACAATGCAAGAGCTGAAACAAGGGACTGGGCGTTATGAAACTCACTTGTACCAACCAGGGCATACTTGGCCTTTAACCAGCGTTGGTCCAATGCGTGCTTTAATCAGGAAGGTCCTGCAACTTGACCTTTTGGAACTCCTACCATCTAGCCTTGTCCTTGCTGTTAGTGCCCTCAATTAGGTCATGTAAACATGACAGCATTTTAAAGTAGTGACGGACCACTCCTTGTTGTGTTAGCTAAAACAGTTAAAGAAAACTGGAAGGATGAATAGCCTAATGGGCATTAAAGCTATAGGCTTACAAACATGAGATTGTCCACCAAGCGGGAGTTTTTGAAATCATAATGTGGATGGCTTATCAAATTTACCATAGGTCCAAGTAGTATACCAGAAAGCAGATGAGATATTCCATAGAATGGTGTCAGAATTGCAGATAACCACATAGTCCAACCCTTTGACTGAATATGAGATTTGATTATTATGTTATAATTGTAGGGGGTCAGCAATAGTGGCCAACTGATGAGAATATCACCAGTCAGAATCCCTAATAATATTAGAAGTCACCAACTACGAATTATTGTCAGGTATCATCCCCAATTATAATTGAGGCCGCTGACAGATGACAATTTCATTGGGAATCATCCCCAATGACATTTGAGGCTGCCAATAGATGATAATTTCATTGGGCGTCATCCTCAATGAAATTATGCAATAATTCAATATTGGGATAATCCATAATAGTCAAATTATAGGGAATCGTTCAGAACGGAATGGATTGGAGTCATCAGAAAGTACCAAAATGTTCAACCGCCAGAGGAAAAGTGGAATCGTCATTGGCCAAAACAATCAGTTTCATGTACCTAATACCAATTGTTTGGTCCACTGAACTCCTGAGGATTACGCTGCCTAGAAAATCCAAGGCAACGGTACCTGACGAGATTTGGTGCCTAACACTAAGGGTCAAAACCAGATTAGGAGCACAAATATTCTCATCAGAAAGCTGAAAAGTTGTGCTAATTTTAACTATTAAAACCCCAAATAATTCCCTAATAAAATAAGATTCACACTGATATTAGCTTTTTTTGTTTAACATTGGTTGTTTAACATTACTCTTAAGAGAAGAGTGCAAGGATCAGATATCCTTAGGTTGGCAATATCAAAATCTCCGCTTGTCTCTGTAAAAAGGGAATAGGGAAAGTGTTCCCTACCAGAATATCTTCAAGAAGAAGCACCAGTTTAGCGTTGGACTTTACTCTCAACGTGGCTTTTGGGCAATAAAACCTTAATAATAGTCTTCATACTATTATTGCCCCAGTCTATCAACAACATTCAAATAATCAACGCCAGGATCCACAAATCTGTGAAGTTGAAATTCAAGGGCTAAAAAGCGAGCTACAAAGCCGAGATTTTAACAAATGGTCAAAGGAGAAATCGGGAATAAGCCTTGAGAATTCCAAGGTGCACTTCAGAAAGCAATGGGAAACACTAAGACCATGGATGAATAAGTTTTCAAGACAATTAATGAGAAGCGATTAAATTCCCAAAGCCATCAGAACAAGTGGCTATTGTTAAAGCCATGCATAAGGTTGTCAGGCATTGAGGCCTGAGGAAGATGACTGACCACATTCGCCTGTACTATTACTGTGAGTCTATAAATTACAATGTAGAGGATTGTCTGGCTTGCTATGTGGAGTTCCAGTTGCACAAGCCTCACAAGAACACAACCGGATATTGACTAGTCCACCCTGTATTTGCTTGGCATATAGTGTCCACTGATTTCATGGGACCATTAACCATGAGTACAGGGGTTTTCAAATACATCATAGTTGTGATTGACCATCTGACTAGATATGTCGAGATGAAGGCTCTGGCAAGTAGACGCGACAAGCACTGCAAGGTATATCCTGGATCAAGTAGTATACCGCCATGGATGCCCACAAGTTTTGTTGAGCTACAATGGAGCGAATTTTATGTCCCATGTGATCTCAAGATTGAATGAGATAATGGGGATTTGAGCAGTCATGTCATTACCTTACTGGCTGGAGTTAAACGGACTGGTAAAGAGGTCAATGGAATGCTGACCTTGGCGCTGAGAGCTGGTCGCAGGGAAAACTTCAGCATGGGGAACATAACTTAGTTCAGTGATGCTCACATATAATATAAGTCACCATATGGCAACTGGAAAAACGCCGTTTGAGTTACTATATGGAATGAAGACCGCTTTACCACTGATTATTATATTGTGTGGTTGGACTAACATTGGGGATGAGTGCCAAGCAATATCTGATCTGTTTATTAAATATCCTGATTGAGATACAATTGAAAGCATTCAATATGACCTTGAAGAAAAGAATTAAGGCAAAAATGATGGATGATAAGAACTGACAGGCCTTATCAGAATACTAAGTAGGCAAAAAAGTTGCCTATTACGATATACATGTTTTGTAGAAGAAATAACAAGATAGATATGTTATGGTTGGGTCCATTTGAGATCATTGTCAAGATGGCAATGGACGCTTATTCTATCAAGAACCTTTTGGATGGAAGGATTGTGAATTGAGTCCATGCTAAATATTTTAAAGCAATGGATCAAAAAATAATAATAAAAAGAGTGTTCCCAAAGGACCGCTGAACAATTGATATAGTTATTTTTTGATAATCTGAATAATTCTAAAAAAGAACCTCTGAACCAAAATAGATGGTTAAATCTTAAAATAAAGCCTCTGAACCATAGAAAACTGATAGGTCAAAGTATACCTCAGAAACAGTTTGGGGGAATAAATAAAAAATGGAATACTGAGCTGAGGGAAGATCATGTCCCATATAAAAAAAGAACAAGATAATAAAAAAATTTGATAAAAATATAGTGGAAAAAACATTAAAATGTACAGAAAAAGATTTATTTTTATTTTTTATTATTTGTAACCTTTTTTAGTACTAGATGGTTATTATTTGTAACCTTGATTTGGGGATGATTCCTCCTATGTTGCCTCTTTGGGGAAAGAGGATGTATCACAGTAGGAAAGAGTAAACATCAAAATCTTTCTGAGATTGGATGCTAGCAAGGGCTAGACCTACTCAAAGCCAAGTTCATTAAGTGGAGACTAATCCCTGCAAGAACATGACAAGGGGAAGAAAGATGGAAATATCAGTATTTGACAAATGCAATACCCCAGATTGGGGAGGGAAGTAACAGAACAAGAAGAGGCAGTCAGCAAATAACCCCAAGTAATGCTGATATGGCACTTGAGCTGGAAGATTGGTCTTGAGCACATGCCGATGGACTATATCAAGAACATTAGACATATGAGCCAGCATTGTGCAAGGGATACCTGGTGGGAGTTTCCAAATCATGCCCCCAATCAAAGCCATAAGGGGAAGACACAGATGGGACATGCCAGAAATGAGATAGTTTTGCAGGGAATAGACAGCATTCTGCAGATGATGACTATGAGCTTCTTGGATGCAAAAGCAGAATGAGCAATCGAATTTGGGAGAGGCTGGAAGCTTCAAGGCCAGTTTCAAAGCACTTGGCCAGCTAAATGAAGAACATAGGCTGCAACACCTCGATCTAGGATGTTCTTGAGATTGGAGGGATTCAGAGCTATAGATAGAGCCTTAGTTACTTGGTCCTCAATTCTGTGTAGGGGGTTCAAATTGTGTTCAAAGTTTCTAATGGCTAGTTCAATTGACAGAACAGCTGGTTTATAGAATTGGCAAGTCAGGAAAGGAACTCTGGTAGCAAGTCAGATCTGATGAGTAAAAATTGATTAATAGCAGAGGTCATTGCTTCAGGAAGTTCAACAATGATTGTAGGAGTATCTGCAAAAGGAGCCAAATCCAGGAGTGTTTCAAATCTAATTTGGGAAATGATGACAGAGGAAGGAATAGTCATGAGATGTTTGAGATGATCACTAATCTGGTTTTATTAGGGGTTGGAAACCATTTCCAGTAATTTCATGGAAGGACTGGCTTCAGGTACTTGACTGGGAGTATGAGTCCTAGGGGAACCATAGAAGAGATATCTTTGCGCATATAGATTCATTGGTTGGAAGAGCTGAACATCTTTATCAGATATGCTGTTGAACAGTTGCTTATAACAAGATTCCAAATTTGACATACGAGCTGGATAAGAGGGGGATGTCGAACTTTTTATAATAGTCAGTATTATGCACTTTGTTATCAATTATGCTCTTATTTTGGAGAAAATGAACTCAAAATTAATGAGATAAGCTCTTCAGAGAAGAATTAAGAATGATATGAGCTACAGAAGTTATTAAGAGAAAATAACAAGAGTAAATATAATTCAGAAATCCTATTTGTGGCATTAAATGAACATCAATGGCAGTAACCTCCTATTGAGGATGAGGAGGAAGATAGGAAATTTAAGATTCCAGACCAAGAATCCTGACATGACAGTGGGTCATATGCCCTGACTGGGTGGAATACTGGAACCTGGAACTAGTATCATAAGTAAATTGATCAGAAAGCACAACAGAGGGTCATGGGGATCATGCTCTAAGGAGGCGGTAGCAAGGAGGAAGAGGAATAGAACTGCATGCGGAAGATTGTCCTGAGCAGCGTTGAGTGCAGATTTACTATGTTCCTCTAGAAACTAAGAAATATATGACCTGGTGTCTGAGGCGTTATTCTCCTGTCTAATTCTATTCTCACTGGAAATCTAGGCAAGAGGGGGATGTGTTGAGAATTTTTTGACCTTTTTAGCCATCTAGATTACCATGGATCACTAGGGGATAATTCCTTATGGCTAGTGAATTGGAAATTGGTTGACCCCCAATTTTGGGTTATAATGTTTAGGGTATTTTACATAACTCGCCTGGTTCAGATCTGTCAGGGATTGATCCATGTGTATGCTTAAGATCTCATTGAGCAGAGTTGCCAATGAAATGGGGGCATTTGATAGCTGATTGATGATTAACTATCAGGTGTACCAATTGGGATTAGTTGGGCTTCATCATTGACCAATTGGGAATTTATGAGAAATTTTCAAGGTGAGCTAAGCTGCCTGCAACTAGAAAATCAATCAGTTGGTTTGTGACCTGTCATAATGGGTAACAAGTCCCATTACCTAAGCAGATCACTCACCAAATATGGTTGGTTTTCTGGGATCAAGTGAAAAACATTTAAGACAAGTTTTCTGACTCTACCCATTTTAGGTCTCAAGGATGACTAAAAAAGGAATTCTTAGCAGATGGATAAGACCATTGCCGGTGAGATGATGAAGGAAAGTTTTATGGCAACGGCTGCCTTTTCATGGCTGAGGCGCCAACCAAGGGTTGGGCGCTAAGTTCCATTATAAATTCCCCTGATAAATTAAATTAATAAAGAGTCTAGCCTAGCAAAATTCAGTATTGGTTTTAGTTCTGTTCATCTTCAGGAAATTTTTGCTTGTGTGTTTTAATTGGGACTCTTTAGTAGGATAAAGAATAAGGATTGAGGATCCTTAGAAGAGAAGCTGAGCTTAGATGGGAATTGCCGTAGACTCTGTGAGACCAGAGGAAAGGCCGTAAACATTAGGGATCTGAGCATGATCAAGTTAGGCGGATAAGAATATAATTCCCTACTGAAGACATCAAGAGTATTTCGTGGATAAATACAGGTCAAGCGTTGAACAAGAATTGGTTATTTATTCAACTAAAGATAATCGTCTTCTTACTATCATCAATCAACTATCATCTACTATCAGACAACGCAAATTGTGCATAAATTAACCCTTTGCAGTTAATAATTCAGGGGTTATCAGTCTTGAACAATTAACGAAGCCCTTAAATTTTAACAGATAGTGAATTGTATGGCCCTGAGGTTTTGCCCAAGCACTTTGATGAGATTGGTCAAAGATTAGCAGAATTGAAGGCTCACGTTGGCCTACTCTCAATATCATTCTGGGCCATGGTCGTCAAATTTAGAACTTGAACAAGAAAGGTCACTCAAGAATAAAATTATGATTCTAATAGTGGGTTTCCAGCTCGCTGAACAAACCATTCTTAATATGGAAAGTATTCTCATGCAGATCGTCGCCGTTTTGCTGAGTTAGAAGACCAAATGAAGTCACAAAGTTGTCCAAGTCAAGATGCTCAGTGTACCTTTTAGCAGAGCCTGATAGTGAGTGTGATGGTGTGCAGGTTACATGTAATCATCCTGCTGTTTCCCCTCTATTTTGATCATTGAAGATTCTGCTCAACCTGATAATATGGCGACTCATAATGCCATAGGGTCACCGTAAGCCCCTTAGCCCTGCAATTATGAGAATTTTTGGCTAACCCATTGAACTTAACAAAATCAATAAGAATGCAAAAGTACACAATTTTTTTATCTTTTGAGATTAGCATGGCTGGAACCAAAGACCGCTAAGTTAGCAATGGTAATGAACTTGTTGGACTTTGAGATTCAGGAGTTAGCTATGCCAATACACAAGAAGGTTTACGATTCCTACTATAAAAACAAACCCCTTCTCATTAAGGAATTTGGTGGAGCTGAAAGATGTCCACTCGTAAAAAGGATCCTTAGTATCTCCTTTAAGAGAGATAATATATTCAAGTATTTTCCAAATGCTTTTACTTGGAGGCGCAGACACTATATTATGCTAATGTCATTAAAGAATTTTTATGCTCATATCGCTCTTTGCCACGCCTGTGAGCCCACTATATGGAGCTATATCAGGTTTTAATACACGTGTTGAATGAAGACAACAATATTGCACACATGATAAGTTATTTTTGTCGTTGCACTGTCACTTTTGAAGCAACAAATTTAAGTCCGTGGAAACCATGCAGACAATCTGACTGGGGTATTTCCCCATTCTAATGAATTAACTTAGTTGTGTGACCCTTGTTTTGAAAAACCTGATATAGTTAGGTCATTTGCTGTCTTCGTAAAAATTTGGGGAATAACGCCAATCATTGACCTAAATTCAGTTCTAAGTCTAGATTAAAATTGGTGAACCTTAAGAAAGGAGTGGACACAGGAAAAAATAGGGCAGAGTAGAACAGAAATTTCTACCTTCAGCCCATCTAACAAAATCTTAAGTAAGAAAATATCTCTGCCTTTACATTCCATCTGATGGAAGGAGGACAACGCAGCCTTTCCAATCACTATTAAGCAAGTAACAGCTGAAGATAAGATTAGGGTGAGCCGCCATTCCCCTTTGAAACGTGGAGCTGTTTTGGTGTTAGCAAAAGTAGTGAAGCCGTATGTTAAACAATTGATATTATGGAACTCTATATTACTTCTGGGATATACACTGACTAAATTGGGTCCAAATGGTGATGTCAATTGATACTTTGATGGAATCTAGCCCTTAGCTAGGTCAGGAAACTCAAATATCTTTGAGTCAAGCAGAAACTTTGGATGTCCTAGCTTTATATCTAGATGACGCCCATTATTCAGAATGTACTTATTGATATTCAGGAAATAAGTTTGAAGTCTGGGCAATTGTGGACAATGGGGCGCACTTAATATTGTGTCCATAAAACTGTTAAAGAGATTAGTTCTAACTCAGGATATATATTATCATCAAACCTATGTTACTGCTAGCCCTCAGCTGGCCACTTTGAAAGGCGCGTTTAGTGCCTCACTGTTGCTTTTTGGTTCCTTATCAATTTCAGCCCCTGCTATCATTATCCACAATTAAACTTACGACTTCCTTATTGGAACATCAAACATGAGAACTTAGGGGGTCAAGGCTGATTTCAAAGAAATTATGTTGAGATTTTTGGACAAATCCTTTCTTTATTTCATAATCAAAAATGATAAAGCCCCAGCGCCTCTAATCCAATAGGTTATCAACCTATGTTCAAGGATGGTATAGTGCCTTTGAGATACTTGCAGATTTGAGCCTGCACATAGAAATTACCTAACCAGATTAAAAATCTTCAGGGGATTTTGCTACATGCCCAGCGTATATTACCTTTCTGCTGGACCATCAAATAATAGTTGGGACCAGAATTAATTTGGAAATTACCCCAGGACTATATATGGTGAAGTTTTCACACTGTTATGTCACTCTGATTTGGAACTGGTTGCTGCGCCTAGGATTTTCTCCTTGAACATGGCAAAATCAGGTGATTTAGGCTAATTCGTACGCAAACCCCTATTCAGGTAAAGAGACATCAGATTATCGCTTTTTTGAATATACTACCAGTCAGTGAAGTTCAGAATATTTATTATTTGGTCATTTGAATGACCTATGTCTTTGTGGTGAGATTGAGCAATCTGTTTTTTCTTTAGTCCCTCAGAAAAGCCTATCAAGGTCAAATGAGGATGGTAAAAATTAAGGGTTGGCCCTTTATTAGTTTACAGTGTTATTTTTGCAAAGGACAACAGTGAATTTGTTGTGCTCATGATGTACTTCATCATAAGATACAAAAATCATCTTCCAATTTACTTTCATCTTAAGAGGAGGTTAAGAGTGGAGGATGAAGTTGTTAATGCTGAAATTAATCAGTTAGTGCAACACAGGTTTCTTGTGCCCTCCAAGAGTCCTTGGCCACCCCAGCGTTATTTATTAAATATAAGGAAAGATCTAACCATGTGGATATAGACTAAAGCATAATTTAATAGCATTACAAAAAGGATTCTTATCCTTTATCACGGGTTGATGATGTGCAGGACCATTTGGATGACGCTCAGTATTTCTCAGCCATGAGATTAGTTTCTGGATACTTACAGATTAAGCTGCCTAAAGAGGAACAGTAAAAATGCGCTTTAATTATGACCCAGGGCCTCTATCAACCAACTAGATGCCGAAAAGGCTGTGCAATGCCTAAGAAACCTTCCAGAGGGCTATGGATGGCATCCTTAGCAATCTATAAAATTTCTTATGTTCTCATTCATTTATATGATATTAACGTTCTTTTCTAGTATGTTTAATGAACTTTTAGAACACTTAGAAGATGTTTTCCGCTGCTTTGCTAAGGCATATCTGAAAATCAAGCCGCTTAAGTGCAATTTTTCTTCAAGCAGTTAGGTTACCTGGGTTTTTCATTGATAAACTTGACTTATGTCCACAGCTAGCAAAAGTTGAAGCTATTAGACATATGGAGCGACTAAGTAGTAAGCGCGAAATCCAAGTTTTCCTTAATTAATTGGCTATTATCATCAGTTTGTAGAAAAATTCAGTAAAATATGTGAACAACTAACTCACTTCCTTAAAAAAGTATACTCTTTGAGTGGACTTTGAACTGTCACTTAGCCTTTGATAAAATATGGTATATATAGCCTAAGCGCCACTGTTAATTAACCCAATTTTAAAAAGCTGTTTATTATCCAGATGGACGCTTCACTTACCGCCATCGGTGTGGTGTTATCTCTGCTTAAAACTTTGATGATATCAAGTTTTGTATTCTATTGTAGTCTCAACTTGGACGTCCATGAACGCAACTATACAATAACTGAGAAGGAGTACCTGGGGTTATTTATGCTTTTGAACAATTTCAGGTTTACTTCCATTAAGTACACTTTAATGTAGTAACTGATCATCTTTATCTTCGTTAGTTGCAGAATCTGAAGGGGCCAGAAGGATGGTTGGCTGCTGATCCTAGAATTACAAGCTTAGTATTTTTAAATCCAAAAATGATCTGGTGTTAAGCATAAAAACGCTGATAGTTTATTGCACTGCCCACTGCGGCCTTAATGGCCAATGTACCTGAAGTTTTATTTAAAGATGTTGACACAGCATTATGATAATGACCCGGCCAAAGTTCAACGCTGTATAGAAAAATGACTAAAGCACACAGTTGTTCAAAACGAGAAATTTTACAAGGTACTAGTTATCAACAATTCTGGAACATTGACCCAGAGAAAAAGATATCATTGTTGGGGCTCACAAAGCAACAGGGAATGGCGGCTTTAAGAAAACGTTTGAACTACTGAAACAGTATCATTTTTGAAATCTATGAATTCTGTTGTTTATGAAATCCTCAGCTGTTGTATAGAATGAAAAGAAAAGGTGTCTTGCCAAAAAGATACCTCTTATCCTCTGGTCAAACCCAACTTTGCATGACATACGGTATCTATGGATGTTGTGGGCTGTTAACCAACACTTCTGGCCAATTTAAATATATAATTTCGCCCGTTGATCACCTTATTAAGATGATGGAAGCCAAAGCGGTCAGAGATATAGGTGCCGTGACTAAGGCAAAGTTTATTTTAGAAGATGTTATCTATTGACGTGGATGCCCCAATCTTTTTAATGGATGAATAAACTTGATTTACTTCCCAGATTATTTTTTAAGCTTACCAACTTGATGGGTATACATAGAGTATTGTCCACGCCCTACCATCCCAAGACCAACGGCAACATTTATTAGTGAATGGTACTCTCATTGGAAGATTTCATAAGATTATTATGGAGAAGGCGTCAATCTGGAACCTTTTCTTGCCTTATGCTCCTTTTGCTTATAATATCTTTTATCATTTGGCCACAGGACATTCCCGTTTGCATTTCTTTGTGGAAAAAAAAAACACTGATTCTTCAATTCCTATCAATTTGTTAGTTGAGATGCCATTACTCTAAGTTTTATTTTTAAACGCTGGTACAGATTTTATTACAGCTATAAAGTGCTGCATACTCCAATGCAAAGGTTTGAAATACGATCTCATGGATGAGATAGCTTAGACTGATGGCCGCTACCCCACTTTACTGTAGGGGAACTCGTTTTGTATTATGTTAATCATGGGTTCAGATGAACTAACATGCTGGAGCATATATGAAAGGGGATTTTTTGATTTTATTAAGAAAACATCTTATAATGCATATACTCTGAGGTTACAGTTAAAGACCACCTTATCAACAGGGTGCATGCAAAGTTCATAAAGAATTTTTTCCAGAAATCAGGGCTAACAGCCCTAAGTACACAATAAGTGAGATGGCCCCCACACTTCTTTGTTAACCAATGTTTGGTCAAGTGGGGCTTATGTTGTAATTGGTTGTCCAACCAGCTGAATAAATAATTTATTTATATTAATGTTCTTTTAAAAAATTATTAGATAGTGTATTCAATAAAATTTGTAGTTATTATGCCACAATGCCAATACTTTTATAAGTAGTGGCCTAAAGTATTAATCTCTTATTTGGTGGTTTACTAAACCCTGCTGGAACATCTCTCAGTTCCCTAAATATATTAGCTTCTGATGCTGTGCTTCAATGCTCTTAACGCTTCCTATTATGATTTTACATACCTACTCTACATCTCCCCTATGCTGGTGTAAACCATTGGTAATAGGGTATATATCATCATCAGGGTCATCCAGCTATAATTTGACAAAGTTCAGCAGGTTATATTTTTTAAGAAAAGTACTCCAAGATCTAGTTTATGTTATTTGGAACAATTTGGATATCACATATTAGTATAACAATTTTGGAGTTCTTCTTGTTAGATAGAGAAGCACCAATTAGAACGCTTGTAGAATGAGGATATCTTAAGAGGATTGCAAATGGCAAGGGGATTTTTTTCTAGATAATCTATATCATCCTACTAGGTTAATTACTTAAGCAAAGCCTTCAAGCCCTTGAAAGTATTTGATACTACAGGGTGTTTTCTTTTTTCCTTGAATAAGGCACCCTTTTGCTATTTATATTCTTTTATTTTGTGAGATCTTATATAAAGTTACTGCCTTCATACAGTACTTTGAGTTATTGGTGTAGCTACCTGTGCAGTTGAAATATGATTCCCAAGTGCCAGTTTCAACATGGGTTGTCCTGCATGTCTGTTCTAGCTGTTGACTCCTGAACTGTACCATTTGTACAATTTAATTGGTCGCCCAGAACAATGAGATTTAGAGACCCTGGAAACCTAAGCTAAGCTGCGAAAAATGACTGAGAACATCCAGAAATGTGAAGGAATGCTCTATAAACAAGGTAAAATAATTGCCATATGTATGCCCCTCATTTTAAAATGTGGTCATATTATAGGGACGTTCAAAAATAAGACCTGGATCAGTGAAGAAGTATCATAAAGGTTGGTTAAACAATTTATTGGGACTAAATTATTTATCCATTACGTGTTAGTTGCATTTTTAACTTGCTGAATTTAGGATTTTCTATGTCCCCAGTATCAACACCAAGTTGTGGCCCCTTTGGTCCTTAAATTGGTTCAGTATTTACATAGTGTTACCATTCCCCAACATCCCACATGTCCATTAATTTATCCTTCTGATAATTGACCAATTTACTAAGTGGGTAAGGCAATGTCAGTACCTGCAGCAACTACAAAGTCTACCATCTTGTTCCTTTTTTGTTATGTTTCTCAATCAACATGTATGCCCCTATATCCTATTTTTGGACAATGTGCTTAATTTATTTCAAAGGTTAGTACAAAAACTAACCAATTTATTTGACTTTAGTCAAAACATCACCTCGCCCTGTGATATGTTAACCAATGGGTCAGTAGAACGAGTGAATGAGACCCTGGTGTCTATCCTAAAAAATGGCTGCAGCCAGCCCTATGTGTTAAAGCTACTAATTGCCAAGCACCTTTCTAGTGTATAAGATAAATACCACCAGATAGAGTTTCCCCATTCCAGGCCTTTTATGGACGTGAGCCTTGACTACTTAGTAGTGTGATCATTTTAGAGGCCTCCATACCCAATAATGTCAATATAACTATGAGGTTACTGATAGATAAGTTAATTTGATTTATAAGCATTGCTACTGAAGTAATTATTTTAATGGCATCCTAAGAAATACTTAATTTAATGATCAAAAGCCTTCTCTGCTAGTATTCAGTTATAAAATATTGTACTATTCTATCATCAACGCCTGAGGATTTGACCCATCAAACTCATTTTTCAGGGGTTAGGCCCATATTTTATTATACATAAAGAAGGATCCAAGTACTCAATAACCAATATCACTCATGAAACCATGTTTTAGCAAGTCCACTTTTGTATTTAACCTTATATTCCCTTATATAAGGACCTTAAGGAAAAACTTCAGAGTTCAAGATGGGAAACAATCTAAACTCTCTGCTCCAGTTTTGACCCCCCATGAGTTGGCCAACAACTACTAAATTTCAACTCTCAATACCTTGGCTAAGGTCAACAAAATGGGATTCAATTCAGAAAGATCACAAGAATCCATCACCCAGAGTTACTCAATAGGCAAACCAAAACCCTGATCCCCAATCTCCAGCAATTAGGTCTAAAAGCACTAGAACAATGGGTTCACAATGCTACCAACTATAAATAGCCATGGAAATCATTGTTAATCCCTTGATCCAAAATGACCTAGAATATCCTGATTGTAGATTCCTAGACAACTTTTATTCTTATAGGGTACATAGCTCTTTATATTAATATATTTTTAAAAAGGTTTATAATCCTAACATCTTTTATATTTATTTGGGGAAGGTCAACCAGGGAACGTACACTTCCAATATAACGAGGATAAAATAATAATAAATGATAATAATTAAAGACACCCCAGAGGGTTCTTGGCTCCTTCTGTTGCCTCCAGGACAGCCAGGTTTAGGACGATGGGAGGATTTATGCTGACATATCCTTGGATGCAGCATGAGTTAAGGAACGAGTCAATATTTAGGAACCATATGGGAAACCATGAATTAATTATCCTTCTGTTGCATGGGGTCATGTTTCCAAACAACCATTCTTAAAAATGTTCCAATATGATAGTGGAAACGATTAATGACTTCTTGGAGAGTGAACGTTGCTTATTTATATGAATCCAATACTATAGTATGGATTTTCCATAGTTTTATTGATACTATCAATGCCTGTAAAGATGGATGAGTAGGTGACTCCATGTTAAGAGCAAACATTTTCCTAGATAAACTAAATGATTGTCCATTTTCTTGATGGAATAGGCGCATGACCTCTTTCCAGATAGCTACTGATGTTGGACATTGTTCTAGGCGGTGTAATAAGCTTCCATATTGGCCACATATTGTGCAAGAAGAGTGAGCAGCGTTTTATCATTCTGTCATATGCTAAACTTTCCGCATACATCTCCATTCAAGTTCCTTATCCTGGGTTGTAGTAGTGAGTGGTGTGTGTATCTTCAGACCATTCTTTGTGTCTCCAGGCCGTATGATATGATCATATGATCCAGGTAATCATCGTGGCAGTGGTACTCAGGTTTCAGTTTATTATGTTATCTGTAAGTACTTGGCCATTAACTTCTTGTCTGTGAGTTAGCCTTGGGCAACCTCAGTGACTGGTCTGGCCACTTATGAAGGAACTTTCACTCTGCTATTCTCATGGCTAAAAGTATTCATTTAAAGTGTAAAGGAGTGCTATGCGGTCCTGCAGCTGTTGGGTGAGATTCCAGATGCTTAATGAATAATTTTAAATGATCTGGATTTCTTAATCAGTTAGCACGTGCAAATTAGATCTTGCTTCTCTAGCTTAAAGTATGTCTGGAAAGTCTGGACTAGTCACCTGAGCTATCCAGGATCCTAGTATATGTGCCGCTTACTATACATAATTTTTAGCCCCATATCTCCATTTCTCTTAGGGCCAAATAAAATTTCAAGGCGCACAGGGACTTTATGGTTAGGCCAAAGACATCCCTGAAATAAAAATATAATTGTGTTATAAAAGGACGGTGAAAAAGCAATTGCATGGGCCATAAATCATATAATTTATAATTCTCGGAGTTGGCTATAATAACTGTAAAAATTTATAGGATATTGAATATTTTTGGCCATTAACCCCTATAAACTTATTACTTGCACAGGTTCAGGTTTTTTGCAATTCTCCGCGTTCTATAGTAGTTGATATGATTGTTTGATAATAGTATGACTACTATTATCCATAGTTGAATGAAAGTATAAGATTTCAGCCCAACGCTCAGCCAGTATTTCCTCTTGAAATACTTGTGATGCCATTAGTAGGGATTCATTCCCTCATACTTCCTAACTGGATCTACTCTTAGATCCCCATTTACAGTTTCTCTTGCTCAACACACATTCAGCAGCAATCCCCAATTTTATTCCACTTCTTCTCTTGATCCCCGCTCAGATCCTTACTCTTTTTCTTAAAGAGTCTCCCATTATTGCACCCAAAAATAATATTGCTGAGAAAAAATAGAACAAATGGATGCTGATAAAGATTTACTAAGCTAAGACCTAAGTAAAAGTGATAGTCTAACAAATTATTATCTGGAAAATCTATATTACTATATCTTTATTAGTGAATTCTTAGGGGAATTTATAGTGGGAATTTAGCTCCCAACCCTTAATTGGCACCTCCTGAATTAACGGCAGACGTTGCTTTTGAATCAACCATCCTCTTCTCAGCAGCGATGGTCTTCCCCATCCTGGCTAGGATCCGTCCTTGGAAATACTTGAGACCTAAAATGGAAAGAGTCAGAAAACGTGTCCCTAACGGTTTCCTCTCAATCTAAGAAAACCAACCATATTTGGCAAGCAACCTGCTTAGGTAATGGGACTTGTTTCCATTAAGGCAGGTCGCAAACTAACTGATTGATTTGCTAGTCGCAGGTGGCATCACTCACCTCACAACTTACTCTTTAAATTCTAATCAGTCAGTGATAAAACCTGACTGATCTCAATCAGTACACCTGATAGTTAATCACTATCAGAAGCCCCTATTTCGTCTGCAACTCTGCCTGATGAGATCTTAAGCATTCGTCCAGATTGATCCCTGACAGATCTGACCAGGCGAATAACCTAAAATCCCCCAAACATAGTTACCCTGAAATCAGAGTCAACTGATATCCAATTCACCTTGCATCAGGTAATTATCCCCTGGAGACCCTGGTAATCTAGCCAGCTGGAAATGTGGGCAAAAAAATCCAACAACAACTCGTCCAGTTAGACCTGTAAGATGTCCATGCAAGGATGCAATGCGTTTTGTTATTTTATCTAGGAGGTGATTTTCATTATGATGTTGGCGTAGCCCTCTGCCTCTAATCATACCCCCAAGTGGCTGCCAGGTCCAGCTTCCAGCTTGGTAATAATGGGAAGTTCCAGTGGGTACATGATTATCTTTGCTATTAGGTCTGGTGTGGAGTCCTGACGTTCTATTATTCTGTTGGCTCAAGGTGGATGGTGTCCAATGGGTCTGGTATTTCCCCAGGAGTATAATTTTTTCCAATATTAAATGATACGTTGCTTATGGATGAGTATTCTTTTATTAAAATCTCAAGTATGCGCGCATCCTGGTTGCTGGACATATCCATCACACAGTCATTAGCGAAAGCCATCATTTTGACTTGTGTTTGGCCATAAAAATGATTCCATTAAAGAGGGCATTTGTATTCTGGATTAGTAAATTAAGACTAAAATTATATTAAAGTGCTGTTGAGAATTTTTTATCCTCAATAATAGGTGACTTTATTAGTGTGCCAGGCCAAATAGTATGAAGACTGCTGGCCCTTGCTTTTTCACCATCATTGGTGGCCTTTCCTTACAGGGCCGCAGTCAACTCCCCAATCCAACTAACTTCACCCTAGCAGATTAGCCCCCTCTGGTGGGCACCGGAGGTTCTCCCCCATCCTGGATGGCCTGACCCCTTTCTCCTCTACCTCATGGCTAATCACCGCTTTTCCATCGCTGGCTCCACTGATTGGGCCAGTTACATGGTTGTTCTGTAATTCCAGATTGAAGTTGGTTGCACCGACCACTCCAGGTGTGTTCATCCCAGCACCTAACCTATGAGGGATCTTCCATTCCTTCTCCACAAGCCAAGCTGAACTACATCCACTTTAAAACTAGAAAAGTTAAGTATTACAATTAATTGAAGAAAACCAAATTGGATTTGAAGATAAAGATATTAAGAGAGTGATTGAACTATTTATAGGTATTTTTTGCCTATCCACATCATTGGCATTCATTGCCAGCATTGTCAGCACTCTCACTAGCGATTATCTCCTCTTAACTTGTCATCCCTGAATTTCCATGATTATGGTGATCTCTGATTTGTCATAATCAAAGTAAATAATGATATCCTCATCATAAGTCGCCAGTGTCAAATTTAACCATATTGCTGTCAGGGATTGTTTTCCAATACTCTCACAAAGTCAAAATTCGATTTGACTTTATTTAATTTCTATAAAATGTTTTGACATTCTCAGCATAAGTCGCTGGTTCTTAGTTTTGGGACAGAGAAATCATAGTTGGATGATTGATAACAAATACGTCAGCTTTCTGCTGGGAAATCCCACAATTGGACATGCATGGCAGTTAGTAATGAGCTAAGAATAAGATAAACCCAGATTTGAGGCAGAAAAAACATCATCAGATGTTTGATAATGAATATGTCAGCTTTCTTCCGTAAAATCCCACAATCACCTATGATTGGTAGTCAGCATTGAACTATGATTCCACCAAATCTAAACAATTTGTATTAACTAATCAACATCCTTGGAATTAGTCGCTGGTGTTAAAATTGACTGAAAACTCTATTGGGATCCTTTCCCAATACTCTTGACATTTATACAAGCAATTTGCTGTCTTAATTAATAATATTATTTACTCAACATCCTCAGCCTCAGTCGCTGGTGTTGGGACCCACCAATTCCCTATCAGGGATTATCCCCAATACTTTCTTGATCTGGCAGATCAGAAATCTCAATCCAACCAAATGGGGAGCACAAATTGGGGTTATTATCATTAAATATGTTAGATTTTGATGGTTGACTCATAAATAAACCCTTCAAGAAAACCATAAATGCTAATAGATTACTCTCATTGATGGATCCTTTGATCCTTCTAGATTTATCTGCATACCTAAATTCATCCCAAAACTGCCTCAATTGTACTTAAATCATTGATTATCATAGCTAATAATAGCTATGATATAATTACATTATGGCCAATTATGAGATCCACTTGGGTGAACCAAGTGAATTTATGGCACAAACCTAATTTCATTTACAATTTTAATGCATTTATGATTAATGAGTTCTATTTTTTATGTATGTCAATCATTGTAATCAGCGCAATAGTACTTGCACATGGATGGCCCAAATAGGGAGTACCTAGTACTATTGAGAGGCCTTCTGATATCCCAATTAGTGGTACATTATCTAGACTCTATATGTGTTTTCTCCCCTATTATTGTATTTTGTCAGCTGTATGACGAAATATAATTGGGCTGATTGAGAGGCGAATATACACCACTGAGGTGCTAATATTAGGCCTAAAATCTTCCCAATTACAAGAGTAGTAGTTCCTCCAATCGGGCTGAAATGATTTTAATTTAGTTAATTCAAGGGCTGAGTTAACTTGGTGATATTTTAATAACCACCGCCATAATCCATAGAGGATTGGCATGGTTTTTGTAAGCTCATCTAATAGATGAGTATGGCCAGGAGATGCCCTAGAGGTATAAAATACCAGTGCTTGGCCCTAAAATAAAAACATCATCTTTCCATTTAATCTTATTTTCGTCTTAAATTATCTTACCTTGATTTGATTTTTCATAAGATAAGTGTAGACAAATATTCAGGGAAATTTGTCATAATTACCTGTGTCTGGAGAGTTCCCAATTAGAGAGGGAAAATTTACCCAAGAAGAGACCAAAAGAGTCAATTATTGTTGTTTAGCTTTGTGAGCTTCTAAACGGTTAGTAAATATCATAAGGCACATAGCATAATTGAGGATTTATTGGCCAAAACACTTCCCAACTATAGAAACAGTATTACACTTATAAAGCATGCTATCCTGAAAATTTCATTAATATTAAACTCAAAACTAGTAAAATAGTTGAAATCAACCTTTACTAATTAATACACTAATGTTGTTAATATGTGAGGAATATCACCTGGTTAAAATTCTAACAAGGGCTTAAAGGGTCCATTTGTTTGAGTTCCCTCTGTGGAAATCTAGTTTAGTTAAAAAAATCATCTCCATGCACAGCCATGACTGCTGACTCTGTGAACAACATCAACCAGTTTGTAAACCTATTTGGGAGTTTAATTTTTGAAGGCATGCCCTGAGTTAAGTCCAGTTCACCCTGTTGTATGCCTTCTGTTGATCTAAAAAGGAAAGCGCTCCAGAGGTTTTAGATTGGCAGACATTTGCAACTGTGTGAATATTGTCCCATATGGATCATCTTTGTACAAATCCATATTGTCATAGGGATATCACATCACTTGCAATATTTCTAATTGTTTGCCCATAATTTTTGTGATATTTTTGTAATGTATTAATTAGGGAGATTGGGCGCCAATTTTATAAGTTTAGTATATCTCAATTTTTTGAGGAGAGTGACTGTGTATGCTTCTTTGCCTCCAGGTAGAAGGCATGTTTCCATAATGCACTTATTCATGGAAGCTAAAAGAATATTAGATGTTAGTAAAATATTTTTTATAAAATTTGTAGAGAAGCCCATCAGGTCCAGGGCATTTCCCTCATGATGCACTGCGCACCACTTCCCATAATTCCTCATGCAATATTAAGTTTATAAAACTATTGTTTTATTCTGCAGTGTCAATATGTGCATTTGCGAGGATCTTTTTCAATTTTGCTGGTTCAACCAGTTCAGATTTATATAAATTTGTATAAACCATGTGTATTTTGGTCACAACTTCCTTGGGTGTTTCCACTATAGATGTATCCAGTCGTCAGATCTGTGTGCAGGCTACTATGTTCTTTTGTGCATAAAATTTACAGAAAAAATAACTCAAACAAGTTTCTCAATCTTTTAGGTTTTTTGTTCTGTATTGAACATCAACGCAGTGTTGGTGTTCACGTATTAAGATGTTTAGACATGCAGAAACCTCAACCCATCTGCGTCCCCTTCTAGGACTGTATCCTGTGTTTGGGACATTGTTTTCCAGGTGATCAATTTCAGAAAAGGTGTTTTTATTGATGGCTGAATTTGCCTTTATCTTCTAGATCTTGTATGTTTAATCTGGTTATATTGTTGATTATTTAAAATTTTTCTGGTTGATTAGTGGGTCTGAACAAAAATGTTTTGAAAATCCCATGTTGACAACATTTCTACCATCCAGGATTGAAATTCTGAGTTGTCTAAATTTTTTGGGCGTATTCTGCGCCACCTGTGTGCTTGATTGTTTTTGCTGGTGTGAAGGCCATCAAAACTATCTGGTGGTCAGAGAAAACGATGTTTCATAGTTTTGAATTTATAAATTTGGTGTCATAAAATTAGCAGTGCGAGTATTAGGTCTATTCATGACATAGAATAAGTACCTCGTTGTGCACATGTGGGCTTTTCATGTTCTACGGAGAGGCAGACATTTAGGTAAAGGATAATATAGGCAAAGGTGGCCTTTAACACGCAAATACTCACATGCCCTTGTGGTGTCTCCGTTGTGTGTGGCCATTGGTTAGTGTCTGGGTTAATCTAGTAGTTCATGTCTCCCATGGAGAAAGTGTTTACTGGAAGACGAGGCGTGTCAAAGCTGATAGAAACTCTTGACGCTCCATTGCATAGTTTGATTTGTACACACTGGCTATTTTATCCACCTCTTTGTGCCATTAGAAGGTAGCGGCTAGCACGTGGCCATCTAAAAACAAATTTATATTATATTTTAAGTTTTGCCTCACATGCACTATCACTCCACAGTGTTGTGACCAAAATGATATTATTGAAGCATGTTTTACCATGCCTCCTTCTTACCCTGTGGACAGTGGGTTTACTGCACCGCCAGGATGTCCATAGGGGGGTTGTGCAGAAGACTCAACTTCTTGGCCCAGGACGTTTAGGCCTTGAGTACCGCTATGGTCAGCATCTCTATCTCTACTGAGACGCCCATTGCGCCTCAGGAGCAGTTAGCAGGGGCCCTGGCCCTACTCCCTCGCCCTCTTTGCTCACCTTTGCATCCTTGCTGTAGGTGGCATAATGATGAGTTGGCGCTGGAATATTCTACCCCTTTTGTTACCGCTGTATTTGTTCCTTTCTTGCCTTTGTTAACTTCAATTTATCATTATGGTGCACTTGTGTGTTCTCATTGGTCACATTTTTTGTTTTGCGCATTCAATTGTTGATTTTAAATCCCATTTGGGTTGTATTACGCAATTTTGGGGTGTGTGTCAAACCCCTGTGTTGTCACATTTGCTTCCAAATCAGGTTTCACCAAATCCTCTTTGTTTGTATTGGTTGCTTGGTTTTTTGTGGAATTTAATTGGCTAGTTGTTGCTAGATTTTCATGTCTTTCTAAAAACTGTTCAGGATAAATGGATGATTCTACTGAGACCTTTTCCTTGGTGCAGCCAACTTGAGACTCTGTTTTGTCATTTTTTGCTCCTTGGAGAAATTAGGTCGATAATTTTATATTTTTTGAAAATCTTTCCAATTGAATGCTTGTGTGATATTAGTGATTTTGGCATACTCTGAGTCATCTTAGACCATCTTTTCCTCATAGAAAACCATTTTTCTTAGGCCCTCTTTTATGTGACAAGCATGAAGCTTGTGCTCAAAGGCCTAACAGTGGTTGCATATAAGAGGCGCACTCTCCGCTGTTGCACAAAATAATTGGGATTTTTTCCCATCAATGATAATGGATGCAGTATGTGGGATCTTTGTGATATCCTCTGCTATGTTTGGGTTTATGAAATAATTGAAATTGCCTTTCCTGTGCTAAGGGTTGGCATCATCTGGAATCTTTGCATCTTAAACTGTTTAATTTCTCCAAAGGATTCCAAGCCTCCCAGAGATGTTGTTTGACTACTGTGAGCACCAATGTTGTTGAAAGATAGTTGAAGAATATAATATCTTTGGATTCTGTCCAATGTGTACATTTGTTCAATTCCAAACATTGAGCGTCAGGAAGGTCAATTACTGCTCTGACCTTCATGGCTTCATTTGCTTCCTCCGCTGTCTCTAACCCAAGGTCCACCCAACCATGGCGGAAAGTGTGGGTTGTCATGTACACAGCGTGTGGGAATAAATTTGGATGGGCTCTACCAAACTTTCTACATTGCCAGGGCCTCTGTGCCCAAAAATACACAGATCTTGTGTTCAACTGATGGCAGAAGTTGAGAATGCGACACTTCCATGTAAATGCAGTATTTGTTTAGAAAATCCACAAACCTGCGTGGTGCACCACCTCAAGTTTTTATTTTTACTTTGGTTCTCATTTACTCCTGTGCGCTTGGTGCCTTTGGGCGGTGCAGATCCAGATCCACTACCCTTTACCATGTTTGCCCAATTTTGTCCTTGTTTATTAAACGTGCTCATCTCACCTGATATTGATTATCAAATTGTTCTGTTTGTATCAAATCGTTTACTATGAAGTGATAGTAATTGAAAAAAAGCTTATAGTATAAAATCTTTTGACTTCATACTTTTGATATGTTCTTTCAATAAGTTTAAGATATTATAGTTAAGAAGAAAGTCCTAACCTTCTTGAGAGACGCTAGAATTTCAGATTTTTTAGCTTTTATCTCTAGAATTATGAACCTTGGCTTTATGGGTATCCCAAAAATTAGAAGTGCCTTTCAGGCATCCAACCTGTTTGTGCAAAGATGCCTTGTCTGGCCATTTGTAGCTTACAAGTTTATGCCAAGTCCCTATATTTGATATTAAAGTATAGATTAGGATGTATGCTTCATCTTTATCTCTTCGATTTATTCAAATATGTTTTACAAATTCAGTAATTATAAAAGCTTTAAGGTAATATGTAACTTGGGTTGTATTGGGATCAATCTAGTGGGACAGAGGCCATCCATCTTTTTTAAGGGAATGGCCTTTGTCCATAATCTTTTACAAAAGTAAGGCCTCGGGGTAGCACCTCACATTGCTTAAAAAGTGGTTTATCTTTTTAGTACTAGATGGTACTAAAAGTGGTAGATGGATTTATCAAGTCTAGTGGCCATGGTGGCACCCTTACAATCTTACTTTTTTGTATTGTTTCAATAAGTGGCACTGATGAGTTATATTACTATATTTTTAAGTTAATTCTGTGAAGAAAAAAATTAATACTATTGTTCAACTTAAAAAGATGCACAATTCTGGTCTTATCACTAAATGCTTTTAGTATCATTAATAACTACTACATTTTAAAAATATGTTTTTAATGTATATTTATATATTTCATATGCTGATATAATAGCTATCCGAGTTCTATATCATCAAATTATATTCTCAAAATGTTAATGGTTTTAGTTATCTTGGGATCTAGATCTAATAGTCAGAGATAGCTTACCTAAATTAAGTGTCAATAGAGTTATCATTATTTCATGTTTATTTACCCTAAAACTTATTAATATGATATTATACCCTTATATTCTATTGTTAACTCACTTTAATAGCTTAAAGTAAAATAAAACTAATTTTATTTATTTGAGGCAAGCTGACCAGGGATGGATATTACTGATTGAGGGAAAGAAAGAAATCTTTGACATGAAACCTGAGCATGTTCAACTTCATTAATGAAAGTTATCCACCTCTGGATCAGGACTCAGATTTTTGGTTACATCATGAGTAAGGTTTTCGTGTTTTTAGACCTACTAACCGCCAGTAGTTTTCTTTGGCTGGCACCCAGATCAATGTGCAAAGGGCGGGAATCAAACCCACAACCCTCAGGTTAGTAGCCATATGCCCTAACAACACGCCTTCCACACCTTGTAGATAAAACTTAAACTTAGTTTAGTTAGCAATTAAAATATTTTACTTTTGTAAAAATCTCATCAATTTTGACTTGTCAGTTTCTTACCTCAGTTATTTTTGTACTTTTGTATAAATACATTTTTATTAGAAAGTCTATAATGATAGTAAAAATGATAATTGTACTGATTTTTTATTAGTGATACTTAGTTATTTGTCTCATAATAATATATAATCCTATGATGGTAACATACTAATAAGTATAGAAGCAAATTTTAAATTAAAAAATAGTAAACCTTTCATAATTTACTTGATAACTAATACTATACAAAATGGGTTCATGGCACTTTTCTAGAAATTATTTCATGATATAAAAATATCATATGGACGTGTTTGTGTAGATAATCAATTTAGATCAATTATTGTAACATAACGTAATGTTTCAAAGGTACCCACCTTACCTTTAAATGATCATAATGGAGTTTGGAAGTTGGTGGCCTATGGCTAACATGGAGTTTTAGGGGTTTCCACCTAGTTTATCATACTGTCACCTTGCAAACTTTGGTGGCCATCACTTTCTAAACTACCCTCTTAACTAGAGCACTTACAATCAATTATAAGCTGATGATCTTGTCTGAACCAAAATGTCCTTAATGTGTTTAGAGTGACCTGATAGAGCTTTTTCTGAACCAATTGACACCTTAAACAGTGAGGCATTCTTTGAAAACGGGCATACATAGTGTACATAGATCCATATTGAAACAAAATTTAGGATACCTTAACAGCTTTTTAATCTCATAGATAACTATATATAGATAATTTGAACTAGCAAGAATGTTCCCCAATTAATTTATTTCTTGTGGTGAAATAGATGAATCTCTGAGCGAATAAATATGATGGGTTTAAGGGAAACACAGAAGCACATGTATGTTTTCAGGTTGGGGATTTGGCATATAATAGACTAGGTACCCTATAGGCTCTCAAAGTATGACCAAGTTTTTTATAAGGCATATTTACATTTCACTTGTAATAGGTTATCTGAAAAAGAATTTAATTATATTTAGTTGACCTCGTTCAAGTTCAGGTATTATATGAGCTAAGTTAAAAGTAGTTGGTCAATTGATCAAAACAAAAAATAGATACAGCTTACATATGCTGCAACAAAAGTATAAAATATATAGCTATAAATTTCCAGAGACAAAACTAACTCAATGCCATTAGGGATGGATGGCTAAGGCTATCAAATTATCCATATATGGTCTCCTCAAATAACAGAAAACTGGCAGTCTATTCAGTACCATATTAAATACAGAAAGATCTACATTCCTAAGAAGATTTTTTGATGTCCTTAGAATGGTATTTTTTGACTTCTTTGGTGCTAGATGATCCCACCCTTAGGGGTAGTGAATGATGTTGTATTTTTATATTTAGTCAAATGCAGTAAGATCATGTGACAACAAAATACCATTTTATCATATATGTAGCCTCTCTAGGCATTTAAAAGATTTGATATAGAAAAAAAACTTATCAAAAATTATTGGTTTACCTGGCTGGCATCTCTTAGTTACATTAGTACTAAAGATATACTTTCTAATTATTTAAATTTTATTTGAGGTGGGCCAACCTGGGGCTGATACCGCACTGATTAAGGGGAAATCGAATGAATGGGAAAGGAGGATAAAATCTGGAAAATCTCCATGTGTGGCATATGATAGGCCAGGAACTCCATGGACCGCCTTTGATATTTGCTATCCTGGTTCAGGGCATTGGTGCGCAACGCCAACACAGTCATATTCATCCCCTTCCCAAAGTTCCTGTGCCAGAATCAAACTCAGGGAGGCAGTGGTAGAGGGATTTAAGATATACTTTTAAACACTATACTAAACTTCATTCTTATATCTTTCACTATATTAATGCTTTTATAAAATGATAACTTATTAAATCGAGCTCCTATTTAAACAAATTATAATTTTTACAAAGATAGTTATTCAAAACACTTGATGCGTGATGGCTCCCCCTTTTGGGTTGGGCACCACTAGTGCTAAAAAAATTTTCAAACACTCTTTATAACAAATCTATAAAAATAACAATTTTATTATATATTTTAATTATCAGAATTAAAAATCTAAGGTAAGTTTTTGCTTAAAAAATAAGGGTCAAGATGAGCTGAAGTAAAGTCAAATTACATATAAATGAAAGTGAAATTCAAAAAGTCTATTTTATTTTAGTCAGGGAGGGCTGAACATATGTTGCACATATTTAATCATGTCAATATATATAATGAAGCTAAATATAGAAGGAAACTTAGAGCATAACTAGGCTAATGTCATGCTTAAATGACATAATTGTGGGGACAGACTGTACCAATAAGGATGAGCGTGAAGAGTCCAAGGGATCAAATTAGTGAACCTGCCTGACCTGAAGCACACCCTGGACCAATGTTGTGTAAGAGCGAAATATGCCCAAGTTGGTTTTGGGGGTGCACGTGATGGTCACATGAGCATTACATTATCATCTCTGAAGTGCTATGTTTATTTTTTAATTAAAGCGGGACATTAAATTTGATTGGAAAATGGGGCTTTGAGTCCTGTCCAGTTTATCATATAACCGATCAGGTAAAATCTAATTGCATTAAATCACCTGAGTGTGAGCTTACTTGAGCTATAAAGTGACAATGGATGGTAGTTTGCGTTCATTGGTTGTATTAGGCGCAGTGCCTTACCCAATGGAAAATGAAACCTCAATTTTGAAAAAAAGTGTTTTGAGACCAACCTTTTTTTATTAGTCAACTTGGTTTTATATAAACTACATTTGTTTTACTTTTTTTAGATGGTACCTTGGTCTAACCTCTTTTCATTACTCCTGGAGTAGGTCTCTATTATATAGGTCATTTTTTTCTAAATTCTCTATGGATTTTACTTCTTTTGGAAAATACTATATCTTGCCTTATTGAGACGCCCAGAACCTCAATACTGATCTTCTCTTGGTTATGGACCCCCCTGGCATCCAATCAAGTCCTCACACGCTTTGGTAGAAAGTAGTTTTTACATAATTTTTTACACTATTTCCGTGGTCCCCTGCTTACTAACACTTTTGTGGTGCCCTCTTCCCTTTATTATTATTGACTTGTTCCCTGGTTATTACTATGCATCCTGCACAACTTTTTAGGAACAATAGTGTTACAGATACTCTCCTGACATTAGTTGACCAAACCTTATATTATATGTAAATGAGGAATTTCTATGGGGTCTTTCCTTGAGCGTTAACTGGGTGCATTGGCTATTTGTCATGGCCTCAATGCTGCTCATCACAGTGTCCACATTTGGTTTACTTGCAGTGCGTCTCAATACTATTCTTGCTTAGCCAACTAGGAAGTTCCAACTCTTTCATCTCATACTTAATGGTCTTGGACTCTTTAATAACATGTTGGCGCAATTCTAATACTTACCTCAAAGTTTATTCTGGTATCTAACAGTATGTAGCTTCCATTGCTTTGAGAGCTTCTATTATAGGATTTTAAAATGTTTCTATCCACCCTCTCATATATATAGATTTAGTGTATCAGCTGTCCCTGGTGCAGCTGATTAGTTTTCTTATATTCCAAGCACATCCGCTTTTATATAAATCTTTGAAAGGTTTGGGACATTTTCTGGAGAAACTTCGTCTGATTTTTCATTCTTCCAAATTTTCTGCAAGCTTTATGTTCTGAGTCAGGCTGGAAGCTCCTAAAAATATATAAATGAATTTTGCGACTGGGCCCAGACTTGACCATTGTCTGACATATTTAAAATGTCATTTCTTTATTAACATTAATTTTTTCTGCAAGGAATGCCATGGTATGGCAGGCTACCCCATCCACCTTTGATCATCTGATTAAAGCTCTTTGGGATGATTTCTTTAGCCCCAGCTGCAAAAGGGAACAAATAATTTAGCTATTATTGTTTCAATTGGATAGAATCCTAGAAATACTGCTCTCAAAAACTCACTTACGCTTTTAAAATGAAAGGAGTCTTTCTTCCATACCTTTAATTTTAAGAAAACTTGAGGGTGGACAGGGGTCTAGCCCCAAGACTTTAGAGATTTTTTAATTGATTTAGCCAGGATGATATCACCCTTGGAGGCCCCTATAAATATGGTGACTGAGAAAATGTATTTTTCTTTGAATGAGGCAGGGCTCACCATTGATCCTCTCTTTGTTTTGGGGAATTTGAGGGTTTGGGCTAGTCTAGCCCTGAACCTAATTGCATTAATTCATTAATATGTTTTCCCCTTCATAAAACGTTCCTGGGAATCACCAAAACCTTAATGGGGACCTATCTGTGATGATGTTGATTAGTGACAATCATATGGATATCAGATTGGTTATGGTGTTGTGTGTCATGGAAGTGGATTATGAAATTGAGACTGGAATTCCAGTCAGGGTTCATGAGCACCCAGAAAGCAATCCAGAATGCTGGGGCATTACTGTCCAAATGACATTGTAGCGGGCAGGGAGAGAAGTGATTAGGAAGCAGAAATTGGCGACCACCATCACCACTATATTAAATAGTAACCAAACTGTGGCCACTGTGGTGGCAGCGGATTCTTCCACAGTTAACTTTTTGGGACCCACGGACGGACCTTGATGCACTGAGGTGCCACTGGGTGTGGAGAGCGTGGCAAAGTCATTAAACCTCGCCTATCAGGAAGAAATAAACCCAAAAGTATTGAGACATCTTGACACCCAAGTGCATCCATCAATGGGACATCTCAACAAGGCCAAAAACTTAATAACCCATTTGATGAGGCAGCAGCGTCATAAGAATGTCCACTAAGGTTCAGTCATTGCGCAACCCTGGGAACATGGCTCTGGCTATTGGCCATGACAGAAAAGAAAAAAACATAATTTAGAGATTGGCTTGACAGGAGATTTTTTTATTATAAAACAAAAAAAATAAAAATTGTCTGACAACTGTAATAGTGAGGATGGTTATCTTAACTTCTAGGGGTTTAGGGAATAAATAGGAATGCATGAAAAAGATATTACAATCTTAGTCAATTTGGGAAGATTGAGGTTTAGGAACTAACTTGACGCCAAATTGACCTTCTGCTGCCCATTTGACTCTTGCTCAGTTTTCGCTACTAAATTTTTCCTTATACTATGATTCCGCTTGGTGGATCAGAGAAACTTCATTTATTGGGTTACTGGTTGCGCCCATTTTCAGGCCACTTAGGCATGTTTTCATTAGTCTTAAAAAAAATTTTCTCACCATCAACCCCACTAAAATTGGACCCCTCAATCTATTTAGATCTTTCTCCTATTTGGAGGAACCCAAAATTGTTGCTAGGGGTAGGTGCTCGCCACTTTCCTTTAGGTGGCATCCTCTTGCCGCTTCCAACTTCATTAACATTCCACTGATGTAACTAACTTTTCTCTCTCGTTGCAATCACTTTTGCAACTTATTCAATTCAAGTCTGATTCTAGTTTGATAATCTCACAGAGGAGATCAGTCTGCGCCCATGTCAGGGATCAGTTGGGCAAGTAAGGTAAGAGGAGCAGGTGGTAGGCCCGCGGCCTCAAACGTTCAAAAACGCCCCAGAGAAACTGGCGGAATAGAAAAAATAAAAAACTGGCGGTCACTATTTCCCCAAAAATCCTTGCTTGGCAAGCACGATGTAACCAGTACATCTACACGCCGCACTCCCAATCACTCTCGTCAGTGGAATACAGAGTCCATGTATTTCTAAACATCCAACAAACAGCTTTATGGGAAAAATTTTGTGGGGATGTGCACACTTTTTTCCTGACTGCGGTGTATGTCGCACCTCACTCCATGTCACGCGGTTGTCTGGACCTCATTTTCAAAAACAAGGAGGCAGCAGATAAAGCTGCTGTGGTGCGTGTAGTGATTGACCTCCCCAAAGGGCAATGGGTCATCAAAACCAAATGCACCAGATGGACAAAATCCAACCAAATTATCCTCACGTTTGACTTTTTGCCCACTACAGTCAAACGTGCCATTTTGGAGCAGCACCTGAAAGATGGTCTCAATGTATATGGCGAAATACAATCTTTCAAGATGCAACTCTTTATGCTGATGCCACACCTGTGCACCGGCAAAGCCATCGCAGTTCTGACCCCAACTGAGGAGATTGTGAAGGACCTAACTCAGATCCTGCACTCCACATATATCAATATTGAAGGGCATACCACCCACCCTTTCCGGGTAACCGTGGACAGCGCACCCCCATCTGCACCCACTGTAACATGTTCAGCCATAAGGCACACGCATGCCCCACCAAGGAGGGAATCACATTCCAAGAGCACCCCTCAGCAGCCATGGCCAGCGGAGAGGCGCACTACAAACCAACCACAAGCACCAAAGAGGCTTTTCCGTGGGGAGCACAAGGCTGCTACCTACTGGTAAAATCTATCTCCCCTCAAGAGTGGAAGAAGGCCAAACAGGCCCGTAGGGCCGCGGCCAAGGAAGCGGCCAAAGTCACAACCACTATCCCACACTCCCAATGCCAGGAGGTCATCAAAACCTTCGCAGCGGAAGCAACTCGGGAATCCATCAACCAATCAGATTGGGAAGCTCATGCCTATTGGGCCAACCAATCTGAGGATCCAATGGGTGACTCAATATCACCTGACCTTTGCAACAAAGATCCAGTTGAAACTGACTTGGATTCCAACCTACCTGAAAAAAATTTTGACCTGAACGTTGGTGCACTGAACTCATCTGCACCGCAAAAAATTCGCTCAACATTGGGGAAACAAAAAGTGAAGGCAAAAGCCAACATGAACCTTTCTGCTAAAATTAACAAAACCACCAATAGCGTTGCTGCAAACACCCACACTGCTGTGAAGGCCCGTGGGGATCTAGAGGAGGCTAGTGGGCCCAGGTGCCCACCCCCTCGCACCTAAGGTGCAATGGGGGAAACCTTCAAATTAGGGACGTTGAATATTGCTGAACTTAAGGCCTTGCCGTCCTGGGCTAGGAAACTGAGTTTTTTACAAAAAAAATTTACCTGTGGTTATCCTGGCCATCCAGGAGTCCCACTGTCCGTGAGGTTCCGAGGATGCTTGGAAAACCATGCTCCTCCCTTCCCTATCCTTTTGGTCAGAGCACTGTGGGGTGCTAGTTTGGAAAAACAATTTTTAAAATTTTATCATCAGAATCCTTCCTTAATGGCCGAGTCCTCATTGTCACTTTTTTGTGAGCTGATGTGGTGCATGCTATCATCAACATCTATGCCCCAACCTGTGCATGAGAGTGGTGGGAATTTTTCTCGTTGGTCAAATCCCTCCCATTACCCCCAGAACCTTTCATAGTTGGCGACATGAGCTGTTGGCTAAACACACCCACGGACCATTGGCCTTCCTCCTCCCATGCCCCCCAGGGTCACGTAGAACTTTGCGTTCTAAAGGCCACCCTTGGGTTAATAGATGCACTGCCATGGCAAGCCCCGCTGCTCAAAAACATGATGCGCCCCCACATCCACAATGGCCAATTAGGGTCCATGACCTGCATCAACCTTATCCTCACGCTGGCGAAATTTCAATCTCACATTTCCCAATTCCCACTTCCAAACAACAAAAATTGAATTCTCTGACCACTGGCTGGTCTCAATAACCTACCACTTACCTGTCACAGTGGCTAAGGCCCCACATTGGTGCAAACTCCGCCCTCCCAAACTCGCATCACCAGGATTTCCACTTGGGTGGAATCAGCAACTTTGGCAAAAGAGATTGTTACACCATTTTGTGCGGGCCCAATTTCCACATGGTCAGCCTTCAAAGAGGATACCATCCGCCACTCTCACCACCTCTCCTCCCGACGCTCATGAGCCACATCTGCCATCATTTCGCGCACTCTGGCAGAGTTGGCACACCTGGAGTCCAACATCCCAGCCACAAGCTACAGCCCTGCATGGGGCTGGAAGTGGGCGGAGGCAGCCGCCCACCTCAACGCACTTGAAAGGCAACACAAACATTGGGTTTGTGTTCAGTACGGGCCAAACACATTACAGAGGGTGACAAGTGCACCGCATATTTTTTTAAAAAATTCTTTGCACCATGCCAGAGCGTGGCCTGCACACAGGTGTGGAGATTGGATGATTCCATCACGGATATGCCAGCTGAAGTGGCAATAAAAATACAAAAGTATTACTCCAAGTTATACCAATCTGATCCAATTCAGCAGGCTGAAGTGGCGAAATTTTTTGACCAAACCCAAATCTGCACCATTTCCTGATACCCATAATTAATGAATTTGATTACTCCAAATGAACTCTGGACAGCCATCCGTGGTGCACCAAATTAGAAATGCCCATGCCCAGATGGCATTCCATATGAATTCTACAAAAAGTACTTCAAATATATATCCCCACTGCTGCTTGCCTCCATTAACCAGAGCCTTCTGGAAATGCGCCTCCTACCAGGAAGACAAGAGGCCTTCACCGTCACACTCTTCAAGAAAGGGGACAAGCTAGACTTAGCCAACTGGCGCCCCATTTCTTTAACTAACACGGATACAAAAATTTTAATTAAAATCATATCTAACCGTTTAGGGATTGTAGCATCTTCCACCATCTCCCCAGAACAATTTGGTTTCATACCTAGAAGGTCTATTTGGGACAACGTGCACTCTGTGGCTAACGCATGCCAGTCCACAGCCTCTGGATTACTTGTATTCTTGGACCAACAGAAGGCCTATGATAGAGTAAGCTGGGAATACCTCAGGGCCTGCCTCCATCAATTCTGCTTACCCCCTCGCTTCATCAACTGGGTGATGCTGCTCACGGAATCTGCAACAATGGCAGTGTGGCCCTGGCTTCCTAACGGAAGTAGTCTGCCCTCAAAGGGGCTTACGACAAGGGTACCCCCTTAGCCCACTCTTATACAACTTCAGCCTTGACCCACTACTTCGAAATGTGAATGCCCACCTCACTGGGGTCCATGTACCAGGCCAAGCCCCAGTCAAGATGATGGCGTTTGCAGATGACTGTGTGGTTGGGGTGTCTAATAATAAAGACGCACGCGCGCTTGAAGCTCTCATTCAGGAGTATTCCCGGGTAAGTAATGCTGCACTGAACGTTTCTAAAACCAAAATCATCCTCCTTGGTCGGTATCAAACCTGCTGGGCCCCAGCGACCAGTGCCCAGCCTGGACCATCAGCTCGCACACGTGCTCGCCCTCCCTGCTCACCCCACACCGCCCCACTAGTGCTCCCCTTTTTTGGGCCACGCC